>JAOXNZ010000001.1:18342850-18364988 GCA_028566095.1 Kryptolebias brasiliensis | reverse complement strand
TGACGTTTATTTAAATAAGTTAATTAAAAAACATAAACGTCAACAGCAACTACCGTGTTTAAAACGTTTGCTTCTCAATAGAAACAAAATAATCAAACAATCTTTTGTTGCGTTTAATGTGTAAACTTGGCAAAAATGTAATTGAGCATTTAATGTTTTTGCACACCAAAGTTAGTGTTGAAAGTAACCGAATGTTGCACGTTTTAATAATCAAAGATTTTACTAAAATGTGTAAAACAGTGAGTCTTGGACCCACAGAAAGAGTTTAATTAGTGCAGGTTCAGCACAGTTTACACCTCCACACACAAAATGTATCCACTACATAAAACAAACTCTGCCTCAGAAGAAGGAAGACTGCTAAAGATGCATTTTGACCAATTAAATCATCTGAAATTTCATCTCTTTTCAAAACATATGCTCTCCGACTCAGGCTATTAAAAATAAAAGGTAAACCTGTCCAAGTCCAGCCTCCTCACGTCGTACAGTTAAATCCCCTCTGGACCCACTCTGTGGGCTTTTCTTTGTGACCTTCTTTTCAGCCCAATTTGCTTTAATAGTTTTGGGCTCCTTTTTTTTTGGGGAATCTGCCTGTCTTGCTCTGAGTTAAGGTGGTTTACAAATCTGTCTTAGGTTTCCTTCCCAAAAGCACCGTAAAGGCTTGTAAACGTGCACCGTGTCATGCTGAGGTGCATCACTTCTGCATTTATGGTGGAACTTTAGTGCGTTTGTTTGGATGAGGGTAGTAAAATGCATATTCTTGGAGTCCAATAAAAAGTTTTTGTTTATCAAACAGTGACGTTTTCAGCTGACTCATGGTTCCTGCCAGCATAGTGCAAGACGATGCAAATGTGCACATATTTACATGCACCAGAATAGTTATTTACCATTGAAAAGTTTTCATATTTATTACACATTACAAGTTGTGTTTGTTTCATATTTATTTTTCTGCATGTGTTAGAGTTGACCCTCGGCCTACGAGCATCGCCGTTCAAGATCTCCTCATCCAGCTTTTCATCCGGACCCTCCATCAAGGTAGATTCTCCGGTCCAAAAACATTTCTGGGAACTGATCCCTGAAGCTTCACAGAAACCTGGCAGAATCTCCCAAACATCTGCGACAAATCAGATTCTGCTCATTCTCAATTTCAGATTAGTGCTTTGTTTTTCAATAAACTCTGACAAATTCCACTGAGGTTTCTGTTGCATCTCAGCAATCACCTATAAAGGGCTTAAAAGCAAGCAAGCAAGCTGGGACAGTGTGAGGAAAAGGAGGGAGAGGAGGGAAGAACAGTGTTTATCAAACACAGAGAGGGTAGCCAGTCACATCTGTCCTTGTAGGGTATGCTAAGCAGACAGAGAGAAGAAGGGAGGTGTTCTGGGGATTCTTGGTTTTCTCTCTACAGACCCACAGATTTATATCTGGGAGTTGTTTTCCTAAATCACACCTATCTGTCTTTACCCAGAATAATTACTATACCATTGTGCTGATACAAATCCTTCATCACCTGGACTTTTCCTGGAGGGCAAAGACGCAGCTTTGTGCAGTTTGCTGGGAGTTGTGAGAATTAGCAGAAAACACAAGCAAATCCCCTCTTATCTCACTTTGACCTCTGAGGTTAGAATGAAACTCCCATTTGGGTCATTCTTTAAACGTTTTGCCCCTCCATGGAAGGAAGTGTCCTCATGAATGGAAAATGGGGTACTGAGAGAGTGAGGAAGCATAAAGCAATGTCCTGTTTACTCTTTAAATGATTGTGTATTCAGAGCGCAGTCGTAATCTCGTTATGGGATCAAGAAGTTAGTTAATTAGGGCTCCACCCTGCAGGCCTGTGTGGAGCTTTACAAGACCGCAGGGTGGATTTAAGGTGTTTGAATGAGACCGTCTCCATCACTTTAGTACTTGTTGAGACACAAACTCTAAAATACAATGCCTGTTATTGTAGAATGCACTTCACAGGATAATGATGTTGATTTTTGGCTAAACTCAGCTTTAGTACAGATTACAGGTAAATCTCTGAATGTGAGTTGGAATATTTCTTAGATGGTTCAGACTATATTCTGCTGTGTGCATCAGCTTCAGATCTTCTGATTCGTCAGTAACCATATGTAACTGCACAGTCGTGCTTTCATCCCAGCACCATCAAATTTACATAGATCATAAAAACAGCTGCATCATAATTGTGTCAAGCCTTACATGAATGCCTTCAGTGATAAAGCACCAGTATCTTTCTGTATTTTTGGCTCTTAGGTAAGCTGTTAAATCCACTGCATCTGCTAGATTTTCTTGTTCTAGCCTACAAATGACTGAATGGCTCAACTAATGAGATTATAAAATCAGCAGCTGACACTGATGGTTAGCATCAGCGTTAAGGGTTTAAACAAGGCAGCTTGGTCACATAAATTCAGATATTACCCATTTTCTGACTTTCCCTGGTTTAGTGAAGGTTGATGTTCAGGGAGAGGGAAAGGTGTATCCTGTTTTACAATGCTGAAAAGGTTTATTTTATTTCAGCGGCTGTGCAGATATCGTAGGCAGTGTAACACAAGTGTGGAACCAAATTCTTCGTTTGGTGGTGTTGATTGTTTATCAACCAGCACGGTTCCTGTCAGAAACTCTGATCCGTTTGGGTGGTCCGGGCTTCTCCTTGGTGGTCTAACGTCATCGCTCACGTCTTTCACAATGAACTTACTCCATGTTTTTTGTTTGTTTTTATTATTCCAATTTAACATGTTGATGCTGATGGTACTGGTGTTGCAGTGAATTGCCTTTTAAATCAAAGTTAACAGAAACAACAAAGTGGGTTCTTGTTGTTTAAAATAAAGGTAAAATTGAAACGATGACAGAAACTAAAATAACTTGTAGAATCTCATCTCTAACAGGTAACATTAACTAATTATTGCGATCACAGCTGCATTGGTCCATTCTGATCACTGCCTTGAATACAAACATAAATAACATTTACCTTAACTTTTAAAACTAGAATCATGACAGCCCTTTCAGTCTTTACTGGCGTTCCAGGGATTACTTCCAAGCTCCGGGTCGTTCTGGCTGCTGTATGAACCAGGAAGCACAAATCTAACCACAGTTTGTGACAGATTGTCTCACTGTCCCACAGATGGACAAAGACCTCAATGTTCACATGCTTAGTTATGTAATCAGTTAACATGTATCACAGAGAAAATGTAATATCTGCTGTGCCTGCTTGTTGTTCTGACTCATATTTTAGGGGGTTTATGAGTCTGGCCTGGATTATGCATTTTAGAAACATTTTAATTTGTCATATCTCACTGACATTCTCCCCAAAGACATCAGTTTCCTGTACAACAATCAGAAGTGCAGCTTGCGTTCATGTAGAAAATTGCCTGTACCACATCTTTCTTCTTATTTAGGTTTACTTCGTTGGGAAATTGCTCTGTGTTTTTTGCAGGGTAAGATTAGACCAATGTCCTCCTTTGGGAATGACCCATTTTCCCTGCTTCCACTTTATGCACTTTCCTTTGGGACCGTATTTTCCAGGGAACTATTTTCCAAACCTGTAAAGGTCAGAGACAACTGGTGCCCTTTGATATATTCTTCTCCACTTAGCCTTAGTTATGTTGATTTTAAATGATGGATGCATTGTGTAAATGTATTTCAGAGGAATATAAATATTAGTTATATTAGCCAACTTCTAAAACAGTCTAGTCCTCTGTTTGCACTTTCAATGTGTTATTCATTTATACATGAATCAAAGATTTATCAGTGCCATTTGCTTTCTCTGTACGAGGGGCACCATGATTATAAATGTATGCTTTAAAGGAGTACTTGAACGTGAAACAGGATTATGTGCATACACAGACTTCTGTCAGCGCTCCTAATTTAACACTGCAGCTCTTGAACTTTCCATATGAGCAGCAGTTGGACTTTTGCCAAATTGCCAATAAGTTTAAAACAAGAGTTTGTAAAAGCTCTGATGTTGTTTCCAAGATCCTTTCTCAGAACTTAACCCCAGCTCATCACCACTGGGCACTCAGCCCAATCTGTCATGGCACTAAATATTTTGCCCTTCATGGTCTGATCTCGCCGGTGGAGGTCTACTTTCAGTCACTGTTTTACAAAAAAGACTGAACTGATCAGTCTGGACTTACCTGCTTTTTTTAAGCAGTTTTAATAGAAGTGAGGTGCTGGGAGAAAGGCTTGGAGCAACTTCTAAACCTGTGTTGCCTTCCAGCTGAGGTGTGAAGGACATGGCCTAAATAAGAGCAAAGTTGAAGTGGGAGGCGTGGGTTTTTGTGATTTGATGCCCCCCTCGCTTCCTCCCAGAGCGTGACTGGCTCAGTGGAATAATGGGAGCACAAGGGATAAATGTACATGTCCACTGCACGTACAAAATAAGTGGGTGGGGGCTGCCTGAAAAACAGTACGTCCCTGCATACCGATTGGCTTTCAGCTGTCTGCCTGTGAAGAGGGTTGATATGCTGAGGGTATAAAGCAGATGCATTGTTTCTGACTGTCAGAAATAGACAGAGGGACTAGGTTGTACTATTGTAAGAGTGCATAACATTGTGATTCTTTTCTTTTACACGTGAAACCTCCTATTTAAGCTAAAATAACATTTTAAAGTATTATTTTCATGTGAATATGCCTGGGGTGAACCTAGACTTCCTCCCAGCCTCACAGTCCACTGAGGCTTTGGGCTCTCCAGATAGTACTTGTGCAGAATCTGGCCTGGAAGAGGTGATCGGTGATCTGCTTGTCCAGAAGGATACTGACGATGAAGATGATCTGCTTGTCCAGAAGGATACTGACGATGAAGAAGAGTTTAATGAGAAAAAGTTTGATTTAATGTTGCGATGTGCTGTGAAGAAGATCCACAGTGACCTGCAGGCCTTTGGGAAGAGAGTGGACGCTCGTCTGGAGGATGCAGCAGCTCAGGTGGCTCCTCTGGCTGAGGCTATCAGCAGGCTACAGGAGGAAAACCTGAAACTAAGGAGGCAAGTGGAGGCCCTGTGCCAGGTGATGGGACTACCTGATCCCAAACTACATGAACTCAGCAGCAGAAAAAGCTGTTCACATCTGAATGAAACCAAAACTTTACCCAATGATGCTTCAATGATCACACAAGGAGAAACTACACCTGAAGCTTCACATGATAGTTCAGCCTCCAGTCTTCAAGATGCTCCATCATGCACACCCCAGGAACCAGCTCCCAGTTTGAAGCTGCATGATCAAACAAACATACCCGAGGACATAATACCAATCCTCCAGGCCTCAGCTCTATCCTCTGAGATGTTCTCGCCTCAGAAGCCGGAGCCTTCACTGATCTCTCACCCACCGATCTTTGCAACCCATCGCTCTCTTTCAGCCCCCTCTCTGACGACAAACAGTTCTTCAAACAGCAGCACGGTACCCCTTTGTGTAAATCCTTCTTATCATGATCCATTTTAAATCAGATAAACCTCTTGAACAATGGAAATGTCTTTTGTTCCAGTGTTCCTGTGGATCAGCCGGCCTTGACTTTTACGTGCCATACGAGTGGTGCTGTCTGTTGTGATTGTGTACTTGTTGACTCAGTCACAACTCTTAAAGTTGATCTGGTTTTAATCATTCATTATGTTCACACTTCAAATGAAGAACATTTAATGGCCTCAGCTGTCAGTGAGATTTGACAGATAGTGTTTATGTAGAGGATTTTATGCAGTATTCCAGTCCTCTGATGCCACGTGCCTCTCACTTCATCCTGGCTCGTAATCATATCTCTGTGTCCCATTGAGAAGATGGATTTCAACTTGGAGGACAAATCATGTGGTTTGACAAAGATATGTTATCTGAGGTTTCTGTAAAAATAAGTTGTGGGGGAAAGTATCTAGGAAATGTCAAGAATATAAATGCCCACCCAGGAGATTAATCGGCTGATCCAGGCATTTTAGTCATTGTGTTGGTGTCCCCAATCAGTCGGCCAAAAAATCAAACCAAATAAGAACAGGGTTTAGTTGTTTTGGGGGGCTGGAGTATCTATCTCCTAAATAGCTGAAACTGATTCAGTTTGTCTACTGATGAATCCTGTGGTTCTTATCTCCAAGCTTGTTTTGTCACCCTTTGCTTGAAATCCCACTACAAACTTTTTGTTACCGTTTGCATTTTTTAGGGAAAAATTGAGATAAATTCTTATCGTGATCCATTTTAAATCAGATTTTGATCTAATTGACTGATTTCTCTGTTGTGATAAAGAGGTCTGACCTTATCTCTCCATGTTCAGTAAGAGTGATTTTCTCTATATCTGGTATGCAGTATGCAGAATTGCATATATAGAAACTGCATTACAGGTCAAAGTAAAAAGGTAAGAGGATTGCTGACCTGCTGCCTCAGAAAACAAAGTGCTTTATCATCCCACGTTGACTCTTGAGGGGACTTTGAAGCTCAGTGACTTGATTACTTGGGTTATCTGAGAGTTTCTAATCCCTCAAACACTCCCTCATTGGCCGATTCAGAGCCCTTGTTTGGCTTTGTTGTATCCCAAAACATTCTTCATCGGTCAAGGGCGTCTCAGTGCAGCCTGTCCCACGGGGTCAAAACTCCAGACAAGCCTTAAGACTGGGGGACACCTTTGATTGCACAGCTCTGTAGCTGTGATGGGTAATGGTGCTCCCTGGTGAGATCTGGTCTGGGGCCCCCAGAGGAGGGGGAAGTAGCTGTGGGTAGAGACGAGGTCAGCTGGTTGAGCTATATCTGAACATGGACTTAGTTGCAACAAAAGCATTGAAGCCAAAGTTACAGCCTGTACTCTGTCACAGGCAATCAGTGCCATATGAAAGTTTAAGATCTGATACAATATGAATTATCTCTTTGGGGAAATTAGTTTTGGACGTGATGCTGTTCGAATATCAGCCTTATCAAAATATCCATAAATAAATGGTACATTAAGGCAATCTTAAACAATACAAATGCCATTTTTAAAATGTCATTAAAAAGTTTTTTTTTTTTTTAAATATTACCTATATTTGTTTTTATGGTACTATACTTCTTTACGTTTTGTTCTGCTCTCACACTCAATCCTCATCTGGTGTACATACAAGGAATCATGACATTTACTCTGAACCTACTAAAGCATTGTTCCCGTCCACATAAACTGTTGTTTGGCAGGAGCCTGATATTATCAAGAGACTCAGTCACTGTCTGAGCTAATCAAACAGTAGCATGGCAGAGTTTCTCTCACTCTCGTGTGCTCTGCCACTCTCTCTGGCAAAGCTGCATAATAGTTGGGATGGGATAAGAGGGCAGAAAAACACTTGAAAGTTGGAAACTTCAGGCTTATTATGGCTGCAATGTGTTTAAAAAAACCTCATATGCTCATCATGTAAAAAATGTCAGCCAGCGTTAAAGGTTTTTAAATCATCATTTTAAAGTATGTATCTTAGAACATGAGCACTCTAATGTATATTTTATTTGTGTTTGTTTGCTCCTGTTTATGCAGATGGAGACTGAGCCCGTTGTTGCCTCCAAGCCGATGTTTTCAGCTGGACAATCGGTGCATGTGGCACATCAAGTGTCGGGCATCCCTAATGGCTCCAGCACTCAGACCAAACCTGCTGAGTGCTCCGGAAAACTGACCGCTGAAAAGCTCGCTTCGATTGAGGATGAAGAGCTTCTTGATAAAATGGTACTTTACATCTCTATTTGAACTCTGATTTAAATTTAAAAACAACTTGAGTTAAGATAACGGGTGTGTGTGTGTGTTGGAAAAGTTGCTGCCTTGTGTGGCAGGTAAGATGTTTTAGAACCATTTGCTGTTTTGGCTTTTTGCATATAAGATATCCTTTCAATGTTTTCCTGCTCCTTTTTTAACTTATTTTTGCAGCTTGATGAGTCAAAAGATTTTGAGGAGAGGAGGTTGATCCGTGCAGCCATGAGAGATCTGCGCAAGAGAAAGAGAGGTAACTGTGTGCTGAAATCCTTCTTTTATTTCTGAATATGTGAGTTTTGTTCCATGTTTTACTTTAAATAACCAAAGGTTATACAGTTACTTTGCAATAAAAACTCTTACTTTATTTCAGCTTTAATCTTTTGTTTCTTTACACATTTAAAAACTGCATTTTATCCCTTCTGCCATCAGAGGCCATGATGGGATGTACTCAAGAGGAAATGGGTAGGGCAGGTGGTCTGCAGTGTGTACTGATATGTTTTTGCCTGAGTTTGTCAAACTTTTATTGTTAGACTACTACAGTTTTAATTTTCTGGTTGTAGTGGATTAATTAGTTAATTTTGCATGAATCTTGTGTGTTTATGTTCTGCTACATGGTCTGTAAACAGTCTGTACTCACTCTGTTGTTTGTCGTTTGGTTTTAAAAGGCACTAAATAGATTGAGAGTGTGGTTTTTGACACTCAGTTTGATTCTGAAACTCTTTTGTTCACTCTGTGCTGGAGAAAATCTGTAAATGACTTCATTTAGTGACGCAGAGCTTGTAGACTGCTCTAAGTGGTGTAAAATTAGGCTAAATATTACACTAAATGTGTCTCAGAATAACACTCAACAGAATACTTTAATACCAATTTAGGTAAAAGCTGACAGCACCAGCACAGGTATCCATATTTGCTAAATTTGGCTCAATCTTCTGCAGTGCTTTTGCTCTCTTTGATCTGTGATGTTTGTGCAGGACATGTTATTTGACAGCTTGTGCACGGCTGCTAAACCTCCCATGCAAGCGCGTTTTGTGTGCTCGGAGAAATTTACCAGCACTGTGGAAAGACTCGTGAAATGTTTTGCTCTCTGATCTGGAAGCCCTGCTTTAATCCATCTTTTTAGGAGTCAGATGAGGTGCTGTCAGCTTGTTTAGGAACTCTTGTCCTCCTCTTACACTTTCCACTGACATCATCTGTCCTACCCTGTCTTCCACCTCAGACCAGAGAGAAAAGGAGCGCGAGACTCGGATGCAGGAGCTGAGACAGGAGCGGACGCAGAAAGGTCGAGCGGGACCCGGAGCTGGAGAGGTGGTGATCAGGAAGGTGGAGAAATCAGCAGATGATTCGACCCTGAGCCAAGTCACCAAGACAAACCGTTTTGCACAGTCTGGTAGTTTTTCTTATCCTTCATTGCACTTCCCTTAAATGTGCATTAAGTACTCAAGCAACCACAATTAAAGTTTTTTTTTTTTTTTTTTTTTTTATAATTATAAAACATAGAAAGCATTTCATAAATAGAAAAAAACAGTGTTAGAGAACACAAAAAGCTTAAAGTTAACAGTAAAAGATGAATAAATACTCCGTCTGTTGCAAATAACTAATTTTACATGTTTGTGTTTTTTAGATGATGGGAGCAAATCAACCTGCAGCACTGTTGTAGAGACCAGTTATGTGCAGAAAACAGACAGTGAGTCTTTACTTTGCCTGCTGGAATGCCTTTACTGCTGCATGTCGTAATAAGAATAACTGATTTGTCTTTCTAAATGTTTTTAGGAGGAACAGTCCAGTCAAAATCGTACAGCTTCACCTCTTCCTCATCCTCTAACACAAGCAAAAAAGTGGGCAGGTGGGTTATGGAGCACCAAGATATCAACTCAGTTTCTCATGTTTTAACTCTCGCAAATAAATTTGATGCACCTGTCCCTCACTCAGTGTGTTTGATCGAGAGGATGACACGTCATCTCGAAGCAGCAGCAGCGGGTTGTCCGCTGTGGAGCGGCGGCAGGCAGAGAGACGCAAGGAGCTGATGAGGGCTCAAACATTGCCAAAGACATCCGCCATGCAGGCTCGCAAAGCCATGGTAGAGAGGTTGGAAAAGGAGGGAGGCGGGTAAGGAGAAACAAAGCAGCATTGTATGACCAAAAAAAGAAAAGGCGCAGGTCGAAGCACGTAAATATTAAAACAAAACTGACTTCTTTTTTTTTTTTTTTAGCCCTGGGAATCAGGCTGTGGCCAAAGTAAACAAGGTGCAGCGCTCGACCAGCTTTGGTGTACCGAATGCAAACTCCATTAAACAGATGCTGCTCGACTGGTGCCGTGCCAAGACGCGCTCGTATGAGGTGAGCGCTCGGGCCACAGCAATCCTTTACTCATCTTTAACACAAACCAATAAAGCTGCAGCTGAACCAGGCCTGAGATAAAGCTTTCCTGCTTTGGTAATGTTCTTTTATCTGTCACTGCCTGCCTCTTTATCTTAGCACGTGGACATTCAGAACTTCTCATCCAGCTGGAGCAATGGTATGGCGTTTTGTGCCCTGGTGCACAGTTTCTTCCCCGACGCCTTTGACTACGACTCCCTGAGCCCCAGCAACCGCAGGCAAAACTTTGAGGTGGCATTCAGCGCTGCAGAGTGAGTACACTAACTGATACGTCCGCACTAACTGATGGAGGATCCTCATCAGCAGCTGTTACAGCTGGATGTGGTCATCCTGGTCGAGACGATGTGAAGAATATAAAGAGAAACAATATGAGTGGTGTCCAATCCTGGTTCTGGAGGGCCCCTATCCTGCATGCTTTAGTTGTTTCCTTGCTCTTCAGTAGGTCCTCAAGTTCTGCAGAAGCCTGTTAATCACTCAGTCAATCAGATCAGGTGTCAAAGCAGAGAAACACTTAAAACATGCAGGATAGTGACCCTCCAGGACCAGGATTGGGCACCACTGAACAAGATAAAGAAGCCGCTGTCACACACAAGAAACTACAGCTCTAATAAAATCTGACACACCGGCCCTGGTCGAAACATATTTCCCGATGTTTTTCTATTCTACTCCTGCTCTGTAGAAGTAACTCAGTGTTGCTCTCTGCCAACATCTACTAAAGTCTCCTCAACAGATGCCTCAGTGTTAACTTTCTCAGTGTCTCCCAGGTAGATAAAACACCCATTATGGCTGAGTGAACACCCCCCCCCCCCCTTTTACCACAGTAACTCTTTAAAGGTCCTCTGTGTTCATCCTCTGATGGAAACAACCGTTCCAACACCTTCTGTCTGCTCTCAGCCAGAGAACTGTGAGCAAAAAACAGTTTAAGCCACATCTTTCTCCTTTCATATCTTCTCATTTTTCCATGCATCACAACATTATTTTTATTGATGTTTGCTTTCACTCGCTCCGATTAGGACCGTGTCCTAACTGATGGAGATATCGTAGTGAGGTCCTGTTATCAAACCACAGCGTCCAGTCTGTCCACTTTTTATGTTGCATCATCACTTTCTTCCTCAGGCACTGTAGATCCTCCCAACACACCCAAACACATCATCCTGTGCACAAGTGTGTTCTTAGAGTCACCCCAGGATTTTATTTTTATGTCTTTTTTTTAATTTATTTTTTTATTGTGGAATTGTTGTTGTTTTTTACTCACAATGTGTCTTTAAAGGTCTTGTGATCAAAAGTTAATTCACCAAAAAAAGAGAAGGAAAAAAAACAACAACAAACAAAAAGGTTGAATCAGCATCAGTTGATGCTCATTTGACATTTTGTTTTGTCCTGTGTGTGTACGCCACAGATTGTGTGTATTGTGATGTTCATGAAGCATGTCAGCTCATGGATATATTTATGAACACTGAATGTAATGTTTCTTGTTTTTGCTCTTTTTTTTGTCTTTGTCTTCTCTCACTGGATGTTTTTGTTGTTGGCTGCTCACAAATGTTCATGCTTTTCTTTCCCTCCTTGCTCTCTTTTTCCTCACACTTCTATCGTGGTCCCTCTATTGTTCTGTCCTCTGTCTTTCCTGTCATCTCTTCTGTCTTTCTCTGTTTGTGGATCTCCCCTTTGCTCCTCTCCCCATCCTGCTCTCCCCTTCGGGCGTGGGCACAGGAAACTAGTGGACTGTCCCCAGCTGCTGGATGTGGACGACATGGTGAAGCTGCGCGAGCCGGATTGGAAGTGTGTGTACACGTACCTGCAGGAGTTCTACAGGGGTCTGGTGATGAAGGGCCTGGTTAAGACCAAAAACTCCTCCTAGAGTCGTGCCCCACCTAATATTATATCTATGGTGAGACGGGGAAACAAGGTTTCTGAGGGAACCTCACTTTGGTTCTGACAGAATTATGGGGAATGAAGAAGGAAAATCAGACTTGTAGTTTAGATAACTCCTTCAGTGGGCGCTTTTGGACATTTGATCTTTCTTGTTAATCTGAAGCTTCTGAGGTCCAGAACACCACAAACATTGTGTGTGTGTGTGTGTGTGTATATATGTATGTAGGTGTGTCTATGTGTGTGCATCTCTGCACAGCCTGTCTATGACCAGGCAGAGATCCAGAACCATCTGCTGCTCAGCACTTTAAAAGGAGCTGCTGGATAACAGCATTTCAAACAGGAGTTTAAAAACGAAGCAGAGAAGGGAGCTGCTTTGTTGTCCACAGTCCTCTGATCAAGTGTGAGATTACAGCTGTTTATGCGCTTAGCTTGTAAAACCTTTTAAAGGTGCTTAAAGTACAGAATAACGGTTCTCTTAAGTTCCATAAATGACAAAACATTTTTCATGCTGTCATTTTTGTTTCCTTCCTCACATGAGGTTTCAGCCTGCAGATTGACTTCATGATGAGTCAGAGGGTTTAATGTGTGGAGATGATGCCCCCCTCTGGTCACTAACCGCACAGCTCAGACTTAAACACAGCACTTACTGAAGTTTATTTATATAGACCTTTTAAAAGGTTTTATACAGTCATAAATAAATGGAAGTAAAAAGAACTAAAGAAGAGCCAAGATGAGTAATGTTTTGCATCAGCTTTTTTTTTTCTTTTTCTCAACTACAATACTGTGAGTGTTTCAAGCTTTTTTATTCCTTATATTTTGCTTCCAAAAAGCCAGGGGTTCTTGTAATGTTTTCATATGATCTTGATCAATAGTTCTTCAGTCGTTCTAAGGATCTTTCAAAGTTTTTATTTTGGACTTTTGTGACTTTTGTGTTCAGTCCTGCCCTTGTTCCAAGTTCCTGGTAGCAAAGTGCCTAAAGATCCGTTTTGAAATTAGTTTTTTGCTAAATTTTCTGTTACGTGTCGACACAGCACTGGTTTATGAGCTTTTTATGCCTGAATGGTAGTTGTTCAGAGTTTATTGGCTTAACAGACTTGTTCCTCTGAAAATGGTCAGGAACTGGACTGAAAAAAAAAAACTCAAACTCCAAAGAAAAATTAAACGACTTTCAGAAAGCCTGAAAAGCTATTGATCATGACCACTTTAAAAAAACTACAAGAAAGTCTGGCTCCTTGGAAGGAAAACACAAGGAAACCAGGACTGACTCAAGATTTCTGCACAGTACTGTATTTGAGTTTTTGTTAGTTATCACCAAAAAACTACTTTAAGAAGGATTGATATGATTGTTTGGAAATCTAAAAGCATCTTTCTTTTTTTTCCCCCTCATTCACCCTGTCCTGTTTGCCTTCTCCTCCAGGAGCCACGCCAACTGCATGCCTCTGCTGGAAGTGGAGGACATGATGATCATGGGTAATAAACCAGACTCCAAATGTGTTTTCACCTACGTTCAGTCTCTGGTTAACCACCTGCGTAGATATGAGATGTCCATGGGCCGCTCCTGTGACCTCTGACCTGTGGACGGTGTTCGTTCAGACTGGACGTGGCATCGCCCTCTTCTTCCTCCTCTTCAGCTCCCCTCCCTCAAATAACACCAGAGTTGCACATCTCTGATGGACAAGTTGGGGACTGTGTGTGTGTGTGTGTGTGTCATTGTACTGAGTATATATGTTGGCAGTGATTTTATTGTTTCTTCTGGACTTAACCTTTTTCGACACAAAGTCTACCTCTTTCACAGCAAGAGAGGACACCCACATTTTAAAAGACCTATAAAGGTTTTTAACATTTCTTTTTGTTCTCAAACATTGCTTCATACTAACCTAAACATACAGTGGTTGTCATTTACCTACACACACCCCAAAAGAGAGAGAAATATATTTATATTTCCCATTTTAATGAATTTATACTTTTTTTTTTTTTTTTCTTTATTTTTCTTCTGAGTATTTCAAAGTTGGTCTGTTGGTGATTCCACTGAAAAAGAAACCTTTACTCAATCATATGATTTGCATTTTATTCTGGTACTTTTTCCCCCATTTTAAACCAAACTCTAGTTCCTTGAAATATTCTTAAGTTATTGCTTTTTTATGTTTATCTAATCAATAAGCATACTGATTTTAAGTACAGGAGCACAGGGATATTGTTCCTTTATTATTTAAATAGATTTTACACTGTCACTGTAGTCAGGTGCTTAATAATCTAACCTTACTAAGCTACTGAGAACATTTTACTGTCATTTTAAAAACTAAAACAATTCAGTTAAATGAAGAGGGGGTGAGTCTGACCTGCAGAGTCTTTATTTGATGTTAGCTAGTTAAATGGTTTTGGATAAATGTCTAAAATACGATGTATCTGCAGCAGATGTTGTTGGTGCTCTCTGCCAGACACTGACACACAGAGGGCCTCTTATTTATGCTTTAGTAAGTTGTTGTTTTTGTTTTGCTGGTGTTTCAGGCTTTTTTAGTTTGGACATGATTAATAACAGAAACTGTAAATTTAACATGAAGCTAAGGAAAAAAAGATATATATTACGCTTATAAAATTGTTCCTTTTGAGATTTTGAAGAAACTTGTTTCTGAGAACTTTTTTTTTTTTTTTTCTTTTTGGTTGACTTGAAATTGTTTTGAAGTTACTCAAACTGCTTGCAACTGAAAAACAAAACCCTCCACAACGCAGTGAGTGTGTTTGTGTGTGTGTGTATATAAGAGCTTCAACACGTTGTAATTTCATGTTTTCTGTGCACCAAAGCTAAATATGAATTAAACCAGTTTGAGAAATGAATGCGTTTGAGGAGGATTATTAGTCTGAATCATCTTGAGACACTAAACACAGCAGGGATTATGGGTTTTTAAAAATTTATTTTAAAATCTTTCCACTTGAGTTTCCGTGTGTGCATCTGCCCAACCCACCAGAACGAGCAGCATCAGCCTCAGGCCAGTCAGGAGATTTTTAGCCTGAGGCTTCATTCAGTTTCACAGCAGGTAAGGAGCAATCAGACACACAAAGAACTGAAACAAGGTGAAGATCCTGAGGACAGCCTACACCTGAAGGAACGTGAACTAAATAAGACAGCCTCTGTAGTAGAAAAACCCTCTAAAAATGGCCTGTTGGGTTGTGACAAAAAAAAAGAAGGCAGTGGGATGACGTTCACATGAACAAACTCTGACGAAGATGACCAAGATATTCCCCCTATTTCCACAGAAACACAAACATCAGCAGTAACAGTCAGCTGGATGTGGGCCAGAGTTTATTTTTATCCATCCTTGAAGGTTATAGGTCAGTGTGCTGGACGTCCGCCTCGGGCTTGGAGGAGGTGTTCTCGGTGTCTGCAGGGGAAGGGGAGGGTTTGGAAGCCGGCTCGTCTTTGAACGGGCTGTCTTTGGCCGGAGCGAAGCGGAACTCCTCCGGGACCTCGTCCTCTGATTGAGCTTTCTTGTAGAAACCCAGTTTCCCCAGCAGCTCGTTAATTTCAGAGCGGGTCATGTCGGACAGAGCGATCCGCTGTGAAGGAAGAGAGCGTGGTGGTCATTTCACCGTCACACTTACTGCTCCGTCACAAAGCAGCACATTTATGTTCTTAGAGTGTTAAAGTGAACACGGATGAGTGAAAATTGAAGCATTAACTATAATAGTTTATCTGCACATGTATTTTTTCCCATATATTTGTGTAATCTTAAGACTCCCTAAAGCTTTAGCCTCTATCCAGTTCATTTTGCTGTGAAACTTTTCATGTCAGTGTGGTCATCATTTAATTACTGCCTTCAAATGAACTTAAATTATTTTTTCCCTTTTCCTGTAAAATATCTCAACGCAGTGTTCAACAAGCAAGTGAAAACTCCAGAATCTCTTGGTCTAAAGAGACTATTTACCTCAAAAGTTGTTCAAGACTAAAACAGATTTATTCTAATGATCTCAAATTAATGCTTAATTTGCTTCATTTCCACTGATGGCTTCAAAGAATACAACAGATGAAGAAGAACAAAGCTGGGGTGAGAGATGAGAGATGGACGTAAGGAGCTTTCTTTAAATCCAGGCCACTTTTATAGATCTCCAGCTTTTAGATGTAGTTAAGAAAAAAAAAAGTTTAAAGATATTTTCAATGTCAACATCTGAAGATCTCACAGAGCTCTTCAGATGTTTCCACACACTTCAGTTACATTTTTATTTTCTATTGAAACTTTCTTCCATGTTACTGACTGTAGCAAACTATGTAAAAAAAAAATAAAAATAAAAACACAAAAACGGTAACATTTTGACTAGATGACCTCTTATTGGCCACCATTTCAAAAATAAACTGTGATTCTACTTTTCTACTCAATTGAAGCGAAAGTCTGGACAACACTATTTTTTTTAGCGAAACAAGTGATGGTAGTACAAATTAAAGGACTAACATTCCTTGAAGGAATGCATATCGCCCTTCATGCAGAGATTTAGACTAAGATTTTATGTTGAGATAACTTTATGCAATAGTGCGAGATGTTACCCTCAGATACAACTCCGTCAGATTTAGCTCAGTATCCATAAAACTGACAGGTGTTATTGCTATTTTTGTGTTTTTAAGTTGGCTGTGGCAGCCATTTTGAATCAGGGTAACTCCAAAAGGTAATCAGTTGTAGCTGTACATGATACAATTATTTTCTAAAGGTTTTATTATAATCTCCAGTTCATGAGACACACAGACAAAAACAATACCATCCAGCGCCGCACTTACATCTAGTTCTTCATAGTAATGATTCAGGAGGACGAGCTCAGGGTCAGCCCCAGGAATGTGCTTCATCACCAGGTTATGGCTGTAGTGGTGAAGGTCAAGGAATATTAAAGGAACAAAAACAGTAAAAGTAATTCTCAGACTCAAAGGATACTAAAGAGGAATATCCTGGACCACGAAGGCTTTGACCTGCAGACAGAGACGAGGATTAACAGTTTGAGCTGCTTTCAGCAACATTTACTGTACAATATGTGAAACCCTGGATTCAAAATATAAGATAATTACATAACGGGGTGACTTACCTCTCTGAGTCTGTTCAGCTGTCATCCACCACACGACTGCAAAGAGACAATATTAGAGGATTACAAACAACTCATTTAGAAAGCAAGACTACATAATGATCAGTGTCACTAAGGAGCTCCAGCTTCTTCCTTTGCAAGAGTCTGGGTACATAACATTCTTCAGTAAAACCTCTCAGCCAGGCTCTGGTGTCACTTACACCTTTTGCACAAAGCCCAGATTCAGTTGAGCCCTTTGGGAGGAAAGTCAGACCTTTATTCCAGATATCTGAGCCACAGGTATAAGGTGTGACTAATGCAACAGCAGCATCAGATAATGCCTTTTGTCAGAGATGCTGAAGTTGGTCATAGAGTCACACCCTGGGGTAAAAATGTTTGGTCTCAGTGCAAGAGTATAATTTACAGCCTGATGACCCCACACCCTCCTACCAAACTAACTATAATTAAAAGACTAGAATATAACCAATTTTGGTCAAACCTTGTAAATGACATTATGCAGTCGGACTGTGAGGTCTTGCAGGATTTCATAGCCCCTAAAGAATGTGTTGAGGGGGACTCTCAGCTACTACCACGCCACACTTAGCTCAATATCTGTGATACTGACTGAGCTATTACCAGTTATGTGTTGGCTGTGGCGGCTATCTCGCATGGAGTTGACTCCAAACGTGGAATCAGTTGTAGATGTGCATCCAGTGATTACTTTCTGTGAGTTTTATTAAAATCCGTCCGTCCGTTTCGCGCATGTCATTCACGCATGCGCGAAACATACGCGCATCCATTCACACATTCACAACCAGATTCGCCGAATCTGATCAGAAGTCTCGTCTCGTCTCTCGATATAAAAGCTATCCTGCGATGAATTCATGATGATGATGATGAAGAACAGCTCCACGTACCTCCACCCTCGCCTTCGCCAGCCCCTCCAGTTTGTTCGGGTCCACATCGTAGGCCGAACCGAACTGGAACAAGCCGACCAACACGACCAGCCACATTGTTGTTGTTGTTGTTGTTGTTGTTGTTGTTGTTGTTGTTGAGCCTGCAGCCGGACCGTCTGTCGGACTCGGACCGGTACCTGCAGAGGAGTGAGGATGAGGAGGAGGAGAAGATGTGTCACTTCCGGGCTTCATGCCACGTCAAACACTTCCCTCAGAGGACAGCAGGGGGCGTGGTCATCGCTCTGATTGGCTGTTTGAGGCTTCTCCTTCATAAATTAATCTAATGTTTTACACTTTAACTATCATTAACCCCGAGATTTTTTTTATTTTAAAGACAACAAGAGGTTGATAAACTTCAGCTCATTTATATCTCATGTTCCTTCAAATCAGGCGACCTGAAGTTTGTTTTAGGTAAATTATGAAAGCAGCAACTTTGATAAAGAAACCTTAAAGATACTAAATGGTTTCTGGAGAAAGTGGTGAGAAAATATAATCATATGTCAGCCTTATTTTTATAGCACATTTAACACAACTGAGGTTGACCAAAGTGCTTTACACTGAAACCACACAGCAGTACAACAAAATAAAATATAAAAATCGAATAAAAGCAAGAACAAAAGGTCAGTAAAAGTAGATAAGATCTATTAAAATCTTGTGCTTTTTAAAAAAATCAAAAGCCGCAGTAAAACGATGGGTCTTGATGATTTAATCATCTTAGTAGTATACAGAATATACTGAAATGATTTTAATCTGGATCTTGGTGTCAGAACTTGGGTATCTTTGGGTTTATTATTTCTTTTTCTCTCTCTGTTATTTGGTTGTCCTCGTGTTTAGTTTTGTTGTTGTAAGTCTTTGTATGGTTCTTATTCTTTTTCTTCAAATAATTTCCGGCAGGCTGTACTCTATCTGAGAGTAATGCTGCCCCCCACTGGTCATATCTACATCCACTCAAACTTTCAAATAGAGGCCGATATCCCGGAGGAACTTCAGCATGTTCAGATCTTAAAACCCTTCATTTAGCCCGCTGAACTATTTGATCCAAGGCTTTCTGAGTCTGTTTAATTATAAACTCAATGTTCCTTCCTCTCTTCCATATGGCCCCATCATCTGCAAAAAGGGACCTTCCAAACCCTACATGAATATCACTAAATATATCATTGATCATAACATTAAATAAAACTGGGCTGATAACTGACCCTTGTAGAGGACCATTAAGAATGCTTACTATTTCAGATAATTAATCATTTACTCTCACCTGGCTTGTTCTATTGCTTAAAAAGTCTTTAATCCATAAAACATCCAACCAGAAATACCTGCATTAAATAATTTAATCAACAGTCCTTCTCTCCACATACTATCATAAGCTTTCTCAATATCTAGAAACACAGCCACTACATCCTCCTTATGAATAATAGCTCTTCTAATATCTTGATCAAGCCCTGCTACAGAGTCCATAGTAGTTCTCCCTATTCTAAAGCCATTCTGATAATAAAGAAACCACCAACCTCTAAGAAATAAACAAGTCTATTTGTAACCATTCTCTCCATCACTTTACACAACACCGCAGTAAGAGCTATGGGTCTATATGAGGACAGAGAGGAAGGGTCTTTCCCTGGCTTCAAAATTGGAAGTACAACTGCATGCTTCCAAAGTTTTGGACAAGTTCCAGCTTCCCAAATATAACTAAAGAGAACCCAAATCTTATCTAAAACAACATCATCAAGGTGTTGCAAAAGTTTATAGCTTATTCTATCTTGTCCTGGTGACGTGTTTGCACCTGCCTGTACTGCATTTTTTACTTCTTTAAGTGAAAAATATTTATTAAAATCACAATTAATTATATCCACACTACTTTTCAATTTCCAACCCTCCGCTTGTAGAACTTCTTCTCTTATCCTCAAACTTTCTTCACTTAATGACTTTGAGTTATGAACATCTCGAAATGCATTAACACACATATTATCCTTGCTAGAAACAGCCTCATTATTCCCATTTTTTAGGACTGGAATTAACAGATTAACAATCTTACCTGACATTTTATAAATTCTTGTCCAAACATGCTTTACTGGCGTGTTAGAGTTTAACTCACCACAGTATGCCCTCCAACTTTTCTTCTTTTCTGCTTTAATGATTTTCCGAGCCAGAGCCCTACAGCTCTTAATCTCAATCAGATTTTCCTGAGTTGGATTCTTTCTTAAATTCTTGCTATCCTGGCTAAAGCTTGAGTAGCAAATGTTAGATCAAGACATGAAGTCATATTTGTATCAGTATCTATATGTATAGGTCTATTATAATTCAACATTACTAGATTACCTCTAAAGGTTCTTCAATCACCATACCATTAGAGTCCTTATGTTGACTCCTCCACAGAGGGCCATGGGCATTAAAATCACCAACCCAGAGAGCAGAGGGTCCCATTTTACTCATTAATTCCTCCAGCTCTGTCAGCACAAGGGGCTTACAAGGATTATAACAATTTGCTACATGCATTTTACCTTCAGTTGTCCACACCTTAGTAATCAAGCTTTCAAGTGATGAATCACAGTCACACAATTTATACTGTAGCCCTATCTTAATAAACGTAGCACATCCACCCCCAAGCCTATCGATCCTATCCTTACGAAGACAAACATACCCCGAGATCGAGAAATCAAGACATGGCTTCAGCCATGTTTTCTGCACACACAAGAGATCTGATTTATCCTCAAGATTTTTGACAAACTTCTTAAATTCTTGACCATTAGTCACCAGACTTCTTGCATTGCAAGATACGTAACATAAATACAGTTAATAATTATCCATACTTTCTTCAAGGTCCCATTCTTCCAAGGCATATTCTTCCTCCTCATCTCCCTCACCGCCTGTATTAGGTTGACTCAAAGGCACCTGTCTGCCCCTCATAAAGGCATACAGATCCTGGGGAGCATAAGTTTTAAACCCTAAAAATCTTACAGCAGCTTCAGACACAAACTTTAAAATGTCAGACCTTGACTGTTTATCACAAACTCCATAAAGGACATCAGCAATGAAAGCGAGAAGAGCCTCTTTGTTCACAACAAAAAGACCTACTTCTTTTTTAGATCCATCGGACGATAAACTACTGTCTCTTACCAACACACTTGAACAGGATTTCCCAGGGATCATTTCCCTGTTGCTGTCCACCTTTTTCAGGGCTTCAGCATAAGAGATTTTTTGCTGTTCCTTGACTTCCTGCACTTGTTTAGCTTTTACAAACTATTCACACTCCCTTGAAGAAGCCATGTGACTGTCTACATAATTACAACATTTAAGGTCAGATATATTACATGATAGTATATCATGATTTCCACCACATTTGGCACATCTCCCATTACAGGAGGCAGCCATATGACCAAAACGCTGACATTTAAAATACTGCATAGGAGGTCTTTAATACCTCTTTACTTGGAAGGTCAAACACCCAATAAACACTCTTTCTGGCATGATTTTTCCAATAAACATTAACAAGACTGGGGCATTGGGATTTCCACCTTCACGGGTTTTAAACCGCTTTACTTCCTTCACATTCCCTCCCTTGAGGTTTTCTTTGATCTCACTCTCAGACATTTCAGCACACACATCATAAATAACACCTTTAATAGCATCTTGATTTCCAATGACCGAGATCTCAACTTTTTAACCTGTGATTTTCCCTGCTTTACTCACTTGATCTTTGTTTTTACACAAAACAAGAAGCGCGCCGCTCACCAGAACCCAGGCATTTTAGGCCTTCATCTACACACCTGAGTGACTCAGCCACTTTAAGTGGATTAACAGCTCTAAACCCACCACCTAGTTGTTCTTTGAGCTTAAAAATCACTTTATATTCTTCACTGGGTTTAACCATTTTCATCAACCTGTTTTCTTCTTTCTGAAGCGAGGTATCTGCCCTATCACATTTTCCCGAATCTCTTTCCAAAACCTGACTCTCCCAATCTCCACCTCCCGTGGAGGATGGCATACAACAATGTTTCCTCTGACCAGGCATCCTGCCCCAGGCCCAAAACCAGCATCAGAGCACGTCCGACAACTCCTGCTCTCTTCCACTCACACTCTGCTGCTCCACACCACCAACTTACTGAGCATCAGCAAAATCAATGTCAGCTTTTGTCTCCAGCCTTTGTATAGTTTTTGCTCCCTGTTCCCTTTGTGTTCCTGTCATCATTCACTTTTTCCTCTGCTCATTACTTGTTAACCTGCCTCAACCCACACCT
>JAOXNZ010000001.1:18322541-18340054 GCA_028566095.1 Kryptolebias brasiliensis | reverse complement strand
GAGAAGAGCCACCGCAGGTAAAGGTGTTGATTAATTAGCTCCACGCATGCGTTCAAACTCAAGCTGGAACAATTTAAGCAGCGCTTATAGGACGTAAATCCTGTTCATCGGGATTGTTATGTATATAAACTCCTGTTTCCTCCCTACAGCAATCGTTAAATTTGATCATCTTGCCTTGAATGTTTCTGCATTGAAGCAGATATTTGTTTCTGCTTAAAACGGAAAAACAACCCCGTCAGTTCCACCTTTCTCACACCGTTGACATCAACAGAAATCATGCTGATGAATCATACAGATAGGAGCTGTGTGATGTTTTCATCCCTCATCTCTGACAGATATGCACACACACACACACACACTGGCACCCGTATGTCAGGGGTTATATTTAATGCAAAACACAGCACAGTTTATATGACCTTCATGCTTTAAAAGATGCCCTTGTTGTAGGAGTGTTGTTATTAGGAAAAAACACACTCACTGCTGCTCATTTCTTCAAATCACTCAGGATCTGTCAGATATAATGTGTGCAAAGTTAGGCTGGTTTACCATATCTTACAAAATGTCTGTCTGTCAAGAACATTTTCATTTTTACAGTAAGTCAGGAGCTGTTTCAGATAACTGACTCAGCCAATGAATTTGGCATTATGTCCTACACACTGCTGTATAAGGAAGACGAGCACTGGCAGAGAATTTCAGCTGCAGCACAGTCACCTGTGGCAACGCTGGAGTCCAGAACAGTGCATGTAATTTCTAATGCAACCGTTGCTGTTGCTCAAGTTTCCTGCTTGAGCTGCAGCCACTGTACCGTGAAGCTGCTGCTGCAGGAAGGAAGATGTGGCCAATGAACCAACTTCTCTCTTAGAGAGCGTTTCTAATTTTACTCGCACGCATTAGCCTAAATTTTACCCTCCCTAATTAGCTTTTGTTCCTGAATTTGATTCCGTAACAAGATTATATAAATTAGTGGGCAGTGCATGTCATTTGTTTAGCTGCAATAATTTGCTTTTGCAACCCAGTGACAACAGAGTCCTCAAACAAGTGGACTAATTTCTAACAGTTTCAATGGGCTGATTTAAAACTCGCATCCCACAATACGTTTTCTTATGATTCAGTTAATTTGTTTGTTGTCAGCAGATTTCCTGGGCAGTAAAACTGTAAACAAAGTCCTTCTGACATCCCGCAGCCTCGTCTATGACCTGGTCAGAAAGATGAAGCCCCTAGATACGGGGCAGCGATACACGGTGACTTTAAGACCTGGAAGAGCCATTTCCAGCTGTGGCTGCAGCTGCTGATGCTGTTTGAGTCCGGGTCATCATTAGTATCCCTGTCACTGGGGCATATGGTTCCTTAGGCCTTCATCACTGACACAGTGCTTGGCTGTAATCTGACATCAGACACCAAAGGGGCCGGCGCAGCCGTGCAGAACGAGCAGTTTTAGATTAAACATTTTATTCAGCGTGAAGATGCAGATGTTTATTTTTTACCCTTCATTACTAAAGCAAAACTGGCTTCTCACCATTCGTATGACTCACGCGTCTAAATCTATCTGTATTGTCAGTTCATTCCACCAAAAGGAGCCTAGACGGCTGGCTCGAGCCTGCTGTTTGGGTTACACTACATGCTTCTTGGCTCTCAGACGCTCAGGAAGTTGCACGTTAAACACTGTGACACATTTGTTACCATCCAATCATTTCCCCCTCCTCTCTCTGAGTGGAAAAAGAAGTGGGGATCTGAACTGCTCTCCAAAAGCTGATGTTTGGCTCTTCCTCTTTCAGCTGTAAAGACATTTGTTGTAATGGTGGATGTTGTGACTGTGGCACGTTGACGTCACTGATAGCGACTGTGAGGGGGTTGGCTGAGGGGGACAATACAGAGTATGGTGCAGGAGGAGTGTTTGAGTCACCTCAGAGTCCAGGGGAGGGAATGGAAAGATTTTTAGTCAGGAATACAGGAGGTGAAAGGAAAAATATTGCTTACTGCTCCATTTATGAGTGATTTCATGCATTGATGGTGGTTTAGATGAAAGAGCGTGTCTGAGGGAAGAAGTGGAGAGAGGAAGGATTAGAGAAATGGGGTGATAGGAGAGCCAGAGAAGAAGAATTAAAACTTAGATACACTGCCAGAGGGAAGTGCAAGAGGATCAATTTAGTGACATTCTGCAAAAAGACAGAACGCTGCCACTGAAGGGGCTGCCTCGGTTTGCTCTCCCTCCTGCTCTATCAGCTCGTTTTGCACCCACCCACATCCACGTGTGCCCACTTAACCCTCCTCGCTCAAGCCCTCCCCGCTTGGTGCTGAAGACGGACCTCAGTAATACGGTGAGCCCAGTCAGTCGTCAGGTTATTGGTGGACTGAAACACCAGCGCGTTTCTGAGCACATGTGGAACACAGAGGCGGCTCTCATCACAGCATGAAAGTCGGGGCCAAGGTCGTGTGAATAATCATAAGGGAGCTCTGTTGTTTCTGCGTCCTCGAGCAGGAAGCAGCCAGCCTCTCTGTCTACTGACCCAAACTATGTGCCTAATGCACAAGGTGCAATTCCAGCCATGAGGAGAACGCAGCTTGTTTTTTTGTTTTTTTTTTATTGCATTAATTTGCTGCCTAAAGGTTCCTCACCCTCACCAAAAATCCAACGCTGACATATCTGCTCCTTTTTAACGAGTAACATTTACTGACTGATAGATTGAGGTCAGACTGACTTGTTGTGCCCAAATCAGCAGTTTCTATGTCCACATGTACAGTGGGTTGTGTGCAACTGCAAGGCAATTTATGTTGTTTGTTTAAGGGATTTAACATCCATAGTTTGCTAATCATCGCTCACCTCCAATAGGCAAAAGCAGACTATGGGTCTTTGCTTGTGTCTATATGTGTGTGCATGCGTGTGTGTGTGTCTGTTAGCACAATATCTCATGAACCAGTGGAGGGATTTAATGGACATATCAGGAAATAATCATTAGATGAGAACTGATTAACCTTTGAAGCTAACCCAATTCAAGATGGCTGCCACAGCCAACTCATCCTAGAGAACACAGAAATGGCTATGACTCGATCAGTTTTACAGATAATGAGCTAAAATTTAATGTGGTAGTAGCTGAGAGTCATTCGTAACATATTCTCTGAGCATGACATCTCGTGATAACATTATTCTCAAGGTTAGACCAAAACGTCAACATCTGTCATTTCTCATTATCATATGATCTTAATCTAAAACTCCTTCCTTCAAAGAACCCTAGGCCTTTAATCATATTAGCCTTTTAAGAGCCAAGTGTTGCAAATTAACATCAACTGTTGTTTATGTCATTGAGTTGCAAATTATGCATTAAACTCAGAAACAAATTCAAATTTAATAGCCTGACTTGCTATTTTCTTATATCGGTCAGTAAGAAAACGCAACGAAACATTCATTTTAACAACTAAATTGTTGCTCAAATGATCTAGTTTAAATTCCTCCTTTATTTCCGTTCTCTTCCTCCGCGTCTGTCTGATCTCCCTGCAGCTCTCTCTTGGTTTAATTCATGCTGTTTCTTATACTCCGGACCATGCAGTGGTGTGTGACACAAGCTTTAAGCAAATATGAACCGACTGAGTGAATCAGTTTGTTACCGAAGGAACTGCAGGCTGCGTAGGCAAAGCAAGAGACAATGGTAAATTGTGTTCTTCCGACTGTCATTCAAATAAGGTTAGGCCAGTTGGAGACTATCTCTCTTCTCATTTCTTCCTGCTTTCTAGATGTCGATTTGTATAAGATTTGTTTTGAGTCGATACATGCAGCTGTTTCCAGTGCCCTGAGGTGGTTAATTGAACAGCCATGTTAATGAATGACTCACAGCTGTCAGTAGGAGCTTGTGACAGAATCATTAACTGTTATGTTTTAGGAAAGATTGAAAGTTCTAGTTTTATATTGCCCTCATGCTTTAATTTATTTGTTGTATTAAGTAATATCTGACTGCAGGGTCTATATAGGTAGTTGTGTAAAATACTCCTGTAAAATGTACAAAATGTAAATCATGCTCCCTTTTACTGTCAGAAATTGCAGACATGGACCAAGATAATCCAAGCCAAAGCAAGACGCAAGAAGAAAACCCAAACAATGAGGCAGAGGCTTCAACTACAGCTCCAGCATCAGACACAACAACTCCTTCCCAAGATCTGTTGACCTGCCACCCTCCAGGCCCCCCCAGGCCTCGGCGGCCGCAGAGAGTCGCCAGGGTCGAGGGTTCTGTAGACATCTCCGAACTCAAAGCTGAGCCCGCTCCACTAACTAACCAAAGTGAGAGCGTCGTCGACGGCTCTGTAGCAAGCCGCCCCAAGCCCTCTCGCCCCGCAGCACTCAAACCTGCAGGAGACCAAACCGGGCTGAGCAGCAAAGTTGGTTCTAAAGGTCCAGGTCACCACCCGCCTCACCCGGTGAGGGCCGCCTCGGTGCCCCAACCTCCCGCCAGCAGGCCTATGCCCCCTCACCTGAACCCACACGCACAGAGAGCTCTCTCTGTAGCGGGCACTGCTGACACCGAACCTCAGACTTTGGAGGACTTCAGGTGGGTTTCCTGCTCTTTCTGTTTCTCACCGCCACACATAACAGACATGGCAACAGTGCACAGATTAATTAAACATCCACATAATTTCACTTATTAAATGTTTACAAGATTTGTAATATTATAAACTCATCCATACTTTTCTAAACTAAACATATCCTTATGACTGTGGTAAACTTTGAAAGTGTAACCTGATTTTTAGGATTATAGTCTATAAGTAACATGTAGGTATTTCTTTACAACTGGAGGTTGGATTTACTCTAAATGACTCCAGGATTCAATAAGTTGTGAAATGCTCACTAAAATGGTTTCTAGACTGTCTGTAAAAGCATAAAAATCAAGAATATTCTTGATGTTGTAGTAGATTGTCTGTTGAAATTCAGGTGACAGAAAAAAACCTAAAGAGTTGTAGACTTTGTCATATTTGTTTCAACTACAACTGTAAACATATCTGTCATTATCTAACATGAGAGACTGAACAATAACAAGTGGTATTAGGTTTAAAGCTTTTCAAATAAGGTGCTTGCACAGCTCATGTGCAAACACTTCACTGTTGGGTGCCGCTGCTCTTTACAGAAATAAATCCTCACTGTGACAAAGTAATCGTCTTTTTTTTGCGGCGTCGCAGTCTAGCCAAAATTTGTGCTTTGTTTGACGTCAAGTGTTTTCTGAACAAGCACAGAGCACTAAAGGGATCTAAAACGTCTATTTATCTGTTAATGGAGTCAGAATCTGAGGTGAACTGAAGTGTAACGTTCACTGCTCTTAGTGGCAGGGATCTAAGACCTAATAGACAAATCTCAGCAATGTATATTATTTTAATCTGCACAATAGTCTCACATTAGGGCTGCACAGTATAATATAGTGTGAACTTCGCATAATTAATTTAAAGTGGATAATTAAAACTTGTCGTCTTATTGTGATAAATAAAAGGAAGGAAAGTTGTGATGTGCAGGGAGATGTTAGTACAGAGGGTCGGCTGTAAATTGTGACACAGGAGTGTAGGAGACAAGTGTATGTGGGAGTTTATGTAACCGTATCTTTCATCAGGGTGCACATCATCACCTGGAACGTGGGCTCGGCCACGCCGCCAGATGACATCACGTCTCTGCTGGGACTGAATGTGGGAGACGGAAACACAGACATGTATATTATCGGGTGAGTGATGTCCACGTCACCTTGTTTCACAGTCATTTTATGTAAACTCGTCCTACATTGACAACAAAGACAGTCAGGCCTTAATTTAAGGTTTCCTCTCGCTAAATTATTTTCTCCAAACATTGTCACATTTTCTTTTTTGCTCCTCTTTGAACTCTCCGCTGACCGTTTTGTGCCACTTCTCTTTAAGGCTGCAGGAAGTGAACTCTATGATCAACAAAAGACTGAAAGATGTCCTCTTTACAGACCAGTGGAGCGAGGTCTGCATGGAGAGATTAAGCCCCTTTGGTTATGTGCTGGTCAGTGATGTTTTACTTTTTTTTTTTTTTTTTGTGAATACACGTGCTAAATGCTAAACGGCTTACTGTAGATTTGTGCACGCTGCATTATCACTGATGAGATCCCTGCTTCTTGCTGTTCAGGCTCATTTTGTTCCCTGAGCAACGGATGGGGTGATGATTTATAACAGGCGTGTAATGTCAGCGTATCTCCTATCCTCCGCTGTCTGCCGGGATGGTCGAGCTCTTTGTCTTCCTGTCCTTCTAGCTGCACATTTAATGTCTTAAAGGCTCCACATGCCTAGAAATTCTGATACATTAGGCAGCTGAGTGGGTTTTCTATCAATTAAGACATTTAAAATATGATAATTCTTATGTAAATGATGTATTTGATATTTTTTTAAAAATCAGCTGCATTTTAATTTTTTTTTAACTTTAGAGCACAGACTGCAGTTGTGGTACAGTAGGTGTTGCACTGGCTGCTCCTGAAACAAAGCTTGGCACAGTTGGCATAGTGAGCCAGAGAGCGTAAATAAGCTGTCGAGCTACAAGTGTTGGACAGATGTCTCCCAGGGTGCTGCTTTATTTTTGGATCATGTTGTCAGTGTTGATGGGCGTCTGACTGTGAGACTGATGCTGTCCTCCAGCTATGCTCTGCTGGGTTGGTTTGAACCTCACAAAAATCATTTTCCTCTGACTCCTTTGTCTGCTTCTAGTGAATATTTGTACGTCAGAAGTTGTGTAAATTGGAGTTACTCAAGCTTTTAAGCAGATGGAGATGTTATATAGTCATTCCATAGTGGTGGACAGACGTATAGTAACCAAACACCCCATCTGTTTGTCCTGTTTTCAGACTGTCTGCTCACCAAGACTAATTTTCAGGTTGAAGCACCAGTCAAGTCAGCCTTTTACTGCAGCGACACTGAGCTTACAGGACATTTTTTTTTCTTTCTAGCTGTTCGCCGCACAATTACAGACTGTCACTAAAATGTCTGTTTTAGTAAGCTACAATTTACACCCTCTAATGGCACAGTCTTTTGAATTCTTTACATCAAAGCATTTTGTATGCAGAAGCACACATTCTGCTTAGGCCCTGTTCAAACCTGGCATTATCTGTTTTGGGCAGTTCAATTGCAAGTGGACAGCTCTGATTGAGAGTGTTCACACCTGTGAGTTAAATGTTAACTCTAAACCGTTTTTGCGATCGGATATCATTTATGTAAAGGTATCTCTTGATCAGCTTAATTATGTAGGCTAAAAATATAATTTATGTTCACAGATACGGATAGGATTTGCTACGTGACCTTAGTTTATGCAGGCAAATAGCTTTTCTCATATGTGACACACAGACAAACATTCACTGTGTACACACTCGTACCAGAAAATAAACTCCGTTGCCTTAATGGTTCAGTGGATTACATTATGCAACAAAGTCCTACGACTCTGCTGTTAGCATGCAGGGGAAAGGCTCTTGTCATGTGTGTGTGCCTCTGTAAATGCCTGCAAGGCTTTTCAGTTTGGTCTGATTGTGCTTCTTCAGATTGAGATCGGGGGTTGGGCTGCGTAAATGACTCGATAATGGGCGAGGGAGGGGTGAGCATGCTTATCTGGTAACAAGTTTGACATGACGTGCAAATTTGTGCTCCACCTAAAAAGTGTTCATGTCAAATTCCTGGCTGTCTTTACCAGCACAAAAATATCTGCTGTGTGTTTTCAGGCCAGATGAGCAGAAATGTCAAAATCTGCATATTATAATGTAGCACAAGAAGAAGGAGGTTTTTTCTTTTTGTTGTTTTTTTAAAGCCCCATACTGCAGGCCAGAAACTGTAGCATCCTCGATGTGCACCAAGGCCACAGTGGAGATGCACAGAGAGAGTGTGAGCCATGATATTTTGCATTCAGACAGTTATGATGTTGTTCAAGTGAAACTTGAGGCTCGCCTCTTTAGAGAATCATGCAAAGTTGCTCCTCTTATCTCTTCTGATTTTATTTTTTTCCTGTTCGTCCTTGTTTGCCTATCAGGTGACGTCACAGCGAATGCAGGGGTTGTTGCTGCTCATATTTGCCAAATACTTCCATCTGCCTTTCCTCCGTGGAGTCCAGACCGAGACCACCCGCACAGGCCTGGGGGGTTACTGGGTAAGATGGTCACTGGATTATGGAAACTTCACGCAGCAGAGCAAAAACTAAAACAAAGTGGACTGCGTCTCTGTAGTGGTTTACCCTGAAGACTGAATATAAACTAAAAATAGCACGAGAAACTGCATCATATCACATCTTATAGTTTGTTAGTCAAATCCTTCACCCAGTTTTTTTGGTCAGTTAACGCTGATCCTTTAACTTTGACAAAAAGGTTTGCAGCATGTTTCCAAAATATGGTGGTACTGAAAACTAAAATAATTTAATTTAATTTGGATGTGTGGCTGGTTTCAAGGAAGTCAGACAGCTTTAAACCAGTCTTTGCAATCAAGGCTTAAATAAAATGAGTAATCCATGTAGCATACTCTCTAAATATAAAGTATTGAGTTTTGATACTCAAATTGTGTGCTTGGAGGTTTGGTTTATCTTAACATAGCTCACCACTGAAAATATTTATACAACTTTATGCACATTTGATTCGCATTTGTAGTTTGTGTCCATTTTGTGTTTACCTGTCCTGGGATTACAGCTGGAAGTTAAAGGCCTAGTATTCCTTGAAGGAATGCATGTCGCCCACCGCCTTTCATGCCAGAGTTTTAGACTAAGATCATCTTAAGCTGAGAAATGACAGAGTTGCAGCTGTTTTGGTCAAACCTTGAAAAGAGCGTTATGAACAATCCTATGTGATATCACAAGATGTCACACTTTTTGCTGTGACTGACAACAATTGGATGAGTTATAGCATTTTTGTGTTTCATAAAGTCGTTTAGCTGTGGCGGCCATCTTGAATGGCGTTGACTCTAAATGTTATTCAGTGGTAGAAGTACGTCCAGTGATTACTTTCTGAGAGTTTCATTACATCTGCCCAGTGGCTCATGAGGTATTTTGCTAATTAACTAGTGGATAAATCTGATACGATGCATCCCTTCTCTTACGACACATTTTAGGTAAACTTCACATGATAGGCAGAGTTTATACTCAAAACATTGTTTTATTGAGTCAGAACAGTTAAGAGTCGAGTAGGAGAAAATCCACTGACTCATTTCATGCCCCCGGTGTGCACTTGACTGTTTGCATTAAATATTGATGCTGTTTTGTCTTTAATGAGGACACTTCCTGTTTTGCTGTGTAGTAGACAAATAAATACAGTGGGGGAAAAAGTGACATACCACTACTAAAGATTATCATCTCAAACATTTCTATTCTATTCCAAGAAAATGTCACAAACACCTGCCTTTCTTCACTCGCGGTCTCACTTTTATATGCATTGTACTTTCAGTTCAGTTATAATTTGTTTATGTCATGTCGAATTTCGACAAGTTCACTCTTCACACAGTAAAGTTACCTCTCTGTTTGTCCGTGTTGCAGGGGAATAAAGGTGGCGTTAGCGCTCGCATGTCCGTGTTCGGTCACAGCATCTGCTTCCTCAACTGCCACCTGCCGGCTCACATGGAAAACTCAGATCAGCGCATGGAGGACTTTGAGAGCATCCTGCAGCAGCAGCAGTTTGAGGGCCAGGCGGCCGTCGGGGTTCTGGATCACGAGTAAGTCGCAGCGCATTAACACACACGTACTGTACATGTATGCACTGTGTAGTTTTATAAATCTGCAATGGAAAATATCAAAAGCAACCAGTTGGCTACATATATGTGTCTGTGTTTATTTTTATGATTTGGATAAACACAGCACACATCCAACTTCTGAATGAGGTAACCAGCTATAGCTTTCACAGTTTCTGGCTGCTAGCAGACTGATGCCATCTGGCACATAAAATCAGATTTTACAGTATCAAAAATTAAATAATGTTTTGTTTTACTGTTTCAGACTCTTTTTAAAAAATACTTTCCCTACCGGTAACTACAGAAGTTTTAAATTCTTAAAGTTTACATAATTGTTTTCATGTTTTGTTTATTTTTCCAGCCTAGTGTTCTGGTTTGGGGATCTCAATTTCCGCATTGATGACCTGGATATGCAAGTTGTGAAGTCAGCCATTGATAACAGCAAGTTATCGGTTTTGTGGGAAAAAGATCAGGTAATAGGAAAGGTTTTGTTACATATGTGTCTTTAAATGTAGGAAATGATGAAAGGAAGTTTGTTTCTTTTGCATGTCTTTAAAAAACACTAAATAGAACTTGTCCCTCTTCTCATCTGTGTGTCTGCAATTCTTTGAGATGTGTTCCTAAATATGTTTAATATTGTAGTGTATTTGTGACTAAAACAGGTCATTTTACAAGCTGAAATTATTATAGAAAATCAGCAGTAATTTATAATGTTGTTCTCTCTGTTCCCACTAGATGGCAATAGAGAGACTTGCTCTTTCTGTATGAGCAGTTATTTGATTGTCATATGATTTGTCATTTTTGCAGTTGAACATGGCTAAAGACAGTGAGACGGTGTTGGAAGGCTTTCAAGAGGGGCCATTAAAATTCCCTCCTACCTACAAGTTTGACGTTGGAACCGATACATACGACACAAGGTTGGTGACGCTGAGGGTGGGGGGTGGTATTATCATTTCTAGGCCACTGATCAGAGATCACAGTATGAATTATTACACTCTCCTCTCTGAAAGGTCCTTACTAGCCTGAAGGGAGTGTGTAAATCCTGCTTTTTTCCCCCCTCTTTGTTCTGTTTTAACACAATATTTTTTCTCTCCTCTGCTCCGTCTTCAATCACTCTCTTGCAACATCACCAGTGGGAAGAAACGGAAGCCAGCTTGGACCGACCGGATCCTCTGGCGCCAGAGAGCCACAGCACCTGCTGCTCAGGACGTGGGGAAGCGAGGTTCTGTTTCAGGGCTCACCAGTGGGATCAAAGTGACCCAGCACAACTACCGAAGTCAAATGGAGTACACCGTCAGTGACCACAAACCAGTCTCCTCCATCTTCACCCTGCAGGTGCGACACACCAGGAAACTGTTATAAAGATGAAACAGCTTAGATCTTTGATATTTTTTTAATAGAGACGCTAACAACAAAAATACATGCCTAAACTCCACTTGTTGAAAAACAATTTAGCTTACATCAAATACAGTCTTTATTTAAAACAGATATTTTAAAAAAAAAAAATCTATATATATTTTTTGGTTGACTCCAAAAGTTAATCAGTTGAAGATGTACATTTAATGATTACTTTCTGAAAGTTTCATTAAAATCCATCAACTTTTTCATGAGATATTTTAGGAACAGACTGTCAAAAGAACACGCACACAGAGACTGGCAAAAACATTATTGCCGCTTTGCCTTCAGCCATGGGCGATAATGTACACACAAGATTAAACATAGGATCAGTTGCCAGGACTTTTTGACTCAATATGCTAATTTTTGTGAACTTTATACTCAGGATCTCTTACTATTTAATGTTATTTTGAACAAGTTACAGCCCTTAACCATTAGGCTTTGAATCCTCTTTGTAGTTCCCATACAGGGTGGATATTCCACTGGTCACTCTCGTGGTGGAGGATGAGTGGAATAGTATTGAGGACGCAAAAGCAGTGTTCAAACTGACGCCCAACTATTCTCGCAGCTCCTGGGACTGGATTGGATTGTACAAGGTGACTTGTCTTATTTCACCTGATACCATTTGAAAAGTCTATGTGAACAAACCAACCTATAAGTGCAGCATAAGAAATATAATTTTTTTTATCATTTTTCCATTGAACCCACAGGTGGGTTTCAAGCACCACAAGGATTATGTGGGCTATGTGTGGGCCAAGCAGGAGGAGAATGATTTTTATCGACAGGAACATCAGGTAATCGGGGTGCATGTTGAAGGCTCCTCAGAGATCATTTTTCTGTCACATTTAATAAACGTCTGAAAATGGTTTTCCAGGTAACCTTTACGGAGGAGGAATTACCTAAATGCTCAGGGGACTTTATCTTGGGTTACTATAGCAACAACATGAGCTCCATTGTGGGTGTAACAGAGCCATTTCAGGTAATCATACCCCATGACTTTTTCTTTAGTTTAAAGTAACCAAATGCTGGAGTTTAGAAACCCTTCCTTCATATTCTACTTGTTTTCTCTTTTATTTATCTTCAGATCCAGCTTCCGACTTCAGAGCACGACAGCAGCTCTTCAGACAGCTCTGACTTCAGCTCAGAAGATGACAGCACTGTTGTCATGAAGATGAGGTCCCACAGTTCCAGTCCTCAAAAGGGCAAACGCTGCAGCCGTCAGAACGGCAGCCGTAGTCGCTCAGGAAGCCGCTCCGGCAGCCCGACGCAGGCCCAAACGAAGGAGCTCAACACTGCCGACAGAACCGCAGCAGAAAGTGAGTCTGCAGGACGTCCAGAAGAGGGCGGCAGCAGCCAGCAGCAGTCTGGTCCTGGGGAAACAGACAAACACGCCGAGGATTCGGGAATGTGATGCAACACAAAGTCCTGCTGTTGTTACAGGTCACAGAGACAACTGTTGTCTTTATTTCATACATCCACTGCTCTGTACATTGTTTGTGATGCCATCTGTTTCAGGAATAATCATCTGGTTTGTCCAGATGGTTTACTTGGCCTTGAGTTGTTTTTCTAAAACTGTGCACTTTGCATGTTTGTTTGTTTTTTTTGTATACCTTTCAGTCTTTCCAGTGTTTCCTCTACCGCTGTCCGTTCTCAGGTGTGGACTGTACAGGGAGCTGATAGCTTGTGTTAGAAATTAGAAATTACTCAAGGATTCATACGACGCGATTACTGAATATGATTTAAAAACCGTCTCCATTTTTCAGACAGTGGTTTCAAAATCTGAAGAAGAGCAACACTTTTCACTTGCTCACGTATCATCCACTGCTTGTTTACAGGTGAAGTACGTATCTATAATCAGAGAACGTGGCTAAATTAAAATTGAACGCATCCGTCAACTCGTTTCCAGCTTTGTCAAGAATTACTTGTTTCTGTAAATGAGACAGCCATACAGTTTCTCAGTATGGTTCTGGCTTTGCAGACATTCCCTGCCTTGGATAGTCGGTGCACGTGAACACATGACACGTAATATGCAGGGAGCATGTGAACTGATACATCTAAAAGGAGCAACATCGTTCCGGAGTGCATAAAAACAGAGCCGAACCTAAGTAAGAGAGACGAGGCTCAGATTTACATGGCAGCAGCACAGTAAATGGGGGGTTTAGTGAGTAAATGTGAGGACAAGGGTCTTTAAATAGGCCGTGGTATCGCTGCAGAGGGAAGAGACGGGTGTGGAAGGTGATGTCAGCTGCTGCAGCACAGCTGTCCTGCCATAAGTAGAAGATTAACCGTTAGCCACTTACTGCCAACACGAGTGGGAAAACAGTATTCCAGTGTTTGTAGACAATTCTTGATTTTCACGGGTCTTTTAAACCTATTAACCCACAGCAAAAAATCACATTACTGTTTGATTGCGCTTTTGATTATAACGTTTTCAGTTATGCTTGAACCCCAAACCAGATTGAATCTGTAATGAGTTTTTTTTTTTTTGTATTGTGCTTTTAGGTTGCACGATACAGAGCTATAATGTTTGATATCATAAATTATTATCAATAATATAAATTAAGTAACTAAAATTGCCCCAATGAATGCCTTACTTTTTCAAAAACGATGAACTTATTTCTTTGTTTTCTCTCTTTTCAGTTTGCTGTTTTTGTTTTCTCTCTTGGTCGCATCCTCTCCTGATGATCCTATTGATTAACTGACAGAAAACAAAAGACACTAAAGTGTTGCATAGTTACTGCGTGACCGCCATCTTAGACTCGTCCTTTTGGGGCTGGTATTATAGGATAATGTGGCCGTAACACAAGTGTGTATGTCTTCAATTAGCTGTCTGTGTACGTGTTTTTTCTGGATGTGTGCACGTACGTGTGTTGCGGATGCTGGAAGTGTGTCTGAATAACCGTTGTTATGAATGGTACTGGGGCTGTGTTTGCATGGTTTTCTGCTGGATATACTGTACATTCCGGTACTGTGGTTTTTGTGCCGTGAAGTGCTGTTTTTGACTCCTCTTTGTCATATCTGTGACTGTGAAAATTGTTAGAAAAACTTAATAGGAATGGTATAAAATTTTACCCTCAGTGTAAATGTTAGTTCTAGAAATAAAAGCGTAGTTATACTTGGATAAATTCAAAATAGTTGGACTCTTATGGTGCAATCATGAATTCTTTTTGTTTGTAAATTAAAAAAAAAAGAATGGACCTTTGTTCGAAAACAGATTGTTCTACTTTAGATCATTTAGATCTGTATCTTCAGTACTGCATTCATGACCAGTGACTATTGTTAAGTGTCTGATGAGCGTTACTGTTTTGTAATTTTGTGGCTACGATGTAGGAAATTATATGTAAAGAACAATTATAAAGTTGAAAATATCATATATAAACATATAGGAGACAATCTATAGCATAAAGATTATTTTCATTAAATTATGTATTTATTTTCTTATTTAACTTTAAATGAGCCTGAATTCTGCTGGGCAGTGTTGAAGCTTTATTTCAGTGCGTATGTCAGAACTATGAGAAAGACAAATTTTATTATTTTTTTCCTAGAGGAACTGTAATGAGAGATTATTTCTTCTATTTCCATCTAAATACATTTAAATTCTGGTTTCACAGTCACCAGTGTAGATTGTTTAGTCTACATGTGTTTGTATAACTGTGTTTAAAATGACAAGCGTGTGCGATTATGACTGCTGACTTATCAAGATGTTTTATCTCTGTGAACTTGTTGGATCAAAGCATTAGGAAGGTTGTTTGGGAGTTTCTTGCTTTGTTCTCCAACCCCAAAACTTCTAAAAGAAAAAAAAAAAAAAAAAAAAACTGTCCAAAGAAATAAAATCCCATCTTTGAAATGACAATGATTCTCTTCATTGGTTTTATTATTGGTGGAAGAATGTTTTAATTTTGATGTGATACTTAATTTATGTTGACTTAAACTGTGTAAAAAAGAATGTAACAGAAAACATGAACATGCATTTTATCAAGTGAACTAGATAAACAGTATTGTTTTTAATACAGTGTGAATGGTTAGTGCTGAATGACTCTGACACTGAGTTAAAGCTAAAAGGAGCAAAAGGTTAGCTAAAACTACCAAAATGCTAGCTGAAAGTATCAAAAGACAAGCTAGAAGCTAAAGTATCACAAGACTAACTAAAAGCTGAATATAGCAAAAGGCTAGCCAAAAGTTGAAATGAAGAGAATGGTAGCAAAGCTAAAAGTAGCAGAATGTTAGCTAAAAGCTAAAAGGAGCATAAGAGCACAAAAACAGAACCAGTATGTTGACACGTTTTAAATCTCAATGCATTTGAGAAAAACAGCTGTAAATAAAGTAAAATATTTTGAAATGTATTAAAGTTAAAAAAACAAAAATAGCACCCATCTCCTGGATGAGCTGAGTGTTTTCATACATAAATGGCTCAAATAGCACAGAGTTTGCAGAAGTACTTAGATTGCAAGTTTATACAGAAAAATAAAAACATGTAAACAACACTGAATGCTAATTTAGCAGTATTGGTTTCATAATTAGGCCAATGATCATAAAATATAACCCTCTGAGTCACACATTTGTCTTGTAATGTGCACTTTGCTTTCTAAGCGATTTGCATAAAAATGGCACATCCGTTTTTTTGTCAGTCACTATAGAGGCCTATGAAGCGCTGCATCACTTGTTTAGGTCGCGTTATATAACCCTAAGTTAATACAAACTGTCACCTATCAACCATCCATCTCTCACTGGTGGGTCACTGTTGATCTTATCTGTTATTTTAGACTGTCTGACTGAATCTGAGCAATAAACACAACGACTCATCCTACAAAGAGCAACATCAGGCGCACCTTGCATCATACTTCCTCCCTTTGAAGCTAAAGTGTCCACTCTGCACATTCATGCTGACTGGACTGCACTGATGCAACACTGCTCAGGGATTGACTTTTTCCATCCAGTGACTCTTAACGCCAAAAAGAAAATGAGTAATATTGATATTCCGAGAATACATTGTCTTAAAGGTTAAAGGATGACAAATACAAATTTGTCACATGAGCAGCCCCTTCAAAACAAAATGAAAACATTCATTTTTAGCTCGTTTTAGAAGCTTCTGTCATTTTTATTGTTCTTTTCTGTTCTAATGAAAGTTACTTAAGAACTAATTAATCCCCATTTAGCAAAAACTGACTGTTGTCTTCAATTAAAGCAAATTTAAAAGTTTTAAAAAACAGATAAGAGGAATATATGGTCTGCTCCTTAAATGACACGAAACTCGCACAGTCTTCCGTTTTTTTACATACTCATAAACGTCGCAGTATGGATAGGAATACGTTGTCTAAATATGTATGTACAGAAGTCTCATGATGACAAAGAAAGGACTTGGATTAATTTTTCCTGCTGCAGTTTATGAATGCTGTTTAAAGGAGTGTTTCAAAACTAAAAGAAGATAGAAACATCTAAAACTGCTTGTTTAAAGGGTGAAGTCGAAGCAGACCTGCTTTTATTACAACATTAATTTGGGGGCTACGGTGGAACAACATGTATCATCACTTTTCATCATGAACTTGAGGTCTAATAGGAGCTTTTTAAATGTATTATAACCAAATTATTTTGGGACACAATGTTCTCAGCATCTGTTCCACTCTGGCCAGTTTTCTCTTTGCCACAGACAGACAGATCTTTATCCGTCTGTAACAAAGTGAAGTCCAGCCAGGTTAGTCACATGGTCCGATGTTCCAATATCTGAACTAAATTAAACTTATCAGATTAATTATGTGAACACTGGTTTATACCAAACTGTTATAACCATCCTAATAAAACCTGTTTTATTTTCTTGTGCTAAGAGCTTCAAAAAGAGCATTGTAGAGATACAAAAATGTTTTGCTTCCAAACATGCAGTTTATGAGCTTTTAGTTGACTTCTTATTACAAAAGGTTTGATGAAATTGGAATTTGTTTTTAAATTATGGAATAAAGAAAATACTAAGTGTTATTAGTGACATGGTGGAGATGTTCTGAAACATATAATTCTGTAAATATTATTGCTTGTAAGGTAAAAAGATAGTAAAATCAATGCAGATCCAACAGCTACAGATTCTCAGACTTGTGTGAAACAAGAGCAGATCCGAGCTCAGTGAGCACATTTATCAATAACTGTTAAAATCTTCAAAACCGATGTATATTCTTATAAAAGGCCATTTATCCTCCCACCATCAGCACTTCAGATATCATTCATTCTAGGACAAAAGACATGGCTTTTCTTCCTCTATGATGAACGTTGTGAATTTATAGTTGTCTCTGTGTTTTTCATTTCAGATCTCCAATATATAAAAGTATTCAGTTAATCCATGATATAATTTTAAACACAAAAACTTTTAACAAGTAAAAATGTCATTTTGATGCATGTTAGCGTGGCAGAACATGACATGGTCTCATTTTCCAGCATAAATTCTACAAAAACCTGCACATACT
>JAOXNZ010000001.1:18310692-18322441 GCA_028566095.1 Kryptolebias brasiliensis | reverse complement strand
TTTAACAAGTAAAAATGTCATTAGGTACTGAAATGTCATTATTAGGAACCTCCAGTATTTATATCACAACCAGTTAAAAAAAACTTTAGACATAAGTAGTTTGAATTAATAACAGTTTAATTACAAATATCAATCAAAATAAACTTTCAAGAAGCAAAAGCAGCTCCATTCTTACATAAGAAAGGTCAAACTAAAACCTTGACTATTACTGTCTACATCATAGATATCGGAAGGTTTTTCCAAGTAAGATATTCTTTTAAAAAAATCCACAGTGTTCACTGAATGTACTTGTTGTTATCTGGAGCTGAAAGGTCGATGAGAAATCTGAGGTCATTTTGTCTTTGAAGTGTTGATTACAGACAAGAAAAACGTCCTTCTGCATCTCTGAAATGTTCTTTTTGATTGGAAAGAGTTAAATTATTGACATCTGCAACACACATCCAGTCTTGTCATTAAAAGTAAAAACTCTTAATGATTTTTGTATCTCCTAAACTTGTTTTTAACGTAGGTTTTCACTGGTAAAAATATTTATTCGGATGTCTTTTTGATCAAGAGGAACGCTACTATGATGAGATTTTTTTTTAAAAGTAATTTGATTCTTATTTCTGTTTCACGGCTTTTCATAAGTACGTGATTCCGGTCAAATATTGCATTTGATTACGCACTCCTGGTTACAGTGGAGCGTCGCCCCGCGATAGGCTCACTGGTAAGCCCCGCCCCCTCTTGCGTCATGACGTCTGACGTGACATTATAAATAGTGGAGCACTGCGCCATGAGGCTCAGGTTAGAGTCAATACACCAGCTCGGTACCGCAGACAGACCCGAGAAGACGCTGCACACACTCTTAAAGCGAAAGTTAGCTTATTGACAACGTAACATTTAATTATTTTGTACCTGCCGCAGCCGTAACAATGATGAACGGAGAGATGAACGGTTTTCATAACTCCCTTATTGAGGAGGACTGCTTCTTGTTCACCTCAGAGTCGGTCGGAGAAGGACACCCCGGTAAGACCCGACATGACGCCGGCCTTTTGTCAGAGCCGCTCACAAATGAGGTGGTCCTTGTGACTATGAGTTCAACGATATACATATATGTATATTTTAAGATCGCGCAGTGTACGTTTAACTGCGCATTGTGTTTATGTAACAAACAAAAAAATGGTTTCTGGTGCTCAGGGCCTTTTCTAATGGAGCTGGGCCGGTCTCCGGAGCACGCGCTGTTAGCTAACCTCGCCACGCTTTAATTGCCAAATCTCGCGTGCTCTTAAAGCCGCGGGACATGACTCCCCCACTGACCATAACAGTGTGACAGGAAAGATCTTTGTATGTAGCTGTAAATGATATTGCTTTAATTATGGGGGTTGTCTTCCGGTCCCCGGCTAGTTGCGCGCGCTTCTTGTTCCACCACATGTGCTGTTGCTGAAATGGCGAGTGTAACGAGACCCCGGGTCCTCCTGAACATTACGTGCCGCGGGGGCCCCTTACTCATTTTGTTCTGACTTGAGGTTTTGCTGCAGTTTGTTATAGTTTTTCCTTTTTTTGTGTTTTAAGATAAGATCTGTGATCAGATCAGTGACGCGATCCTGGACGCCCATCTCAAACAGGATCCTGATGCCAAAGTTGCATGTGGTAAGAAATTCGTTTCTTGTTTGTTGCTGTAGTCATCGGTGGTATTTGCCCCTCCCTGCACTTATTGTTTTTACATCTGTCTTGTAGAAAGTGTTGCCAAGACTGGGATGATCCTTCTGGCGGGGGAAGTGACATCACATGCTGCTGTCGACTATCAGAAAGTTGTGCGTGACACAATCCGCCAAATTGGATATGACGACTCCTCAAAAGGTGTGGCAAGTGGTTGAATTTCTGCTTCATGCTCAGATTGGCAGTTTGTTTTGACATTAGCTTGATACTATCTTCTGTACAGGGTTTGACTATAAGACCTGCAACGTGCTTGTGGCCTTGGAGCAGCAGTCTCCTGATATTGCTCAGGGTGTTCACATTGATCGGAATGAGGAGGACATTGGAGCTGGGGACCAGGTCAGTACTGGCAGTAAAAATATATATATATATATTTTTTGTGTGTGTGTGCTTTAAAACTATAGTGAACCAAGTTCTAATTTGAACTCTAAATGTCTCTTGCTTTGTAGGGTTTGATGTTTGGTTATGCAACCGATGAGACTGATGAGTGCATGCCGCTTACAATTATCCTTGCCCACAAGCTGAATGCCAAGATGGCTGAATTGCGCCGCAATGGCACTCTTCCATGGCTTCGGCCAGACTCAAAAACACAGGTAAAGTTGTCATGTATTTTTAAATGATCTTTTTTTAAATTGTTGCAATTTCCCTACTTTATTTGGATTAGAGGGAGCTAAAAAATGTCTTTTGATTTTTGGCTCCTTTGTTGCAGGTGACTGTGCAGTACCGCCAGGACCGTGGTGCGATGCTCCCTGTGCGAGTGCACACAATTGTTATTTCTGTTCAGCATGATGAGGAAATCTGCCTTGAGGAGATGAGGGATGCTCTGAAGGAGAAAGTCATCAAGACTGTTGTTCCTTCAGTATATTTGGATGATGATACCATTTACCATTTGCAGCCCAGTGGGCGGTTTGTCATTGGAGGCCCACAGGTAAACAGAGTGCTTTTAAGAGCTTAATAACCTTCAGGTTATATACCAAGGTAAACTTATGCTCCATTACAGGGAGATGCTGGCCTTACTGGACGTAAAATCATTGTGGATACATACGGAGGGTGGGGAGCCCATGGTGGTGGAGCCTTCTCTGGGAAGGATTACACAAAGGTAGATCGCTCTGCTGCGTATGCTGCACGCTGGGTGGCCAAGTCTCTGGTGAAGGCTGGGCTCTGCAGACGAGTGCTGGTTCAGGTGTGTAGAGTTTTCAAAGTACATCGGTCTTCATTATGCAATAGGCAGGAACCTCTGGGAACCCCGTAACATTGTTTTTGTTTTTATGCTTGATATAACCCATTTTTGTGCTGTATCAGGTATCCTATGCCATCGGAGTTGCCCATCCACTCTCCATTTCGATCTTCCACTACGGGACCTCCCAAAAGAGTGAGCGGGAACTGCTTGATATTGTGAGGAAGAACTTTGACCTTCGCCCCGGAGTCATTGTCAGGTAATGTTAATATGTGACGCTAAGTGAAACAGCAGCTTCAGAGGGCCTTCTTGTTTCCGGTCCTATAAGTGTTTATTTCGTTGTCCAGCACAAGATAAAGTTAAAAAATTAGTTATTAAGAAACAAGGTTTGCCACAAGTGGCACCTTGCCATAATGAGTCAGCATTATTGCTTTTCTTTTACGTAGTACCAGGGGTGAGGTTTTTTTTTTTTTTTTTTAATTAAGGGTGAGAACATTATCTGGCAAATAAAGCCAAGCAGCTCAAGAAGAGGGGCAGTTTTTTATTTTTATTTATTTTTTGTTAAGTGGGTGATGGTTCTTTTCATCCTCAAGTGATGTGCCCAGTTTGTTGGAAGGGTAAGTGTTGAAGCGTCACGGTTAACTCTACATATACCAGCCAGGTTCTTTATGATTTTGACACTCCCACCAGCTGCTTTGAACATTATTTGAGTGTTGAAGTTGACTGGTATGACTGCTGCTAAAGGTGTTGATTATGTATTCCAGGGAGCTGGATCTGAAGAAACCCATTTATCAGAGGACCGCAGCCTATGGCCACTTTGGCCGAGACTCCTTCCCATGGGAGGTGCCCAAAAAGCTCAAATACTAAACCTGTTAAGCTTTTCCCCCCAGGCTTGTTGGTGTATACTACAGAGAAGCCTCCAAGGTTCCAGGGGTGAAATGCACTTCTCTCTTCTTTCTCTCCCTCTTTCATAATGATATGACACATGACTCCATCCTTGACTCCACCTTCATCCTCATCTTGTTACCGTTTTTCTGCTGGTTGCGAAATTGTGCTGGGTCCTAGGAGGCATGCCTCAGAAACGTGACGTTTTAAATTGTGTGGGTTCCATGAACTCATGCCTGATAGTACTTCATGTTCTCCAGTCTTGCTGTTTCCTTGCTTCTTGTTGTCGTAGACAGAGTAGCTGCATTCAGTCGTTCTCCTTTGGCATTCCACTTCTGTCAGTGTTGTAAGTCTTCAAGTAGATGTCACTGTGGTAGCATATTTGGCAATATGCAATACCCTTCTTAATTTTCTGGTGCTATTGAAAAATGAGTCAACATTGCATCTAATATTTTGGTAGTCTGTTCAGATGTGTAATTTCATAGTTGCAGAGTTCAAATTTCCTGCCGTTGTTCCCTTAAGTTCAGATTTGTTTTAAACATTCCTCCTTTTCTGGTCTGGTAAAAAAGAAAATTCTTTGTCCTGATGTTCTTGGTCTTTTTTTTTTTGCTTTATTTTCTCGTCTTTTATGGAGGATGGTAGAAAGGCACAAATACAATTCAAGGGTTACTACTGTCTTTACTAAAATGCTATGCATTGCAGGCTATGGGTCTAGCCAAATCTTAATTATACAAGCTCAAATGAGCATAAGGCCTCATGCCCCTACAGACCGTTGCTGTTTTCTGACGTAATACAGAAAAGTCAGAAGCTGCTATATCACTGCTCTGGTCTGCAGAGGTATTGGATATACTTGATAGTGATGGAAAATTTGCTTGTTTCTGCATTGATATTCAATTTTAAACTAGGTATTTTTTTTTTAATCTTTCCCTTGTTTTTATATGGTTCAAATGACAAAAGATTCTTGTGCTCCTTAAGTTTATTGATGGCAGGTGTAGTTACAGAGAAACCTGATTCCCATCTTTACCTTGAAGGAGAGTGCTCTTTGCCACAGAGTCTTGTTGGCTAGGAATCAAACCACAACACTATTTATTTGTTCTCTGAAACTCAGCGTGGATACAGAGAAGCTGATGTTCCAGAAGGCAGCTTTATAAACAGACTTGGTATTGAATCTTGAATTCCTTTTTGACTTGATCATTTCAGTGTTTGACTTGAGGCCCCAGAGTGTTGTACAGAAAAGCTTTGGTCTGCCTCAAGAAAGTGTCACTGACAACTGTAAAAGACTTTTACAACCTTTTTATTTTTTTTAATTGTTTTTGGTTTGCAGATTACTTTTTTAATAGTTAGTTTTGAAATCTAATTAAAAAAAACCTGGTGCAATTCTTTAGCTCGTACCCATCATTAATGTGATGGCAACATTTGGCTGGTGTAGTACAGAGAAACCAGCCCGGTTTACATGGCCGTCTCATTAATTGGATAGTTTAAAGTTTTGGTTTTGTTCCCCATTACCACTCAGAAGTCGTCCCATGGGGTACAGTAAGTGCAAGAGTGCCTTTTTTCTTTTTCCTCTTGTCCCATTTGCTTTTCTCCTTTCTCACAAACATACATTCAACTTCCAGAGAAACAAGTAGCTCCTACTTTTAATGTGCTTCATGTCTAGACTGGGTAGTTTTCCTGATGCTCTGTAATAAAAGAAAAACTACTCAAATGTTTTGGTCTCATTATTCCTGTAAGTCAGTTGTGCACACACACACACATATATACATATACATATATAGATAAAGTTGTTTTCTTTTTGTTTTTTAATGTGAGGTTCCTATGCAGGCTAAAAAGTGTGGAATTTGGTTTAAGCACTTTCCAGGTCAAGATAAAAGAAAATTACTGGAGAAACAGATCTAGTTTTCTATATATTGCTAAAAGTATGTATTTATTCCCCCACCCAAATAAATGTGTATAACCACTTGATATAGCAACCACCATGTCCTTTCTGTTTTCCCACTACATCAAGCCTTGAGTTTAGGAGTTTAGTCATCAATATCTCGATTTGAGTTGCTGACTTATAAGCCCATAGATGAGGTTTGCTTTCTGGTTTACGTTTGTGTCTGAACAAAATGGCAAACGGCCATAGAATCCTTCCAATGGCTGCACAATTCATGGCAAAAGGCTCCATGACTTCAGGTTATTAACATAAAGTCACATCTCAGTCAAGTTAGTTTTTCTTATGTAGATCACACCATCAGTGTTTAAACGTTATTGTTCACATTATTAGATTTGTTTCCTAGTTACCTATAAGGACAAAACTCATGTTGATCTTGAGGCACATGTCTTGACAAAGCCTAATTTATATGCAGTAAAGGAATAAATAAAATCCAGGTGTTTACATGATCTTACACCACCATGAAATGAATGCCAAGTTTCATGAAGTTACATGGGAAAAAACAAGTGCAAAAACCCATCTAATCTCATCTCGCATTCAGCTCATGAAACATCCTTTGCCAAATAAAAATGAGAAAAAGTGCTTATGGTCAGTCTTATTGGGCAGCACTTAATGTTAGGATCTTTTTCTTAATCCACTATAAGGCACTGATAAACAAACAGCTTTTGCAATTGTTTTTGTCACTCGCATTTTTTAAGATATGAATTGGTTGGTTGAGCTTATGGCCTTAAATTATTTCTAAAATGGAGAGAAACTGAGCATGTATGACTCGATCCATGATGGCTAGAAATACTTGTGTTAATGTGCATCATCCCCTAAATAAAATAAACATTTTCAGATATTTCTCAACAGCAGGGTTCGGACATTGAGTTTGTTTAAGGTTTATTTTATTTCTGCTTTCTGTGTCGTTTTTATGTCTGAACAATTTACAGAGGTGGTTCAGTTTCTGACCTAATTGAATTTCAGGATGAAGCAGCAGATCCTTAGAGATAAATGCTGTTTTTAATGATGAGCAGCGATTGGCTGTAGATTTGTTAGGTTTCAGTAAAACTTTTTTTTTTCTCTTTAGGTGCAATTAACACCCAGACAGTTCAGACGGTTTGTGTGAACTTCAAAGTCAGCTGCATTCTCCAGAAAACTTTATCTGGTTAAGGTGGAAATCAAATCACATGCTCTGATGTGACCTTTGGGTTTGAAAACAGATTAGCCTCACAGGAAAAAAGCTGCTTACTCACTGACTATTTACCAGCTTGTTAGCATGAACGTTTTCGTACCTGAACACGAATCGCATAAAGGGATCTTAGAGACCCTGTCATGAAATAAACAAACCATAAGTGAATAAAGCTAAATAAATCTAAGAGTGAAAGTACAAAAATAAAGCAAGCCAAGTATTATAAAGCATTTTCTCAAATTAGATCTTAAACTGAGAAGATGCAGGTTTGGAGAGTGATGGTTTATCAGAGGCATCAAGACACATCTTAGTGACTTTGTTTAAAGATGAAACCATCACCAGCATGTCTTTATTTACTAATCATCAAAAACATGAGAATATTAAACCATGAGCTCGTAAGCAGCGGCACGTTAGACAATGAACGTGTGAGATTGTGTTGACTTGCTTCTCATCAATAGATTGGGATTGTGGTGATTGCAAAATAAACTAAATTTACAGGTAAAATATGAAAATGATAATAAAAGTTAAAGTGGTGCTCAAACATGCGTAAAGAGTAAAGGTTGAAAAGCATGAAGAACATATAAATATATCTATATAAGTGAGCTCAAAGTATGAACGAGGCTGTCACAACTTGTCTGAAGTCACATCTCTTGAAGTATATCTGATATGCTCAAGAACTGCAAACAAGAATTATCCAGTTTACACCCACACACAAGAAAAAATGACCTTTTGACCAGACCAAAAGGCAGATTTGTATCTGAATATTGACGATTACTTCCTGTAAACTTTGGAGCAATTTTAACAAAATATGTTTGTCGTGCAAGTTCGATCTGTTCTACCTTTCAAGGATTTCACAGTATAGATTAGAAACGTATAGATTAAATTAATTTTTCATGTACTGCTCTTATTGTCTGGGACCTTAAAACAAATTCTCGAAGCAAGCCAACAAACTAAGTGTTGCTTACAGATCAAAACGTCTAAACAGCTAATATGTCCTAATGTAAAGTAGTATAAATTTCAAAAAGCATAATAAGATGGATTTATTATTCAAAGAAATCAAATTTCATCCCTAAAAAAGGTGCAGATATAGTTCAGACTGCGTCCTACAAGCTTCACAGACCGATGATCTTTGAGAAACAATAATAAATGTTACAATATATGTCAGAAATATAGAGAAGTGTCAAAGTCAGCTGTATTATAGCTGATAATTATTGTCCAACACCTTCAGTCACAGGAGATAAAGGGTAATGTGTTACAGCTAAATATAAACTGTTTTGTGCTCTTCAGTCAGTTAGTCTAGTACTTAATTTGCTTAGTATTGTATGTTATATTTATATATTTTACCAAACAAAGAGTTTAACTAAATCAATTACAGGAATTTCATTAATTTATGCCTACTGTGAGAACAGGTCTGAAAGCGCACTAAGACCGGTTTGACCCATTTTCATTTATCAACCCTTAGAGCAGAAAAGAGGACACTTTTCATGCCCAGCTGAATATTTGCCCACAGACAGAGTTATAAATGCAGCTCCTGCAGCAAACAGCACTGAAATCAAACCCTTTTCAATTATATTAAGCTTGGATGTTTTTTATAATCCACAAAAAACAATCTATATAATATTGCTCAAAAGAGACTATTTGTTGTGCCTGATAGCTGCAGGTGTTGCATTTACAACATGCAGTTTGCCAAGTGGAGGCTCAGACTTATTGATACGACTGAAAAAACCAAAGAAAACGCAAATAAAAGGGAAATATGAAAGTCAAGTAAGCAGGAAATCATAATCCAAGAGGAGTCTCAGGATATCAGCTGTTTCTATTGCCACTGAATGTATTCGAATTGAAATTTGTTACTCAGAAGACCCACTTTGGAGTCTAAGCCTGTCTTACTAAACCCATTTAGATATTTTAGGGCTAAGTCTTGTGTACAAAAGACAGAATGTGCTTTATTGTTCCAAGGGGAAACTTCCCTTTGGCTATATGAGGCAGAAGACTTGTGACATCAACATACTCGAGCACAGGGTGAAAAACACATTAATATTCTCCAAAACAGTTCCAATCAAAGGTCTGACATTCCTTGAAGGAATGCATATCGCCTGCTGTCTTTCATACCAGTTTTAGACTGAGATCATCTGAGGTTGAGGAATAAAAGAGTTGTAGCCGTTAAGGTCAAACCTTGAAAATAACATTTTGCACAATCTCATGCCATGTTGGAAGATGTCACGCCCAGAGAATGTGCTGTGAATGACTCTCAGCTACTACAACACATTTTATGTCAATATCTGTAAAACCAACAGAGTTATAGCCATCTTTGTGTTCTGTAGGGGCGGCTAGCTGTGGCAGCCATCTTGAATTGGGCAGATTCTAAAAGTTAACCAGTTGTAGGTGTGCAATCAGTGATTACTGTAAGAGTTTCATTAAATTCATCCAGTGGTTCATGAGATATATTGGTAACAGACAGAGATCTGCAAAGAAAACATTATTATTATTATTTGCCTTTTGGCAACAGGTGATAATGTGTTATGTTTACTGTTCACTTGCTGATTTTTAATAGCTTGATGACAGATAGGAATGGTCTGATACTTATATATACTGGCTTATTTTGACAACTGGAACCTTAAAACATCTTGAAGGCAACAAATCAGACTCTGCAATGAGAATATTTGTTATAATTATGCATTTTCTTGTTGCACAAGCATAAATATGATGCATGTTTTTAAGGTAAACGGCTCAATTTGCCAGAGATAACCACATTCTTTAAAACCGCAGAAGGAAAATGCAGTCCACTGCTAAACACCCAGAGACCTTTTCATTTGAATGGGAACTCGTGACTTTAAATAAGTGTGTACCTCCTGGCCCTGAAATCGAGCCCTGCACGTCCCTACAGTTACAGCACACCGAGCTATTAGCAGGGTTTAATGACACCATCAAAGACCTCAGAGCAGCTACAGCAGGTGTGCATTTCCACTACACCCCCCGCCCCAGCTCAGTCTATATTTAACTGAATGTTAGTGGTGTGGGGGGTGGGCTGCACTTCCAAAGCCATGAATGGGCAATCCCTCACCACCACAACAGTGCAGTCCTGCTGAAGGGCTGCGAGAACATTGCAGCACACTGAGAAGTTTTTGGGGCCTCACATTTTGTCTGACGTTAATGACGCATTTTATATTGTTTCACTCAGATGAACACAACATGAGTGGTTTCTTCTTGGCAAAATAACGAACAGAGAGGATTTTCCCAAAACAGAGAGCTCTCTTCTGTTCTCCGCTCACACGTGAGACCAAACAAACTGCTGTGGAGAGCACATAACTTCACACTGAGGCTAAACATCATCGTGGACTCAAAAGATAACATCTCAGGCTACTTTAACGTTCTCACAGCTGATGCTGTGGTTACAACGAGATGGGTAACTGTTCAGCTGTGGTCAGTGGGATTTTTTTTGCCAGGATTAGGTGACAGCTGATGCAACATGTGCAGGAACTTACTCCAACTTCAGTTCTTTTATTTCCATTCCTCAGTATGTTTGCATACAATAAATGCCAAACGACTGATATTGATTAACATCTTTAAACTGAGCTGAGTTCATCTGGTCCAAACGATGTGAGATTTGATCTGACAAACTTTGGTTGTAAAAGTAAAGCTGATTCCATCTGTGACCAGGTTTCACCAAGTTATAAAACTGTGTTTTTTAGTAGCTTTTTAATATAAACGTAATTTGTTATCTATTGCTAATCTAAATTCTGTTTGTGACTCACCTTAAATCCTGTTATGAAACACTTGGCTCTGAGGACGTTCTGTTTGGCTGGAAAAGTGTTAAAGAGACACTTACGCAAGAATATTGACTCTAATGCAAATTCAAAAACTTTTATGGCACAAAATTATCATGGTAGCACTGAATCTGTGTGTTTACATTTAGGAAAATCTAGAGAAGTTGCAGAACATTAGCTAAAAGCTGCAAAATGGGAGTTAAAAGCAAAATGTAGAAAACGGTACATAGAAGCTAAAAGTAGCAAAAGGCTAGCTAAAAGTTAAAAATAGCAGAATGATAGCTAAAACCTAAAAAGAAGCATTAGAAGAGAAAGATAAAGCAAGTACACTGAAGCAGATTTCACAGAGAACAGCGTTTTGATGGAATTGAAGAGCTCTCAATGTACTTCCATGCGGGACATTTTTATAAAGTATTTTGAAAAGTAAAAGAAATACAAAAATCAGAAGCCATAGCACTCATTTGCTGAATCAGCATTCACACAATTAAGAGGAAAACCAATAAGAAAAAGACTTTTACTGCTGAATTGGGCCTTTGTCATTATGATAAACTGGGACATATGAGACGACAGAATAGGACATGGATACAAAAGTTTAAAAAAGACAGGTTTTTTATTATTTATTATAGATATTATTCATTTATAAATAGCTTTTTTGTTTATATCCATGTCTGAATAACTTCTCAAACCTTTAGTAAGTCAACAAATTCACCAAAACCCGTAATGTGTCGATCATGACAGCAGTGAGACTCTATTTATTTATTGTGGGCAAAATATTAAAAACCTGACAGAAATAGTTCAGATCTTTTGAAGTGAGGTTCTTTGGAAAGGTTATAAACAATTAAAATCTTACCTGTGTTGTCGATAGCTCTTTCTATAACCTCAGCTCCTTGAAGTACTATGATTTGTTTCAGATTGGAGTTGTTTTAGGATTGCTCAAACTAACCTTTAGCTCATCAGTTCAGTCAAAATTAAACTCTCCAAAACTGAGGTCGTTCAGAGCTATCTACAACAAGTAATAGTTGTTCATAACCTTTCCACATCTATTGATTTAAACAGTTTTGTGACTGCTCTGGTTATATTTTGTAAGTGAAACACGAATGAGCGGGGGGGGGGGGGGGGGGCGG
>JAOXNZ010000001.1:18295269-18310535 GCA_028566095.1 Kryptolebias brasiliensis | reverse complement strand
AAGTTAAACAATAATAACAACCCCCCCCCCCCCCCCGCAAGCTGTCCAACAAAGGAACAGAATGTTCTTCTGTCGTACATTCAAAGCGAGCAGGCTGTTATTCAAATTGTGTAAAATATCCCCTCCTTGCCACAGCCCATCCTTACTAAACTCTATCTTGTCATGCTTTCTGACAGGTGTTAACCTGTAGGTTATGAATCATACGTTTTGTTTACGGGACGCTCGGTGTGAAAGTACCAGCTGAGATTGTTACGTTTTCAGCCATCTGACAAGCTGTAAAACTGGAAGTCTTTAGGTGAGAGGAGACATGTGAACGACTCTTTGCTCTTAGAAGTTCAGTCACATGCTGAGAGAGGAATGAAAAGTGAGCTGGAGGAGGGTGTGGAAGGGGAGTGTGTTCGCTGCACCAATGACTCAGCAGGACTCACTTCTCCATGGCGATGTTTTGCTCAACACCTTTGAGACTTGGCCGACCACGTGGCTGCAGGGTGAAGCCTGCATACTTTCAAGCATTAATGGAAACAATGAGTTAAGTCTTCTCTCGTGATCTGAATCAACAGTCTGGATGAAGGCGAAATCAACTGGCCAGGCAGTTACCCCGTTAGTTTAATGAGACATATGTAACCTTTAACCTGTCCACTACAACGTCTCAAATAACTGTTTAAAGGAGTGATTTTCTTTTTTAAGAACTGATTTTTTTTTTCTGCTTTAAAGGTGATCCACAGCCAGACATCCTTCTGCTTGTTTGTTTCATAAATCCTGAGATTTTGACCAAAAGCAAGTTTGACCCCACAGTACCTGGTTTGAGATTGTTAGATTTGTCCCTGATGAGAAAACTAACCGAATTAATAAATTAAAGGTTTAGCATTCCTTGGAATACATAACGGTCGCCATCTTTCATGCCAGAGTATAAGACTGAGCTCATTTTATGTTGAGAAATGACAGAGTTGTAGTCATTTTTCATCTTGGTCAAACCTTGAAAATAATGCTATTCGCAGCCTCATGTGATATCTTGAGACATAGCTCTCAGAGTATGTGTTGTCAATGACTCCGACATACACAGTTGACTCCAACAGTTATTAGCAAAGTTTTAAAACCAGATCTTGCTCAGTTAGTGCTCAGAGTATGTGTTGGGAATGACTCTCAGCTTCCACACCAAGTTTCAGCTCATCATCTGTAAAACCTGCTGGGTTATAGCCATTTTTGTGTTTGTTAAGGTTGCTTAGCTGTGGCAGCCATCTTGAATTGGGTTGAAGTTAATAATTTGTAAATATCCATTAAATTACTTTCAGAGAGTTCCATTAAAGTAAGTCATGAGACATTTTGCCACTGCTACAGTCAAATGAACATGACAAAAATATTGTTGCCTTTTGCCTTTGGGCAACTTTTCCTCATGCAGTCATGAGAACACTCCCAGCTTTTCAGCAGGGTTTCAGCTGGTGAGACATGTGCAAAACAGAACCTGCCACATGAAAGGTGGCCTTGCCTTGTGTCACAGTAACTTCTTATCTGGTGTGTGGAGGACACTGCTTATACAGCACACAACACCATGCCACAATCAACAATCTCCTCCGCTTTTTATAGTTAAGGTTTTTATAGTTAATACATATTTTCCCCAAAACTTTGTACCCTTATTGTGTTGCTGACAGGAGGAAAAAAAAAAAGAAAGAGAGAAAGAACTGAGGACTGATGTGGTGTAAAGTTTCAGGTACTCATCTCAGCTGAACACTTTCAGCAGCACTTACTTGTAAAACGTATGATTTTGAATTGTTAACGTATAAATTGGACTTTTACTGCACCTACACTCTGAATTTTGATGAAAGCCGTGGAGGAAAAAAGCGTCTAGGATCATAGGAGGAGGAGGACTGTCAAATTACAACAAACGCTGACTGATGCTGCCACCTGCTGAGGCCACACCAAACACTTCTGTCAACTAACCCTATTTTTTCTTAAAACCAAAATGGTTTTCCTGACAAAAATATTTTAAAAGAAACATAAAATGTATCAACCTATCATTCTTTTTGCACATGTTCAAGACCATAGGTTAGTAAATCCCAATAAATGGCTTGTGACTACATGTATTTTTATATGCAAAAGTGTTTTTGTCAAAATTTATTACAGTATCAAAAATAACTTTTTTTTCCCCCCAACATTTCAAAATAAATAAGCAAACTCAAATTTACAAAACACCAACATATTACTGTGGCTGAATCTACTTAACCAAACTAATTTCTCATTTTCATAAACATGGCATTGCTGAGAGACCAACACTCCACTGAAAAGACTTAATCATAAATGATAACTTTTATGTATAAAAACTAGATACTTGTTTAAAGGAACAAAACAGGACACATTAGTTCAGTTTTCAGGAGCTCACTAAAAAAAAAAAAAGCTTCCTTTGAATTTGACTTTTGGAAAGCAATAACATAATTTAAAAATGCCTTGTAAACCTAAATGTGTCACCTGGGTTGCTAAAAACAAACATTAAATGTAAACTTAATGGCATGATAAGTGCTGTTCCATGTCCCTCAAAAAAATATGGCTTGACTGGATCTCATCTCTACCAGCAGTCCCTGGGCAGAATCCTCATTATGCCTCCTAACACAGACAGTGTTAACGTTTTAAAGGGGAACATAATCACTCTTCTCTGTTTCCAGCATTCTTGTCTTGACTGTTTGCTGTTTGAGAACACTTATCACCGGTTATTGCATCTTTTTTCAATTTCCTTTTGAATTCGAACCTCTAAAGCTGCCCTCATGGCTGCATCCAGGGCGTTCTTCTCTGCAACACGCTCTACCACCTTCTCAGGTTTATCCTCCTTCAGAAAGAAAGACAGAACATGTGGGAATTAAAAACCAAAACCTTAGAAGGCGTTGTTATCATAATTCACCATGAGCAACTTGTTTAATGACATCACCATGTGCACATCTGTTCCAACCTGCACTGCATTCTTGTGTACTTGGTAAACATGTATTTGGGTTTCCTGTGGTTGTCACGGTGTGTCGAGGTATTAGAGCTCCACATCTGAGCTCTTAACTCAGGGTTAAGATACTTGGAGCTGATGAAAGGCATTGTATTCAGCCTTTCTGGAACCGAAAACCCAGAGTTTCCCTGCTTGGGATAAGTGAACTCAGTGTTTATACAGTAAATAAACACAGAGTTTGTTGAACCTCCTTTCTGGAGTACTCCCACGTGCTGTACTGGTGTGAATGAAAAATAAACGGCACACTCAGTTGTGTGCCAAAAAGGAAAAAGTTGTTGTTTTTCTTTTCTAATTGACAGACAAAGAAATCTGCATTTACCTTTTTCACAAGAAAGGATGTAATGGTTCCAGAGTCCTCCTGATAGTCAAGCCAGAAGAGTTCAGTCCCGTGGGTTTCAGCATCTGTGCTTGACCCGCTCTCATTCCCCTCTTCAGCATCAGCACCAGTCCCTGGCTCTGAACCATCTGGAAAATGAGCACAAATCCATTCATCATCCCTACAGTGCAGCGTTTCCCTCATCCTGGCCCACATGACTTGCCATCCTGCAAATTTTAGACGAATCCTTGCTCCAACTTAGCAGATTTAAATGACCGAATCTCCCCATCAGCCTGTTATCGAGTTAAATCGGGTGTGTCGAAGCAGAGGAACATCTAAAACAAGCAGGGCTGTGGGTCTTGAGGACCAATAAGGGGAAACGCTGCTGATCAAAAGAAATCTAAGCAAAAGCACATAAATCTTACGTCTTTGCCCAGGATGGTACACCTGGAGGTCAGGTCTGCGAGGTCTTCTTGGGGTTGTGGTGTGTCTTCGCCGCCGAAGTTCTTTGGCTTGTTTCACTTCTTTATCATAATCATCTCTTGAAAAGACAAGTAATTGATATGTTGTTGTAGCCACGTGTTTGTGTCACTTGCATGACATTCGTTGCAAAATAATCAAAGTATATTTGCTCAACAAAACTACAGTTCATAAACAAGTAAATAATGTTGCAATACATTTACCGTCTGTTTTCCTAAACCAAGAATGATTGGTCAAACTGCTCTAGCTTCCTTTGCTTTGTTTTCAGCGGTAAACATGTATTTATCACTAAGTATGACCATTACAGCACCAAGAAATTTAGTTTAAAAATAATAATCTTCATTTCCTGGTGCTGGTTTTTGTGACTGATACTGTTAACCAACTCGTATGCCTCATTTCCAATTGTTAGCATTAGCTGAGAGAAGAGAAGTTGAGGAAATTACCTAGCAATCTGGTTCCTGCGGATATGGTGCAGGAAGCCGTGGCTCATATCCAAACGGCCCCCGGGTTTGTATTTCACCTCATGTCCCCCATCGTCTTTTAAAATATCCATTTCATCAAACAGTTTCAATGCAATTACAGTAATAACAGAATAATGATCATAAGAAGTCTCAATCAGAGCTCCGAGAAAAGCTAAATAGCTAGTTAGCTAGCATAGCTAACGACAAATTGTTGTCCAATTGTACCATTCCCGGAGTTAACACAAACGTAAAACATATATTAAAACTCAAAAGACAAAAGAATTCTAGACCACTGCGGAATAAAAACATAAAATATTTGCCAAAATGTGCTAGTAGTTGATTCATTAAGTAGTAAACCAAGGAAAAAGATAGATAAATGAAGATGTGTCTTTTTAAAACACCGGAATAGGTTTTAGTCTGTTGCACAGTAACTCCGACGTACGCTCACCGCGAGTTTCGAGGTGCTCGATTTGACTGGACTGATTGATAACTAAGCTTTGTCCCTTGTGTTGTTTTAACATTGGAATTGCAAGGTAGTCGATGGGATGATTTCTTTAAAGCGAGAGAGGGAAGAGGAGGTGGACGACGATGATAACGAAGACGGAGGTCGGTTTATTTACCGCTAACATCAGTGCTGCTTTTGGTTAGCCAGTGGCTAAGAAGCTAGCTAAATTAGTGCGATCGATTTTTATGTACGGCTCAGTCCAGTCACACATTGGTGGGCCAATAAGTAGCCCCGAAATTTAATGCAAAGAACCACCGCTTTTTCAAACTACCTTTCATTTAATATTAATCGTTATCTCATAGTTTTATCGTTTCGTTAGCATGTTTAGCTAACTGACGTGTACCTGCTGTCCAGGATGTTCATTGACTTTTTTGTTATAAATAAATTGTTTTTGCAGTTGCAGCCAAAAGAGGACGAGGACCTGTAGTAGAAGACCGGAGAAGCCGCCACTGTCCTTACCTTGACACAATAAACAGGTTAAACTGCGTTGAATGTGCACAACTAGTGCTAAATGCTAATTAGCGCCATATACAGCTAACGCTTTTCATATGTTCATCCTTCTAGGAGTGTGCTTGATTTTGACTTTGAAAAGCTCTGCTCCATCTCTCTTTCCCACATCAATGTTTATGCTTGCCTCATATGTGGGAAATACTTTCAAGGTATGGCAAATTACCTGACATGAATGTACACCTTGCTGTACTATTGAATGACTGGCTGGTGTTTTTCTTGCAGGCAGAGGTCAGAAGTCTCATGCATACACTCACAGTGTCCAGTTTACCCATCATGTGTTCCTCAACTTGCACACACTCAAGTTTTACTGTCTGCCAGATAACTATGAGATCATTGATTCATCATTAGAAGACATCACAGTGAGTAAAGGAGTGGTATTTTATTTTGATACTCAAACCATGCTGCACCAGTGCTCGCCCAATGATTTCTTTTTATGTTGTACAAATTTGCAATGTATGGTTTTGTTATTTACTCCTTTAAGTTTTTTTTTCCTTAAGTGGCAGTACCCTCTTCTCTGTTAGTTTTCAGCAGTGCATTCACACGTGCAAACATTCACAAGACCAATTATTTTTAGTTTTTTTTCTCTTTTTTTGAAGCAGCAAAATCTATATATTCAAAGTATTTGTTGTCATTATTGAGGTACTCAAGGTTTTGATTTGTATTTTCAAACACTAATTTTGTGCTGGTAATTTTTAAAATCCTCTCCTCTTCTAGTATGTTCTGAAGCCAACTTTCACTAAGCAGCACATCGCAGGGCTGGACAAGCAGGGTAAACTGTACAGAGCCTACGATGGTACAACCTACCTGCCGGGCATTGTGGGGCTTAACAACATCAAAGCCAACGACTACGCCAATGTGGTGTTACAGGTAAATACTGTATATCTCTTTCTTCAAAAATATTTCTAAGACCATGGCCTATTGTCAAATAATACTTATTGTTTCCTGGTAACCTCCTCTTTATAGGCTTTTTCTAATGTCCCACCTTTGCGAAACTACTTCCTGGAGGAGGAAAACTACAAGGGAATCCGCAGACCGCCCGGGGACATCATGTTTCTCCTGGTCCAGAGGTTTGGTGAGCTGATGCGCAAACTTTGGAATCCCAGAAACTTCAAGGCCCACGTGTCACCCCATGAGATGCTGCAAGCTGTTGTGCTGTGCAGCAAGAAGACGTTTCAGATTACAAAGCAAGGTAGTTTCTTTGTCTTCAAATGACCGAAACTGTACTCAGATTGTTTTTTAACACTCATGAATGAAAGTCATGGTTGTAGAGCTAAGTTATTGTCGTCTTTTCTGCAGGTGATGCGGTAGACTTTATGACGTGGTTCTTGAACGCTCTTCACGGCGCCCTTGGAGGCACGAAGAAAAAGCCGTGTAAGTTGAAGAAGTATCAAAAGGGTTGTTGGTTATATGAAATATATGAAATGATGCCTTTTATTATGATCAGAAATTGTTTAACTACAATAATATTTTTGCTTTTTTTTCCCTTTAGGAATATGGTTATTTTGCAATTAATAAGTTAACAGGTCTGTTCTTGTTTTTCCTCTTTAACCTCATAGCAATAATCACAAAAGCATTTCAAGGCTCCATGCGGATCTTCTCCAAGAAACTTCCACACCCAGACTTGGTGAGATTTATTTTCTGTCTCTTATTATGAAATCAGTATTTAACACATCCTATGTGAATACCTGTTAAACAAAGACTTAATTTTTGACAGTTTTTTTATATCCAATATAAATATTTTTATAAAGTTTTGAGTATTTGAGTAAATCTTCTCAAGAATTGTATATAGATTTATTTATGCTTGACCCGTCAATGTGAATTCAAATGCACAATTATTGAGGATGCATATAGATGCAATTTAATGTGTTTAAAGTTCTTTTAGCTTCAGTATAATAACCTGCATATGCTATACTAGTGTTTTAGTGATCCTACTTAGTACTGTACATACTGTATTTTATGTACAATTCAGGCACCACAGAAGTTTAATTACATGTAGCAGCAGCTACTTGACAAGTTTTACTCAGTCCTGGATATCACCAGTCTGCTGAGTGCAAATATAACAATTTCTCAAAAAGGTTGGAAACAGAAGCATGTAATGCAGCACCAAACTCCTAAAAGGTTGATGAAACTTGTTGTTTTCTGCAAATGTGCTTGGTGTTTGTGTTGGGGATCATTCTCAGGTACTACCACGCCAAATTTTAGCTCTGTCCGTAAAACTGGCTGAGTTATAGCTACGTCTGTCTTTGCTAAAGCTGATTAACTTTGGCAGCCATCTTGAATCGAGTTTAAAATGTACTCAGTTGTAGATTTACATCCATTGATTCTTGAGATATCTGAGTTTCATTAAAATCCTTTTACTGGTTCATCAGATATTTTGCTAACAGACAAACACCTAGACACCCATAATTACATTATCATCTGCCATTCATGGCTATGGGTGATAATTGATTTCCAGTAAAATCATAGTTTTTGTTTATCTCTGGCTACTATTTTCTTTTTTTTTCAGACGCCAGAAGAAAAGGAAGCTTTGCTGCTGACAGAGGAGTACCAGGAGCAGCTGTCTGAGTCCACCTTCCTGTTTCTGACCCTTGACCTCCCAACAGCTCCTCTGTACAAGGACGAGAAGGAGCAGCTTATAATCCCACAGGTTCCGCTCTTCAATATCCTGGGCAAGTTCAATGGGAATACAGAAAAGGTAACCAGTCTTAAACTGGCTTTGTTAGACAAATTTAAAATAAATGCTCCAACTCTGGTGTCACATTGCAGTTGTCCTAACCACTCAACAATGAACAGGCTGTCGAAGCTTTAATGTGTCTGAAAGCTGAATTTATGAGTGACGGTGTGTTTTTGTCCTTTGATTCAGGAATACAAAACCTACAAAGAGAATTTTCTCAAAAGGTTCCAGCTGACCAAGCTGCCACCTTACCTCATCTTTTGCATCAAAAGATTCACCAAGAACAACTTCTTTGTGGAAAAAAATCCAACAATCGTCAATTTTCCAATCACGTGGGTGCTTTTTATAAACTCTTAAAAAAAAAAGAAGCTTTTCCTACATGTTTTACTATAAATATGAACTTTAATTTGTGACTTGATCTTTGCTGCCACAGAAACGTAGACCTTTCTGAGTATCTGACAGAAGAAGCTCAAGCTACAGAGAAGAATACTTCTTACGACCTTGTTGCAAATGTTGTGCACGATGGGAAACCCTCGGAGGGATCGTACAGAATACATGTTCTGCATCACGTAAGCTGTGACCTGATATGTCTGACATTACTGTTGGAAGTCGAGGAAAAATACTCTTTTAAAGCTTCAGTCCCATTTTTAATATTTACATCAGAATAATTACCTTCCCTACATTTTCTCACTTATGACATTTTAGGACAGGTTTGGATTATTTGAGAACGTTTAGCCCCAATGTTTTTAATCTAAGCAGAAAAATGAGAAAAGGTGGTTCTTATTTTAGGATTTTCCATCTGTAACAAATGCATTTAGTCCCGTTTTACTAACATACGGTTGTATAAATGGTTTGTGATGCGTGGCTCTTTGTTGAACCAGGGCACAGGGAAGTGGTACGAGATGCAGGATCTGCAGGTGATTGACATCCTGCCCCAGATGATCACACTGTCAGAAGCTTACATCCAGGTATGGCTGCCACGTAGCTTTTAGTGTTAGAAAATATAAACTTTTACTGAACAAACGTACTTTTCTGTGGGGTTTTCACAGCACATTAGACTGTCTCAATTTGTAAATGGTTTACACATGAAAAAGGATTAATTGCAACACAAGAGTAGGATCTATGTGCAATTTTTGGTAATTTTGAGTACTGAATAAAATATCAGGAATTTCTAAACAGAGCTGCTGTAGTTGCTTTAAAAACAAAACAAAACTTAGGACCGAATTTATTTCTTTGGAGAGAATTTTCTTAAGTCTTTTTTTTTCTGTAACAGTCTCCCTCCAATTGTCTGAGGGCTAAAATGTCCATATGGTGAAGTAATGTTGAACAAGAGCAGTGTGCCAGTGAAATCAGTTTAAATGGTGTAAAGTCAAACGGTCTTTGACAATAACAAGGCCTCACAGATTTGCTAATTATACCTTTTTTTTTTTTTTTTTTTGGTCCTCAATTTCTGACAGATCTGGAAGAGACAAGGAAGCAGTGACACAAACAGCCACACGGGGGAATAACTGAGGCAAGATATCTCCCACTCTGAATGGCTTGCATTTTTGTAATTTTGGACATCACGTTTTTAGATATTTGGGGGGGGGGGAGTGGCAAGAGAACGTCAAGACTTTCTTTATAGCCACATAGCAAAGAAATGTAATACTCTCCATGTTCTTTTCGACAGTTTTCATTTTATCATGTGGGGTTTTCTAAATAAACCACTTTCAAGACTTTTTGTGTGGAAGAATCTTTAAACACGTTAAATTAAAGTTTTATTTTAAACTGAATTGCAACAAAAGCGGTCATTACACAAAAGCAGAAGGCTTCAAGAAGTAGTATATTATCCAAAGTGCCTGTAGTAAACACTCAAAGTTCTTCTCAGGGCTGACTGGGAAACATTTAGCCATTTTGTTTTTACATTCATTATCAATAACACTGCACAAAAGATGTTTTGGATTAAATCCCATGCAAACACAAATATTCAGGAACATTTATGCTTTAGTAGCTAGAGTACTAATGTGAAATGAAATGGGTGATTTCTCCCAACACAAAAGGTGGATTAGTGCATTACATTTATCAAACATTTAACAGGGGATTACTGCCTAAATGAAGTCACACTGTGGAGCTGCAGTGAGCGCGGCAGGATTTTATTTCTTCCACTTGTATTTCTCACAGAAGACTTGATTCTGTAGGTTAAAAACATAAACATGAAACTGAAGTTATAGATCTACACATTCAAAATGCTTCTTCAGTAAGTGCTAATGTGCTCGTCAGGATACAGAACTGTTCTATAATTTAACCAGCAAAACTGTAAATGTTATATTTTACTTACGCCACACTTCTGAGCTGTTTCCAGGTCTTTGCACCAGTAGCTTGGCCCCCAAGTACAGGGATTCTTTCCCAACGGCTCCAGCTGCTTCGATGAAACGCAAAGATCAGCTCTCTGCAGGACAGGAGAGACAAATTATCCCCAGAATATAAACTAGACCAGAATATAAGTTTTAATGTGTTCATGTTCCTGACTGTTACATGGGCTGGATTTCTCCATATTCTTTTAAAGTGATGGTAAAATTTATAAGTGATTGTTTTCTGATGTGCAGATATAGGCAACTAATAGCATGATTACAGAGAAAGAAACTTCATTTTTCTGTGAATACCCATTGACATAGTGGCCTTTAAGTCTTTTGAGGAAGAATATGTATCTGTATATTCTTCCTACATATATGACCTTTAGCTTATTCTTACTTCACAAACATGTGAAACACCCATTTGGTTTCCCAAAAGCCTCTGCAGCTGTAAGCCATAGATTCTGGTGAAAGCCTCGCACTGAAACAAGAGTTTAAAGTTGCACATGTGAAATATGAAAGATTGGAGGCAAATGACATTTAAACATGACAAAAGTACAAACATTCTGTCATACAGTGTTTTCATGCACTGAACTAAACAAGAAATATGTTTTGACAAAGTTAAAGTATTTTAAAGTTTCCAAAACTGACAGATTTTGTAAGGAGCTGAGAGTCCAACCTTGGGGATGGCGTTTGGATGACTGAGGCATATGGACTGCAGAAAGGCTGACATCTGAGGCTTGGTGGCGTTGAGTCCCAGGTACAGGCGGCTCAGTGCAGCCAGCGTTTGACACGACTCACAGTCTGACAATGGGGCCACATCTGGACACCAGTATGTTGTTAACATGGTGACGGTAAAGGCACGCAACTCAGGGTAAATGATGCACTGAGGTCATACACTTAGACCGTAAATACATTACATAGTTGGTAACTGTATGATCCAGTTTAATCCTTGGTGACTACGAAGTTCTTAAACACTAAAATCCTGTTCTATAAAGTATTCTTGGATCAGCCAAGTAAAGCCAATCTAAGGACAGACATTGCATATAAACTTAGGCTCTAAAAGCTGAATGGTGCCTGTAATACTGAAACATTTGTCTCCATCTATAAATAAACTGTGTACACATCACTAGTTTTAATAAGACTAAAGAATTGAGGCATTTCAATACAATATGCCAATTGCATCGATTATACTGACATCTCTTAGCCTTGGTTATTACCAAATAATTACATTAATTGTTTAAGGCTATCATAATTAAGTAGGAAGATGCAAAATAACGACGAGGAATGCCACAATTTCCCCCATTAAACAGGGAAGCAATGCTTTACTTGAAGTACTGACAAAACGTGGTTTTGTTACTTTGGCAGATTAGCTGCTAATCTTAATATATTGTGACACCACTGATTAAAAAATCCTTAATTTCAGAGGTTCAGTGTAAAGTATCTAAACTTTAGTAAAAAAATCTTAGCTGAGGGGGACAAAAAAAAGGAACCTTTTCAATAAATCCAACACAAAAAATGTCTAATGATGCTTTAAACTCACCATATGTCAGAGAGTGCAACTATTTATCTTTTGAAAAACAGAAATCGTTCCACCTTTAAAGTTAAGAAACTGAAACTTGGGGGTAGGGGAATAAAATCAAACCTTATGTATTTGGTTTGTTTTGCCAAAATGGTTCTAAGTGGTCCAAAAGCAAAATAAGAAAAGTTTTATAATCTGCGACAGAACTAAAAGTCACTGCTGGACTGACCTGGAACAGGCTGCGTCTCAAACAAGCAGAGGTGCAGAAGAGAACAGATTGTATGAGGAGCAGCAGATGACAGAAGGAATTCAACAATCTCAGCGCCGTATTTGTTGACAAAATCATCACATTGGTCCTTGTAGCTTTTAGGTATCAGGTCACAGACTTCCTCCATGAGCTTCATTAAAGTCTCCTGCAGGGCAAAGAGGAGAAGACAGACTTTGGCATGAAGCGATAAATGTTACTGTAAGGGTGAGTGTTTGATGTCAGGGGTCTGAAAAGTCACCTCGGTCATGTTTTTAGGCAGCAGCGACTCCAGCTTCTTGATAACCAGCAAACACAAGGGGCAAACTGGGTTTAAGGACTCCTAGAAATAGGAACAGGTCCCAGGTGGGTCGTGAATAACGCACAGCAAAGTTTCACTACCACTGCTATTTTCTATTCCACTTCTGCTTTCTCAGAAACTTACTTGGTTCTTGGAAGCAGAGCTAAGTGCAGCGCTGGGTATGTCAAAGTTGGTAACACGGCGGGGAGGTTTCTGCAGCTCGTTCTTCTTACGGGAGGCACAAAGTCCAAAAACTTCACACATCTCTTCTGGTTTCTAGAAAAAAAAACAAAACACAAAGATTCTTTAAAACCCCAAATCCGCCACCAAGAGACATTTGTTTTCATAAATGCAAAAACAGACGTCATACCTGTTGGTCAGGTGATTGCCGCAGGATTTTAGGCAGGTACGTTTTCACCTGTGACTCGCACTCTGACGCCTGATCTTTGGGAAGTCTCTGGCACAAAGCGTGCAAAGTTTTAAACATAGCCACCTGTGAAAACACATTAGTTAGTTATTCATTTTGTCACAGGTTTGCTATTATTTGTCAACGAAAACAGGCTCCGTTAGAGAAAAATAGCCCAACAAACCTGCACGTTGCAGCTATTTTCCATTTAAATATGTGCATTTCTTTACTTTCTTGTGTGCTTACAGTAATAAAAGCCTGGTGTCAGTAAAGGTAAAGCTGTGCAGTTTCTTACTTTAGTATCACTGCTGAAAATCATGTTGGCTGACAGCTGGATGATCTGACTGCATTCTGGACACACATCCGCTGTCTGGTAGGGAGAGTCCATTGTAAGACAATAAACAAATAACAGCGTGAACAGTTTTCTGCATTGAAAATATAATTTCAAAATAATAACACCACTTAATGGCTTACCAGAGGTTCAGCAATAAATCTGGAGTCTCCTTCAGTGAAAACACCCACACAGGGAAAGAAAACACAAATAATGAAGGTATAAATATAAACATAACTACAACGATAATAATAATATAGTCTACATACGTCCATCTTAAGGGATTGTACAAAGTGATTAGTCAGTAATAAGAGGAATAATAATGGCGACTGGCCAGACAATTCAGATAATTACTTTATCTTACCTGACAACCAAGACGCAGCTAAAATCACCAACACAAACCCCGACGATGCCGACATGGCTGAAATGAGTCTTGAGAGCGAGTAGCGGGTTTTGTCTAATAAAACATCCGTGTTGTTGATGCTGGGAGCTCGACCGGAAATACAGCCTCGCAGTCTCGCCCTACCGGAGCGCTGCGTGTGATGCGCATGCGCTGTGATTAAACATTAAAGGACACACAATAATAATTCTGTGCGGAAACAGAAGCGGTTCGGTTCTGGCTGTGCTGGTGCTGACTGAAGCCCCAAAACACCGAAAACACACCGGGAACTCGTCACGTAGCGCCCCCTGGCGCACACAGAAAGCCCTGCAGTACCATCATGGATTGGATGATTTCAACATAGTTTTCTATTTATCTATTTGTTTTAGGTTTTGAATAAATAACTTGACAACACATATTTGGATTATAGTAATGTTCTAAAAGCGGTAAATTACATTAACCCTTAAACTACAATGGTATCTACAAAAAACAAAGCCCCTGGACTTCTTTTCTGTAGCTGCAGTCGTTTGTCTTCCCTCCTGGGGAGTTTTATCAAGTCAAAACTGGGGAGTTCTAAGCTTTAAACTGGATGAGATGCTGTGTTCATACATGCAGATTAATCTCACTCCACTCTCACCTGTGGGTCTTTGTTGGCTTGGCTCATAGAGAAACCCTAACCACCCCTAGGTGTGAGGGGAGTCAGATGAATCGCCTCTCGGTTGTAGAGACAAAATACTTTTTTAAAGGAAACATGAACAAAAACCTGTCCTTTTAATGTAATTAATGTTATGTGTGTGTAACAACTGTACAAATCAAACTGTGCAAACTATAAGTCAAAACAATGCAGAAACAGAAGCAGCATTAATTACAATCAGAGGCAACAGAATTTGTTGGTGCTTGTAAAATGTTGTAAATCCCTGTTCTTTGTAGTCTGGAGTGAAACCCAAGATGGACTCATTTGCACTTTTTCAGACAAGTTTGGACTCTTAACAGTATCAGACCCGAAAGCTCCCAAAGTCACCAGTAGATGGCAGCAGAGCAGAACAAATGGGACCTGAACTAGCTTCTGAAGCCACAGGCTTTCTGAAGTGGCTCCTTGTAACTTTGGCTAAGAACACAAACCTTTGACAACATGGAACAATACTTGTTGAACATGTTTTGCAATGTGTGTGTGTGTGTGTGACATCTCTACAGCAGACTGGCACTCAATTGGGTTTGGCTGTGTGTGAAATCAGGTTTTAACAGAACATATCAGTCAATATAAATGCACTGTGTCCACAGCTTCCCATCACTTCAGCACCACAATTGGCTGATTGTGACTCAGTAAGATGTGTTTAAAAATCAGTAATCAGTTTTACTGATCAAGTCACAGTTTGTTAACCTGTTCTCCATTTGAGTTTTGCAACATTCTGATAGTGTGGTCATTCTTCAAATCACAGGAAAAATCACATTTTTCAACATGCTTGAGGCAAATTACTGTAAATGCAGAAAGTTTGGCAAGGACTATTGGGTTTTGATAGACTTTAAGGCACTAAAACATTGTAGAAACATACAGATTATTTTTTTATAAGAATGTGACAATTAAAAATACAGACATGTTTCTAATCAAATTAAGTTAATTATCAGATTAAGTACATAAAGGTTCTAGTTTTGTTTTTCCATGTCTTTAGTCTGCAGCTTATTGCCTCAGTTATTTCTAAATGCGACATTTATTTTTCTCTTTTTTTCTGCAAATTCGTCAGGTCTGCATCACTCTAAGCAAGAAAATATAAATTCCTTCTGTAGAAATATATAGAATTATTGTCTTAACACTTAAAAAAAATG
>JAOXNZ010000001.1:18224285-18244054 GCA_028566095.1 Kryptolebias brasiliensis | reverse complement strand
GGGGGGTTGGAGGGTGGGACGGAGGGATGAAGAGGGCAAAGGCGGCCGCTCACAAAGAGATGAGTCAAGTTGCTCCTGAGAGAGCATTATCTAATGCCCCTCTGCCTGCTGTGTCTAATAGTTTTACATCTGTATAATCTTAACTCCGGTGAACCGCTACGCTGCGATGTGGCTTCTCTGTTTGCACAAGGCCACTTGTCTCTGACTAATGGAGTGACGGGTTCGCTGATTGGTTTGATGATTGATCAGTAGAGGGGTACAGATTGATGCCTGCGAGCTCATCATCATGGATTTAACTGATCATCCTCCTGTCGTCATTTCTCATCTTATTTCCTAAGTAGATCCAGTTTGCTGTAATGTTTCTGCTTGAACATTTTGTGGTCTGTTCATAAAGAAATGTTATAGCTGGAAACTGCTTCAAAATGAAAGATTTAGCATTCCTTGAAGGAATGCATATCCGATACCTTTCATTCGAGAGTTTTAGACTAAGATTATCTTATGTTGAGAAATGACAGAGTTGCAGTCAAATCCTAAAACTAACATTATGTGCAAACTCATGTGATATTGTGAGACGTCATGCTTAAAGTATGTGTTGTGAATGACTCTCAGCTGCTACCACAGCAAATTTTGACTCAGTTTCTGTAAAAATAACTGAGTCACAGCCACTTTTGTGTTTTCCATTGTTGATTAGCAGTTTACTATAGTAAACTGAACTGAATCTAAAAGTCAATTAGTTATAGATGTATTTCCAATAACTACTATCTAAAAGTTTCATTTAAAATACATCCAGTGGTTCATGAGATATTTTGCTAACAGACTCCAACATCTGATGAAGTTTTAGGCAACGCTCTTGCACAATAATTAGCACTTAGCGTATGTTTAGTGAGTGACTCTCAGCTGCTACCACATCAAATTTAAGCTCAATAACTGTAAAACTGACTGAGTTATTACCATTTTTGTGTTTCTAAGGTCAGATGGCTGTGGTGGCCATTTTGAATAGGGCTGACTCCAAAGGTTAATCACTTATAGATGTATCTTCATTAATTATTTCCTGAAAGTTTCATTAAAATTTGTCCAGTGGTTCATGAGATATTTCGATAACAGACACATGCACACACAGAGATGGGCAAAAACATACTTGTCTGACTTCGCCAGGAAGAAATAAAATTTCAGAGTTTGAGATTAAATTAATAAACAATAACTAATATTCAAATGATTATTCGAATGTGAATTTAAAACCAGCCTTTTTTGTAAAAATAGTGTTATTGCTTTCTTTGTGTTCTTGATATGAACCTGGGCAGATCTGTTAATGGCAACATTATTACCATCCTGACCTCTGACCTCTGAAAAAGTCTGTTGGTTCTGGACCAAATCTGGCTTCAATATTTATGAGTGAACCACAGGTTTTACAATGGGGACAAGCAGATGTCAGTATTAGTCGGTGTGGTTTTGATGTGAGGGGTGTGTGGGTGTGTGCGTGTGTGCGTGTGTGTGTGTGGGTGTGTCAGTCCTCAGTGTGTGCTTTTAAATTTGGCTAAGAAGCAGGAATCAATAGTTGGTCATAAGGAGTGTGTGGAGGGATCCATCGTAGGGCCTTGTGAGGGGCAGTCGGGTGATCAATGGCAGCCACTATCTCACTAATTGATCTTGTTTCTAAGAGAGGTTCTTTTTTTTCTTCTTCTTTTTTTAACAAGCCGGTGCTCAGAGAAAAGAAGAATAATCAATAAGAATTTTCCAATGATGTCAATACAGCTCTTCTATACTCAGAATGAGCTCACTAAAGCTCTCACACACAAACCATTTTGGGTCTGTTAAATAAAAACACTTTAACCTGAAATATCTAAACATATTAGTGATTTCTTTGTAAGTTTTGCTGTCTGAGTTGATCACTTCGCTGTTTGAAGCAATGATTTCTTGTCCTGAAAAATGACTCGACTTCTGATGTTCGGCTCCAACAGGAATCCATTATTTCTAATCTCAGGTTGTGGGCAATATTGATCTGTTTGTATTCGTGGTTCTGGTTATGTGCGTGTACCGTTGTCTTCAACTAGTGAGCAAACTGTTTCCTTTTTCCCTCTTCTAAATCAATTTGCAGAAGATTGTTTTAGTTTCCTCTCGATCACAAAATTCCCAAGTTTTATGCTTTTATTAATAGTGAATTCCTCACACTGTTTGGAATTCTCTAGGCAATTCTTCCTATGAAAACTGTGCATTTTATTGTATGATAATGTGCAAACACACATGTGGAGTCTTACCTTTGCAGGGCAGTAGAACTGGTAAAATATCTAGATATGATGGAGTTGTAATTGTTTTGGTCAAACCTTGAAAATAACATTATGTGCAATCTCATGCAATACTATGAGTTATCAGGCTTAAGAGTGTTTGTTGTGAATGACTTTCAGCTACTACCACATCAAAGTTTAGCTCAATATCTTTAAAAACGACTGAGTTATAGACCTTTCGGTGTTGACTAATGTTCATTAGTTGTGGCAGCCATCTTGAATTGGATTGACTCCAAAAATCAATCGGTTGTATCTGCACATCCAGTGATTATTGTCTGAAAGTTTCATTAAAAGTCATCCAGTGTTTCATGTGATTTTTTTGCTAACAGACAAACAGTTACGGCTAAAGTTTCAATCAAAAATGTTGTGCAATGAGTAGCACTTGAATTATGTATTGTGAATCACTCTCAGCTACTACCACACCAAATTCTAACTCAATATCAGTGAAATAGACAGAATTATATCTATTTTTGTGTTTTGCAAGGCCAGTTTGTTGTGGTGGCCATCTTGAATTGGATTGTCTCCAAAAGTTAATCAGTTGTAGATGTACATCCAATAATTACTTTGTGCAAGTTTCATTAAAATGTGTGCATTGATCCATGAGATATTTTGGTAACAGACAGACCCATATCATCTGCCTTCACCTTTCTGCTGTGGGCGATAATAAATATAAACACATGATGCTGCAGGACTTTTTCCCTCACAACAGATCCCACACTTTTCTTCTTGTTCTGCTAACGGAGGGGAACAGCGGCCTCCTCATTCTTCCACTTCAACCAAAAAGAAAATAAAAGCTACAAGACTTTGGGAAAAGAACATGAAACTATCAGCCAGAGAATAAACGCAGCAACATTTTTTGGACCGTGTCAAGGGGTCGAATTCCTCCTCTCTCCCAGATGGATACTCAAAATCTGCCGCCAAGTTGTTCTGTTGGGTCATCATGAACGCTCTTCAGAGTTTTATGTGTGAGACTTTATTGTCATTTTTTGGACTCTGTGTTCTCATACTCCCTGTTAAAGGTATGTGTTATAGCTGTTAAGCCTTGCTTTGCATGCCCCGGCATTATTGTTCCTGTCTCACAAAGCTGCCTTTAGTTTTTCTTCTGAAACGTAATGAAGAGCTAAAAATCTGGAGGTTGATTTCTGGATGAGATGCTTCAGAAATTACATCTCTGTGACAAATCCAAGGAAGGTTAAAAACAAAAACAACTGGACTTCAATTTTGTAGTTGAAGACGTTTTGCTTCTCATCTGAGGAGCTATACTGCAGTTTTAGATAAAGGTGTGGTGATGGAGCTGGAGAGAAAATAAATGGAGGATAGTTGTGCACATCTTGTTGAGCAAGAAGACAAACTTTAAAATAATTTGTCCTTTGAGAAATTAAACCTCTGAGAAGCAGGGGTCAAAGTCAAATAGTTCAAAACTTAGAAATATTTAGTGTCTACAAACCATTTGGATGCAGAATAAGTGATATTTTTCTTTTACACAAACTAAAGTAAAGTTGCTGCTAACAAAGACAGACTTGTCCTTAACTAATGTTAGCATGAGGTTTTCTCAGTTGCTGAAACTGCATGATGAGAAGAGCTAACCAGTTGGAGAGAAGTGTCAGCTTTTAGCTTTGTCATTAAAATAATTATCTCATGATAAACTTACAGGACAGTTTTGCTTTTATAAGCAGTAATTTGTTTGAAAGTTTTTCAGTCTATAGGCACCAGATGAAGTAAAGTAAAATGGGGCTTTAATGTTTTGGGAGTTATTTCTGCACAGCCAGAGGCCTTTTTAGTTCTCTCCGGTCCTTACATCACCTTGTTCTTGTTTTTTGGCGTGGAGTGTGTTTTACGATCCATGAGGTGTAGTTGTTGAATGGCATTAAGTATTTGTTCCTGCTATGATGCACACTGCTCAATGCAGCCGGTCAGAAACTTTTAACGCTTTCTATTTGCCTTTATATTGATTTGTGTTCCAGTTTCCAGTGTTTTGATTTCCAATGACACAGATGTTAATATGAATTTAGAAATGACCTGTCTGTCACATACACGCACCGAGACAAAAGTCAGACACACTGCTCCGCTCAGTCCACTGTCACAGGTCTGTCCCAGGTGGGCCACTTCTGTCCAGTCCCTCCAGACCCCCTGTCAGTGAGCCCCTCAGGCGGCAGTGGTGGTGGGTGGGTTGGGGGGGGGACTAGGCAGCGTGGCGACAGGGCCCTGAGGCTCACACAGTGAAGCGGCACACAGGCTGGACCACTGAGCAGCTGGCACAGGAGCACGGGGATGGCTCCTCCCTTGGGGCACCGCAAGCAGGAGATTGACACAAAGACAGACAAGGAGAGAAGACAACAATGTCTAGAATATCAAATCCACTGACAGGTACAGCTTCAAACGGCAAGGGCCTCACTCAGAGTGAGGCTGAAGAAAAAAAGTTCAGAGACCTTTGGTAAAAAAAAAAAACAACTGCTTTTAAATACGTGTTCTCAGGTGAGCTGGGCACATCTTGGACTCCAGCGAACAGGAAGTGAATGAAAACTGGCTGATTACAGGTGGAGTTTGTGTTTGGTCACCTCTGCCCTTCTTCCTCTGCTGTTGTGGCTTTCACCCCACCAAAACACACAAACATCAGGCCCGGTTTGTTTTCTGACAGCGTGTACGCAGATGAGAGGGCAGTAAGAGCCAGAGAGCAGAAGAGACCTGTTTGTCTGACCAGTAGTAACACTCGCCTTTGGTTTGGAAGTGAAGAAATAAAATAGAGACTCTCAGAGGATTATATCAGCCTGGTTCTTCAGATTTAAATCAAATGGATCTATGTTTGGTTGCTAATGTCTCATGTGACATTCCTGCAGTTGCCCTTTACTTTGTAAAAACAGCATCGTGTATCAGTGTTATCAGGATCTTGTGTCTGTGTGGGTGTGGAGTCAGAGGACATTTAGCAGGGGTATTTAGGAACAAGGGCTGTTTTCTTTGGCTGGATGCTGCTGCTCAGAGAGGAGCTACACTCATGTTTGTCACTGGCTTTGGTCAAACTCCTTGTTAAGGTCTTAAATTTCACTAATGACTTAACAATGCCCCCTGGTGCCGGACCGACCCTGCAAGTCTTCTTTTTTTTTGTTTGTTTTTTTTGGGACGTGGACAGACTGTGTTTTTCTCAGGGGTTAGATTTCCCTAAAATCCCCTCCTTTTTCTGTTTCTGAAAGCTTTTTTCAAACACTAATATTTACACATGTGTTGTATTACTTAAATAAAATTTCATTAGGGATCCCCGTTGGCTTACTCTTAAGACAAAAGTCACCCTTCCTGCTGGCCAAAAGAAGCCAGGCAGTATGATTATGGTAAAAAAAAGAATCTATTCTTATGTTGTCTGTAATGGTGCTTTACTATATGGTGCGCTAAGTGAAATTTAAGTCACCTTTATTTTTATTTTTAAATTATTTTAAAGAATTTCAAGGCATATAATTTTCAAAAAGAGGCTGTCATTTACAACTTTTAAATAGTTATAGCCAGAATACCTTGTGCTTTATTTCTCTGACAACAAATATCATCAACCTGAAGTTTTGTGGTTTTTAAATCACTGATTCATTGTTAAAAAACTACTATTTAATATTAAGTGTACAGTTTTGATTTGGCTAAATTTAATGTTGTTACCATCAGGCAGAAACCTCATATCTCCCCAAAACAAAACAACTTTGGAAAACAAAGATAAAAGTAGAATTTGGGATTTCTTAACTTGTAAAAAACATGAGTTAAAAAAAAAAGGAAAATATTCCTAAAGTTAGTTAAGATGTGCTTCCTTTTCAAATGAGGAACACATTTCCTTCATGATTTAAACTTGTAACTTCCTGTAATAAAGCCCCTGATGTTGTTTTTTATTAATTATAAGTGAAAATTTGATGCAAAAGGAAAACAGTGACCGCAACTTTACAACTGTAATTTAATTAAAATCCTTTGGATGTAAGAATGTGTGTGTCAGTGTGTGTGTGTTGTGGTCCTGATGAATCTGTCAGGACTCAGGGCAGGGGGTGATGTGACTGCTGACAGCCTCCCAGCAGGCATGCTGAGAGCCCCGATAGTGTGTGTGTGTGTGTGTCCTCCCGTTAGCTCCCCCCAACCACCCAGCTCTTCAGTCCTTGGCTCCCACACATTTGCTGTGTATTAGCCACGGACAGTAAATTACAGCGCCCTGGATGTCTGAATGATTCTATTCCCATCTCTTCACACGTTCCTCCTCTCTCCTCCTCCTTCAGCACCATTATCCAGCTCACCTTCTCTGTCTATATTCCTCGTTTTCTCTCGGTCTGATCTGTTTTCCTCCCTCTGGCTGTCATATCCGTCCGGGCTCTTCGACTCCCTCAACCCTGTCAGATTTCTCTCCCCTGTCTGTCTTTCTCTCACTTCTGTTAAACTTCTCATCCTTCGATTCTTCCATTGTGTCACGCTACAAAGCGTTCCCTCCCCTCACACACATCCCCTCCACTCTCCATTTACTTTCTTACAAGCAGGTCCCTGCTGTCTGTAGGCTTCACGGGTTTCTCAGCAGCTCCTCTCGCTCTTGTCCTCCTTCCTATACCTCCCTCTCAAACCTCCCCTTCACTCTCCCTCTTTCACCCCTCCTCCTCCTCCTCCCCTTTTCTGGAAACAGATGTTGTTTGTCAGATCTTATCATTACTGGCTAATTAAGAAGACATCTCTTCTCCTTCTGTTTTTGCTTCTCGTCTTCCTCTCGGTGCCATCTATCGCAGATTCATTGTTCTTCTTAGAAACAAGGTTTGGGTTGGGGGTTTGATGCACACATGTTGGCGGTAACTCTGATTAGAGGTAGACTGATTGAAAGGGTATTGAAAAGGTAACATTAGAGTTTTTATAATGCACCCAATCTTTTGGTGTGTTTGGAAACTATCCATTTGTTATATGCATCTCCATGTGACAGTTATGAGAATGTATTTTGAATCTTTGTCCCTCAGGACACGCCAAGTATGCTGGGAGAGGTCAGGCCACTGATGGGACTTCTATTCCCTGTCCTGGTTGTGAATTCATGTTTTCTAGACTCTGAATATCTGTCCATAGCCATCTATTTGGCAGAATGAATACCGTCCCATGTGGCCGAGCTCTGTTTGCAGTCCATGCTTTAGGCTTAGTGCTGCAGACTGAAACATTATCTCATTTCAAATGGTTGAAATGCACATTTAGAAGCAGGCAAAAGGTTGTGGGGCAGAAGACTTTTTCGCACCCACGAGAAATCCTGCTGAAATGTTGGCTTGCCTCCGGTGGGCTCTTCCCATCAGCTGGCTTTTCCTCTCAACTTCACCGTGCCACAGTCAGTTTTTGTTGAGGCATGCCTGAAAGTTTTACAGCAGAGCTGAGCTCTATAAATCAGCACTGCCGGTTCAAGTGTTTGGTTTTGCCACAGTTCTCAAGTTTAGAGGCAGGCTGGGTCTGGACGCAGGGACGCAGCAAATCCAGTGGGCAAATTTATTAGCTTATGCACACACTGTCTGTGTGAAACTGTACCGGGATATGTTTTTTTCTTACTGATTATTTTACCTCAAATCAAAATGCCAAAGTCCGTTTCTTCTCCTAGTAAACTGCATTTAATGTTGCAGCTTTCACAGATGATGTGACTAACTCAAAGTTGACACTTTGGAACTATATGTCAACTTAAAATCAGCTTGTCCAGACATGATGGTGTTATTCCCCTATGCTGAAAGAGAAAGGCAGGCAATAATATTTTTGCCCAGGTATGTGTGTGCATGTGTCTGTTAGCAAAATATCCTATGAACCAGTGGACAGATTTTAATGAAACTATAATAAAGTGATCATTAGAGTAACAGCTATAACTGATAAGCTTTGAAAGTCAACAACATTTAAGATGGCTGCCACAGCTTATTGACCTTAGTTAACACTAAAATGGCTACAATGCAATCAGTTTTACAGATACTGAGCTAAAATTTTGATGTGGTAGTAAATGAGAGTCATTCACTACACATACTTTGAGTGCTATTTACTGAACAAGATCTTTGCTTTAAAATTAGACATTAACTGGTGGATTCTACCCTGTTTGTCTGTTAGCAAAATATATTGTGAACCACTGGACAGATTTAAATGAAACTTTCAGAAATTTATCACTGGATATATATCTGCAAATGATTAACTTTTGGAGTCAATCCAGTTCAAGATTGCAGCCACAGCTAATCAAGCTCAGCCAGCACAAAAATGGCTATAACTCAGTTGACGTTATAGATGTTAGGCTAAAATTTGGTGTGGTAGTAGCTGAGAGTCATCTCCAACACATACTCTGAGTGTGAAATCTCGAATAATGTTATTTTCAAGGTTTAGTCAAAACAGTGAAAACTCAATCTCTTCTCAAGATAAAATGATGCTAGTTTAAAACTCTAACATGAAAAGGCATTCCTTCAAGGACTATTAGGTCTTTAATTTATTTAAATAGGCAGGAGTAATAAATCTATTGAACAAAATTGTGTTATAAAAATTGGCCAATAAGATAATAAAATCTAATCTAAAGCTGATATAGATTAATGTTTAAAGACACAACAGAACAGAAGTTTGTTTTTGTGATGTTAGTGGTCAGAAGCGAGCAGAGCTGAAGCTACAGATTTCCCTGTATGTTTTTGGAGGAGGAGGGGAGCTGGCTGGAGGGACTGGTGTGAAAGGTCCTGTGGTGGTATGCGACAGAGGGGGTATCAGTTCGTGGAGGGTTTTCTGTGCCCCATTAGCAGTGTCAGAGGTCATGTGCCCCGGGTGTTAACCCTGGTGACCAGTCTAGCTCCCAGTCTGCCAGGGGACCCTGGTCCAGGGGTATTTATTACTTACTGCCATCCCAGCCCCCACGCCATCAACACACACAGACACAATCACTCCATCCCCCCCGAAACACAAATCTCCTCATGGAGGAAAACAAATCACCCAAAGTCACTCCTTGGCCTGAGTACATGTACTAATTGGATGTATATCCATACAATGATGCACAAAGATCCATTGGTAGATTTTTGTCTTGGTGTGAAACATTTTGGAGTCAGTAGTTTATCCAGATCTTCATCCTCTGCCACATGTTTTGGCTCATTACATGCTTGTTTTTATTAAAAATCATCAAGTATTTACGTGCCAATGACTCTGAGACATTTGTTTTTGAGGCATCTTTTTTTTTTAACTAATGTAATTTTGCATGACTGATTGTGCACACATGGTTGCCTGTCTCTGAGTATGTTTTTCCCCATGAACCCATGCTAGTGTGTGTGTGTATGTGTGTGGTTTGCACAACCTTTGTGTGACACATGCATGCATGTATCTCGGCCTGCTGTATGAGTTAGTGCTCTCAGTGTGTGAGTGTGGCAGAGGAAGGCCCTCAGCATGTCAGTATGTTTTAATGCTTCACATCTGGTTTCCTAATTTTCCTCCCTCCAGCTCCCCTCCACCACGATGTCAGGACACTGTTTTGTTTTTTCAGGGTGGCGGTGGGTGGGGGGGTGATGGAGGGGATGTCTGATGAGTGATTGCATACAAGACATCAACAATTTCCCTCCCTTCCTCTGTCTTTGCCTCTTCTCTTCTTCATCTCTTTCTCTCTTTTGTGTAGTCTCTTTATATTTCCTACACCCTCTATTTATGAGGAATGATCTAGATCAGGAGTTATGTGTATTCTCCCTTTCTTTGGCAGAGCAACATTTCCACTTCATTGTTCTTTTTCTTGCAATTTTTTTGCCCTATAATTTCATATTAAAATGTCTATTTTCAATATTTGGTCAGCTAAATTAACACTGGAAGGCCCAAACCAGCCATAGAAGAAGCAAAAAGTTTTCTAGCTGAGATGCTGCCACCAGTAAACCTGCATTTACAACGTGCATGGAGGGCGATGTGTTTTATGACTGTGTGAAAAGGCAGTTTATGTCAACAGTGATTAGTGCTGATGAATGCCTATGAAAGGTTTTGTTAAGCTTAGTTGCTGCACTGCATGATTGAGGCCATATGTAAAGCAGAGAGAGTTAGACCTATGTGTAACAGATGCCCTAATGGACAGAGAAATGTGAAACTGAGTGTCCACTCCAAAGAAGAAAACTATATAAAAAAAACGGCCACTCTCTGTTCAGTCGTTGGATGGTAGTTTTAGTTAAGCAAGTTGTCACACTTGGGATGAGCAGCTCAGGCTGGGAGATCCTAGGAATTGGAGACTTGGACAAAAAAACAAAAATGAAGACAGAATAAAAATATACACTCTGAAGGTTTAGGACTTAATTTATAATTTGTATTTCCTGCTTTAAAGGGCTACTTCAGATACTTATAAGTGAAGTTTTGTGGAAAGGTTATGAACAAATAATATCTTCCCTGTTGTAGATAATGACTTCAGTTTGGAGAAAATAATTCTGATGGCAGCAATTCACTGGTTATGGTCCCACTCCAGTCAGAATTAGACTCTTTTTATTACTATTTATCCAAACTGAGGTCATTCAAAGAACTATCTACAACAGTTAAGATATTATTTGTTCATATCCTTTCCATAAAATCCCAACAACAGATCTGAACTATTGTTGCAGATGGTACAGTCGGGTTTACATTGCTGACCATATGCAGCTCTCATAGAAATTTAGAAACTTTGTTAGCAATTTAAAAAAAATACTGAAAATTTGCTCTTATTTAGTTTTGATATCATTCTTTTTCTACGACAGCTATGCATTTAGCAGAAGTTTGAAGTATACACTCTAACCAAAATCCCTCATCATAACAGTGTAAATATTGATTCTTACTTCCCATCAGTCTAATGCTGTGTAACTATTGTGTAAACAAATTGAATAACAAAGAATCACCTGCATTATGGAACAAAATAATCTGCAAATGTATAGCATTAACAGATTAAACATAAACACACTTGCATTAGAGGAGTTCTTTGAAAATAGCCTTTCTTTGCAATTTCCCCCGTGACACGAGGATTACCTCCAGTTCTCTGCGTGTTCTACTCATCTTCTCTGCGTGAACGGGGAGGCGTGTGGGTGTGTTACTTCACCAAAACAAAAACAAACAACAGCAATATTAAACTTTTGCAACCACAATAGAGGAGGGGGATAGAAAAAAAAACAGAGGGTCCTCAACTTCTTATTAATTATGCAAGATTAGTCTAATTATAATTCAGCAAATGAATGTGTGGCAGAAGGTGCGAGGCGACGGGGCTGGGAGATTTGCATGTTAAGTGGGCAGAGGGAAGCGGCTAATGCATGCTAATATATGCATCAATGTCTCGCTTTAATTTCAGCATTTGCAGCTGTGTGCGTCCGAACTGAGAGAAGGGGGGGGTGAAAAGTTGACTCATTGGGTTTTTTGGGAGGTAGGAGGGGGGCCGTGCAAAGGTGTCAGTGTATTAAAGTGTGGCGATGCATGCATGTGAATGTGTGTCCGTGTGTACGCGAGGCATCTGGTGTCATCTAAACAAGGAATGATGAGAAGAAAGTCAACAAACAAGGTCAAGAACCCTCAGAAAGTGCACAAAGCCTGAGATGGATGTGGGCAGCCTCTGAATTAGGGCTGTGGTTCCTGGAACCTCAGGCATCACTTTATTGAGAATTTGTCATGTCAGCCAGTAAAAAGTTTGACATACGCTGGTAAGTTTGCCAAAACCAAACCATAGACATTAAACCATTGATTCCGGAGCAGTTATGATTGACACTCTACTGTAAAGCTGCTCCTTTAAAATGACCCAAGTCAAAAGAAATATTTTCCATGATATGACAGCCATAACTCTCAAAAGAAGCTGTAAACTAAAAACTGAAGACTCTGGACTATGTTCCATTGTCAGAATCAAGAAAAAACCTTCATAACTTTCTTTTATGGTCCATTGCATTACTGATGATTTTATTGTTTGATAAACTTTCCTGATGGTGTCAAAAAAGTCAGAAATCGATAAGAAGAGGAATGAAAGAAAAATGCTGGAGATGCTCAGATGTGTCCTTTTTACATTACATTATCAGCCCGAACTGAGGTCTACAGCAGCTTAAGGGTGAAGGTTCCAGCTCTCACCAATAAATTGTAATCGCTCTCTTCCAACAACAATATTGATTGTCCTCTGAGCACATAACTCAAATCAAATAATACTGGACGCACAGTTGGAATCAAAAACTAGCTGCAAGCCAGGTTCTGTTCACAAGGGAGGAAACTGGAACGAGGCGAAGGATGTCGGAACGGCGAGCAAAAAAGCTGAGAGAATGAGGGAGAGATTAATATTCGATGGGAGGATTCTGAGCTGAATTTCCTCTTCTATCCATTAAGATGACTTATATTTGCAAAGAGCTGAGTGTGGGTGGGATTGGACCGACCCATGTAGCTCAAAAAAGTTGCCTCCTTCTGTGGCATTTTTCTACTCACTGTTATTGTTTGTTTAGTTGGAGCAGTGACAGTAATGGAAGACGTACTCAGAGATTTGACTTACATACTGATACAGCAGTGTTAAATGCACAAAGTTAAACACAAAGAGCAACTTTTTTTAAAGTACAAAAAGATCCCTTGCAAAATACAACTAAAGCGTCAAAGATAAAGAGTCAGTTATGTATAAATTATTATAAATGACATTTCAAATTAGGATGCATTTGCTGTAGCTGCAAGTTGTGTTGATTTAAACAACTTTATCTATAGTTTTATATGCAGGATCTCTAAAAAACTGAAAGGATAAGAAGTTATTAATGGGAGTAGAAGGAAGAAAAACTGTTGCAATACACAACTTTTTTTGTCAGTTTTTAAAATATTTCTTTAAACATAGATATGATGTATGCTTTCCATAATAAAACATTTACCTTACAAATTTAGAGAAATCAATTTCTATTTTCTGGAGGTGTCAATGACTCACACATTCAGATGATTGATACTGACATTTCAAAGATATCAGAGGCAATAAATACAGGAAATACTTACTGTCTTGGTTTTATTTTAGGAGTTTATTGTATCTTAAGAAGTGTAAAAATCATCATCTTAAAAGTAAACAGTTACTAAAGATGTCAGATAAAGGTGTTTTACAATATAATCTTTTGTACAACAGAACAAAAGTAAACACAAAGGTATTTTTGTGTGTATTTTTTTTAATGTAGTGGCGTTGAAAGACGAAGAAGCATAATATAAAAATTAAAAAGACAAGCTCTGTTGGGGTGTAAAGTTACATGTAACAGATTTAGGGTGTAGTAAAAACTTAATCAGTAAGAAATGCACCAGCACCCAGTGACCCTCAACAGGACGAAACAGACCCAGATGTTTACTTTCATTTTAACATTATTGATTGTTTTAGCAGTAATATAAAAATGATCAAGATGTACTGATCTTTGTCCATAACAATCTGACTATTATTCAATCATTACTTTTAAAAGTAACTAACCCAACAACTGGCAAAAGCACTTATAAAGTTTACTGATGCTGAACACTTATTGGATCATGGATGAGTTTGTATGGACCAAACAAGACAGAGACATGTTCTCCGTGAGGTGAAGTAAACACCTGCTTCCGGAGAAACTGTTTGCAATAATTACATCACAACACCGCCTCTTCTCCAGGTTCACTTTTGTTTTATTTTATTGTAAATCTTGTGATTTAATTTAAGTCACCCTTTAATATAAATGGATCTCCTCAGCCTCATCCTCACCTGCCTGCTTCTCTCCTTTCAGTTTGCCTCGCCTTTCTCCTCCTCTTTGCTGTATTTCTGTGAAGGAATGTGCTCTCGTTGTTGGCTTCTCCTTCCCATCGCTGTCTTTGCCTCTCAGCGTGGGGACTTTGGGATTGCGGCAGAGCTGCGTTGCCATGGCAGCTGACTGTGTTGCCGAACTGCGTCCACCTGGGATTTGGAGTCTCTCTTCATAGTTTCCCCCCCTCTCCTATTTATTTCTCTGTTGTAGCTCAGGCTATCAGCACCCCTCTCTCCTTCTGCTGCTCCACACTCCAAACATAAAGTTACATACTTAATGAGACAACCTGAAAACAAAATTCATGTCCGTACTAGCACCAGCGCGTGCCTCTTTCAATGTCTTCATCCTGCCGCCTCCCCATTTTAATTTCCTCTGTGGTTGTCTCTACTTTGTTTCCCTCTCCATTCCCATGTGGGGGTTTCAAATGTGGCATTGTGGGATACCACAGTCCCCTGAGTCTGCTGCATACATCACCGTCTCTGTTTCACTTTCAAACACAGCAGCTCTTTTCTCTGGACTGTGCTTCAAAATCTCATTACTTGATTTAAAGTGGAATAACATTGACTTTAAACTAAACAGCTGGGATTGATGTCAGAACTGTGATCATGTGCACACACTCACACAGGAACTGTCTGTGAAAAATAAGGTTTCCTTTTGACTGCTAGTGTGTTGCAGAGTAGTTAACAATCACATACAAGAGTCTTCATGTCATTTCTTAGCTGCTGATGTAAAAATGTCTGTCCTTTTGTTTACCTTTGCAGGTTTTTCTTGAAGTTCTTTCTGAAATGTAACCAGAATTGTCTGAAGACAGCAGGAAACCCAAGGGATATGAGAAGATTTCAGGTACATAACAATGCAGCATGTAGAAAAATGATAACATAGAACTTAGAGAAAATTGTCAAAGCAATGATAACATTATCTTCATATTCATTTATTTCAATAAAATGTATAATTACACATCCAGTCTGTTTCACTGCTGTGTTTAAAGTATAAACTTTCACATGGCAAAGCTCTGTCGGAAACCAAAGACATGCTGGAGGAAGGAGTTAAAGGTGAAAGTTAGAAATCAATAAGGAGCCAGAGCGATGGAAAGACAAACGAAAAGAGTTAGATATGTGGGAGACACGGTCGTGGGGGTGCTGGGGTGCAGGAAATAGGTTGAGGTGTTTCAGGAAGTTGTCAAGAATTGAGTGATTGGCTCCAGATGGAGAAGGTCAAGCTCCGTGACCCAGGAAGTGGTCACAAGGGACACTCCAAGCTCACTTCCTCTGCCGTCTTTCAGCACCAGCGGCCTCTGTCTGGCATTCTCCTTCGCCCAGCGAACCCTCTCTGTCTCCTCTCCATCTCTGTAACCCCCCTCCCCCCACCCGTCTCCCACCATGTTTGGTTTAACTCCTGTGGTGTGACACATGCTGAGAAGTTATGAGCACACAGGCGCTCGAAGACTCTCATCTTTGGGTTAAAAGGTGATCAGAGCCAGGCGGGAGTTTGCTGCTTGATCGATAATTTACAGTTATTTTCCTTTGGGTTCCTTTTTTTCACCACCTATAGAACATATGTAGTCACTCTTCTTTCTTTTTTTTCTCCTTCACCTGCAAGGTTTTTGTCATGTGTTTTCTATGGTATAGAATATTTAGTAAGTACTATTCAATTAAAATTATATCTACCCACAGATCTATATTGTTTAATTCATCTATAGTGTAGACATACAAACACAAAAAAGCTCCTCATCATTTTAAGAAACAAATATTCTAACAAGGTATGCACTAATAACCTCTTTGATTCATAAGTGTCATCCACGAGAGGCAGATGTGAGCTGGGACACACACATACTGCAGCCAGAAAATCAAATTATTGTTGCTATATATCATCCACTACTTTAACGGCCAGCTCAAATGGGAGATTTGGTCCATATGTTTGTTGTCATTGAGGGATTAGGAGGAGACAACGACGAGCCCGCTGCATGCTGTATGAATCAAAAAGTTAGGCAAGAGGCCATATGGAGACCCGATGGAGGAGTGGAGGGGTGTGTGAAAGGTGTCACCCCCCCACCCCTAAAAATGCAGACATGCAGTGGAAATCCCAGAGATGTCACATTACCTATTAAGAAAAATGACCATCACCTGAACCCCCAAAACAAAGTGTTGCTCAGGGGTTTGATTGTTGCAACCTAAGATGTTGACCCACAGCTTGAAGTGCCGTCCGTTTCCTCATGTGTCTTCTTCTTGTCTTCTTGTTCAGGTGGTCCTGTCCAGCACAGTGAGCGTAGACGGACACGTCTTAGCAGTGTCCGACAACATGTTTGTACACAACAACTCCAAACACGGCAGGAGAGCTCGCAGACTGGAGCCAGGAGAGTCTGTGGAGAACACCATGGAATATGGTATGACAGTCATGCTGAAATACAGCATTTACCTGATGATTTGTTTTATTGCACAGCTTGTGATATTATTGTTGGATATGATGATGATGATATTGGTTGGGATAGACTCTCATTTGTAACCACATGCCATTTAGGTGTCCATACACAGAAAAAAAACGCACCCTGTTTTTGAGAGCTGCAACATTTGTTCCAACAACGCATCCTGTGTCTGACAAAAATGTCTGAAACCTGTATGTGATGGTGCATCAGAGGTTAATACAGATCCTTTTGAATCTTGAGGTGAAATTAAAAGGAGCAGACTGGACCATGTCCTGCTGTATGTGTGTGTGATCAACTTTTCTCATGAACTTTATTTTAAAATCCAGTTTAAAATCACCAAATCTTGAATGAAATTAACCTGAAGTCAATAAGTTCAAGATTGTATTTGAACTGTAACTTTTTTCCCTACAAAACCTCTGAATAAAAAGTATCTTTGAAAATGTTTTTCTCACATGTAAACAACAAGCATGCTCTGTCCTCTTTTTAAAAACTGATATGCATCCTGTATTGAGTAAATCATGCTTATATTTCCTTTATTAGCTACCCCATGCATCAAAGCCATCAGTCCCAGTGAAGGCTGGACCACCGGCGGGGCCATGGTCATAGTCATCGGGGAGAACTTCTTTGACGGGCTGCAGGTGGTGTTTGGAAGCATGTTAGTCTGGAGTGAGGTAAGAGTTGTCTTCAAAACATCTCACTAATGATGGTACATATTATGAAATGAAATACACAGCATATGGCTTGTCTCATTATTTGGATGATTTATGGGCAGTCCTAACCATTTAATCTTTCCATAGCGTTGTGTTAGCCTAAATATTTAAAAGGCATGGGAAGGCTTATTTGTAACGCAGTTTCTGTGCTTCATCCTCAGTTGATCACTCCCCATGCTATCCGTGTGCAGACGCCTCCTCGGCACATCCCCGGGGTCGTGGAGGTCACACTGTCTTATAAATCGAAGCAGTTCTGCAAGGGAGCGCCCGGACGCTTCATCTACACAGGTACTTAAATGGGCTCTACCTGCCAATGGTTTAATCAGAGGCATTTCAGATATGAGGTTTGGATGAATTTGGACTAAGATTTGAAATAATGAGAATTTTTATTTTTTAGCACTTAATGAGCCAACTATAGACTACGGTTTTCAGCGTCTTCAAAAGGTAATCCCCCGACATCCTGGTGACCCAGAGAAACTAGCCAAGGTGAGATTTCATAATAACGAAAATTCCTATGCTCTTTATTCAAGGAAATCTGAGTTTTAACCTTAATTTTTTTTTGTAGGAGATCCTCCTGAAAAGAGCAGCAGATCTTGTGGAGGCCCTGTATGGAAATCCACACAGTAATCAGGTAGTTAGAAACACCTTTGTCCAAAATATAAGACTTCAGCATTTGTTCTTACAACTGTATTTCTTTCATTTGTTTGTTTTCTATAGATCTATCTTCTTAGTAAGTTTTGTTTTCTAAAGACCTGTAGTTAGTGTTTAAGCTCTGATTTTCCTGTGAAGCTGTGTTGTCAGAAACAAAGCTCGTTATATAGAACAAGATGCAAACAGTGCTTCGCACTTTAAGTTTGTGGCAGCAGCTAGAGTTTTGGCAGGTAATTCTCAGCTCACAGATGAAATAGGAACACCTGAATGCACCGGGATGAGTCAGAAAATTCTCAGGAGAACTATATATGGATCTGTAGCAAATGGATGAATAGGCTGTGGCTTACATGTTCTCAGTTTTAGAGATTAATTAGTGCATTCCTGTTCACTGGCAAGAATAACAACATTAGCATCCTGTCAGCCCATCAAAGCTATGTTATCTTTCTGTAGCTACAAGGCTGACCACTTGTTTGGCATCTTATTATATTTTCTGCAGGACATGCTGCTAAAGCGTGCAGCTGACATTGCTGAGGCTCTCTACAGCGTCCCCCGCCCTCACAGTCAGCTGCAGGCCCTGCCTAGCTCACCAGCACACGGCAGCGTCATGGGTCTGGGCTCCTATCCTTCACAGTTAGGTGTTAGCATCGGAGAGCCAGGACAGAGCAGCCAAGGTGAGCAAATAGCTATTGCTTTCTTCTGTTTTTGTCACTAATGAGGCTTAGAAGCTAACCAATACTTAAATGTTTCCATCAGGTTATATTCGTAACTCCAGCAGTTTGTCTCCAAGAGGCTACCCATCAGCTTCTACTCCCCAGCAGTCGAGTTATGGTGGCACCGGGGGAATGACCGGAGGCTATGGGACAGTTCCCATGGCTAGTCTTGGAGTTCCTGGATCTCCAGGTTTCAGCAGTGCGTCCCCCACAAGCTCACCCTACAGTAAGGCCTTATATGCTCTTGAGGTGAATTTGATTTGTCGGGTTCTTTCAAGCCTAAAGCTGACTGTTGTGCTCTGTTCCACAGTAATGCCCTCCAGCCCCACCATACCAGGAAGCTCCAGCTCTTCATCGTCTCTCTTACCTTTCTCCTCTTTCCCTTCTGCTGCTAAACAGAAGAGTGCTTTTGCTCCCGTCCTCAGGCCCCAAGGCTCTCCTTCCCCTGCCTGCCCTGCCTCAGGGGGGAGCAGCTTCAGAGGTAGTCATCCAACTCACTATCTGACCCCGCTGTCTGAACTCACAAATGCAGTCTAACCCCAGTACTAACAAACTCCAAAGCTATGACTGAACGAGACAGAAAAGACTTGCTGGATGTACAATAATGAAACAACCTGACTGATTAGAATCATAGATTTTTGTATATGTTTTTCTCTCCAGCAATGACGAGCCTGGTTGTTCCCCCGATGTAGCAAAGCACCCGCCCCAATCTACCCCAGAACCACTGCTTCACTTAGCCTCCCCTCGTTTGGCACTCACAGGGCAGGGAGAGTGGAAAACTTATCACTAGTGACCACTATAACTTTCCTCCCTGATCCCACCTTTCTTCTCTCAGTCCCTTTTTCATCCAGCTGGATGAACAGGGCGGAGTATGAAAATGTCCAAAGAGCAGTCATCTACTTCAGAGGAAAACCCTCCAGCCACAACTGCAGACAGACTCCATTTTGACCAACAAGCAGCAGACTGGACCGTGTCCTGCTGTATATGTGTGTGTGTGTGAGATGAAGCTTCCGCCAGGAAACGAAGAAAAGCTCCTTTTAATGTCACCTCAAGATTCAAAAGGATCTGTATTGAACTCTGACCCATCATCACATGCAGGTTTCAGACATTTTTGTCAGACACAGGATGCACTGTTGGAACAAACGTTGCAGCTCTTTTCCTGTATATGGACACCTAAATGGCATGTGTGTACACTGTCTGTGTGCTAGCAAGAGTTATTATAATTTTTTTTTTGTAGTAGCCTTTTTGAAGACAATTTACATTCCAGAAAAATAGAACTTTTATTTTTTTGTTTTGGTCTCTACGGATTCTTTCTCTTTTTTCTTTTTTTTCTCTTG
>JAOXNZ010000001.1:18184615-18197578 GCA_028566095.1 Kryptolebias brasiliensis | reverse complement strand
TCCACTTTCTTTTTTTTAATAGAAAAGATTTCTTTTTGTCTTTAAGTGTGTGTCAATGATTTTAAATAAATGTTAAATTTAGAAAACAAGTCTTAAAACTATTTTGAAATAAAAAAAGACATGAAAATGTTGGCTTGGATGAACCCGACAATCATTTTTGGGTGAAAAAACATCTCATCAACATTTAAAGGATCTTTTTCTGTCAAGCATTTCCTGCAAGCTAACAGCCACATCTTCAGCGAAGTATATAAGACCAATCACAAAACGGACCACGTGCTGTTATAGTTACTGTTCTGACTGGCTGAGGTAATATTGTTATCTTTTCTGAGCTGGATCACAGCCGATTTCTTAAGCAGATTGTGTGTAATTTATTAATAATTTAATGCAGATGGAGGCAGCTCACTGACCGCATTTGGCCCGTGGGCTGCCAGTTGATGATCACTGATGAACATTGTGCTACAGAATCATAAAGACTCTGAAAGAACTTACAACTGTTGTTGTAATCCTTGGAGTATCAGTGTGTTTTTTCTTGATTACAAATCTTAATGCAGTGCAGAGTTTTTTTGAGTCCCCTAATCCTCTCGTCAGGTGGTGTCACAGTGTTGTAGCACCACACACCTGTTATTAAAAGCTTAGCCAGTTGTAAACCCTTTGATCTGACACAACCTTTCCTTTTGGGGAAAGGTTCCTGCACTATGATTCAGTGCTTTTTGTTGAAAGTTTAATTTCCCTCAGCAGTGATGCTCTCCAGGAGGATTTCCAGAGACACACATATCAATTAAAGGACAAAACATACAGCAACCTTTATCCTCACATTAAACATCTGCAGCTGCAGGTAGAAACACTTACAGGCATTTAACCTGTCCGGATGGGAACAAATTAAAAGATCATTTGTCTATGGAAGAGATAACACAGAGAGACATCTTTTATATTTACATCTAATTTACATGTATCTGGACTGTGGCCAACCACTGCACCACCCATATATATACATACATGTCCAGACTGCAGCTCTCAGGGAAAGATAGATGTAAAAATGCAACTAAAACATTGATGTATTTATAGTCAGACATGCTTGTTGATTTTTTTTTCATCTGTCATTCAAATGCATTCTCAAAATGTCAGCCCTTCAGTTAAAGCATAATAATAAATTGTGTAATGCTCAGAAAAATTAAAGATAAACATAAATATGTATTTTCATACTGACAACAATTTTTTGTGTTCTAAGAAAAACATCTAAAATAACTCTTCATTTTAATCTAATAATAGTTGTAGTCATAACTGCTCACTGCGGGTTTGTGTGTCATTTAAAGTGATATATTTAACTGGGAGTTGAATATTTAACTGCTCATGTTTACCTTCGTTCGGTCTAACTTTTCTGTGTGATTTTTTTTGCTTGTTAGTGAGCTCATCTGTTCATTAAACAGAGACACGTGGATTGTCTTGTGGCGCAGGATTTACGAGCTAGCTGGGAGGATAGTGGTGTCAACCAGCGTCTAATTGGCTGACCCCAGAGATTTTTCTTGAGCAGATTCAGAGCTCTGTGCCCACCCGCCTTCTCCGTCTCCCCCTTTTCTCCTCTGCTGGAGTTCATTCCTTCAACCCACCCATAATCAATTCTCCTGCTTCAGTACAGGCAGCTCTTCCCTTCTCTCTGCTGCAGTTACTTGCGGCAACACTGCAAGATCATGGATTGTTAACACCTCCCTCTCTCTATGAGTTTGCACTGTAGATCTTCATAAAGTGAGCAACAGTGAGAGGAAGGAGGAGGCATGAAGGATCAGTCAATTTTACTGTTTTAGCAGCCTGCAGTTTTAAATAGGCAGGGAAAATGGGCTGTAGGGAAATTTGTTGTAAAAAAACATCTACTTCCAGCACATCTGTTTGGGCGATCTCTGATCTAGTAATCAGACAAGTGTCCATGTACTGATCTAGTCATTTCCCCCTCTGTACTAAATACATTTGAATAATAGAAGGGGGCACATTTTTTAGCAATTTAGGCAGGAGAACCTGCATGTTGGCAGGAGCTTTACAAGGTCAACCACACCTTGGACTCAATCACATATGAGCATTCATGTATTGAGACTTTGCGTGCACGCACACACACACACACACACACACACACACACACACACACACCCACACCCACCCACACACACACACACCCACACACACACACACACACATACCCACACATCCACTGTCAGCCAGCCCTTAGTCAGCAGAGTGTGTTGGCTGCTCTGTGAGAGAGCTTGATGTTGCCACCTAGTGTTCATATAGAGGAGTTGAAAGTCATGATTCAAAAACTGGCATCACCTCATTTACAGTTTTCATTCTGTCCTCCAGTGAAATACTCTACTTTTTGGACTCCCACGCAGTCTCAGAGTTGAAATACAGTTAATTTGCAGTGAGATTTAGTCCAAAACCTGACAAGTAACCAGCACTTTTTGTAGCCAATAGGGTCCAGTTGCAGCTACCACGTGCATTTTTTTTGCTTTAGTATTAGAATAAAGGTTATGATTTGGTTTGAGGTTGCTATGGTTTGGGTAAAGGGCTACCACATAATTCACTGAAAACCTAAATACACCATAGATGGATCAGGTTACCACAGTTGAGCACTGTGTTCTTTTTCATTTTTGTTTTTACCAACCTAGTTCATTCAGATGGGCACCAAGAGACCGCCAGATGTGGAGAGATGGTTTCATTGTTATTGACCACTAAAGTCAAATTGTGTCACTCATCGTGTCATCTCTTTTTTTGCTCTTGTCACTTACGGCACCATTTTTTTCCCTCATTTTTGTGATGGCTTCTTTTTTCACCCTTTCTCCTGCTGCCTCCATGCATGTTGTAAGTGAAGGAAAATGTATTGAGCAGCTTGAGGCGGTTCAGGACAGTTACTCTGGTGGTAATGAAAGAAATGTTTGTCAAAGCATAGAGTGCTGTGACTTTGGCCTCGGTGCCCCTGGGTACAGAACTTTAATTGCCTGCACACACAGTGGTGGAACTCTTTCGCTCTGAGAAGATGCTTACAGTGTGTGTGCTTAATGTGGCTTCTTTTTTATGTGACCATTTTAGAGCCTCTGGCTTGTTCTGAGAGGCTAAAATACTTTGTTGATCAATGTTTAAGCCCAAAAGAAGTCTGTGACACATGTAAAGCAAATAACCAAGTTGCTATTCCATCAAAATATTGTGTTGACTTGGGACCTGAATTTGTTGTCAGTTATACATTATTTTAATGAATCTTTCATCACTTGAAAATCTCACAAATCTCATGGCTGGAACTCACATTATAATATAAGTTATTAAGTTAGCTGTATAGCTATGTAATTTAAAACATCTAAGCACACATATACTGTCATTTGTTGCTGGCTTTGTTGAGCTTGTTATGTGGTATATTTTTACAGTCAAAAATTATTACCCAAGAAATGAATTGTAATAAATATAAGAAATTCTAAAATCTTGCAGCCTGAGTTAGGTTAGTTGTGTTATAAGAATGTCCTGCTCATATCGTTTTATTGAGTTTAAAATGGAAAGACGAAGCCATCTGTGTCCCCCTCCTGTTTTTTTTTCTTTCTGGTTTTTTTTTTCTGGTTCTTCTGTTTTGTCCTTGGCCAGGAAGCTGAAGATAATCATAGTTTTGCTGTTTTCCCATCATCAATTTTCTTGCCCCACATCCGCTGCCATCACTCCTTTCTAGTCGTTTTTTCTCCCTTTCTGCTGATTCTGTGAAACTGAATCCACTGTACTGCTAGCTTTTTTCTTTTACCTTATCACCTCTTTTTGTGATGTCTCTTTCTCACTTTCTTTATATTTAACTCCTTAAATCTGAATTATAAGTTTGGCTTTATTTAGGATTCATTTAAATTGTAGTGGTTGATTTACCTTTAATTTGGTTTTAACTTAACATCTTCAGTTAAACTTATTCAGCACTGAGCTGTTTCTTAATTTCAGTTAGCTGCAGATTTTATTGTTGCTTGCTTCTGCACTCCCACACTTTGTATCTAATTTATTTTTACATGCCCGTAGCATCCTTGAACTTATGCCCCGTTGTTGTGTAACGTGCTCAGAACATGTCGATACGAAGCAGAGGTGTATGTGAGTGTGGTTACAGTAGAGCTAGAAACTCTCTTGGCTGTGTGGTTTTAAAAATTGTAATACTATATAAGTACTCAGTTAGTCATAATTGTGCATTTTTTTTATTTTTAGCACTCTGTTGTCACATCATAAATCATTCTCTCCACCTTCTTTTATTTATTTATTTTCTACTATAAAGTTGCTAAACTCATTTTCTGGTCCACCAGTTTTGCCAAAGTCTTTATAAGACCCTATTTTCTTTCCCTAATCGTTTAATTTGCATCTGTGGGCATTATTGGCCTCCATGTCTAAATATACAAACTGAAACAGATCAAAAGTAGAAGTTGTAGCATTCCTTGAAGGAAAGCACTGTGTCTGCCGCTGTTCGTTCCAGAGTTTTAGACTAAAATCATCTCTGCTGAAGTTTGGTAAAATAACGTTATGCACAATCTAATGCAATATCATTCTCAGCGTATATGTTGTGAATAACTCCCAGCCATAATTGTTAATTTGACTGAATTATATCCATTTTTGTGTTTTCTAACGTCAGTTGGCTGTGGCGGCCATCTTGAATTAGATTGGCTCCAAAAGTTAATCAGTTGTAGATAGACATCAAATGAATATTTCCTGAACGTTTAATTCAAATTTGTCCTGTGGTTCATGAGATATTTTGCTAACAGACAGATAGAGTTGACTTGAAATAGTTAATGGCAGAATTCTTGCACGATCATTGGGGATCAGTCTCAGCTACTACCACACCAGATTAAAAAATAAAAACAAAATGTTAATTAGTTGTTGATGTAGATTGAATGATTAGTTTTTTCAAGTTTCATTAAAATCCATTCACTGTGTGTGATAATAAGTTTAGTGTGAAACACATTGTTATATGAAACTCTAACTAAGCATATAGTAGATATACATGTGCGTTTCTTTCCTAATATGTGGTGCAGCATAGTAATACAAAAAAAAACATTTGTCTTACTTAACAGCAATATTAATGAGAAAAAGCTGTTTAGTAAGAAACTATTAGCCTCAGGGGAAGTTTATAGAGACAAATCTGACAGATAACAACTTTTGGAGTAGACAGCTAATCCATAATATATAATATGTCATTTTGATTGCCCGGATTTATTTCTTTTAATCACCAAAAGATGGATTATTAGCTAAGGGAGCTCCCTCTGCTGGTCAAAACCAGATCAGATTAATTCTCCTCCCAGTGAATTGGTGCTGATCTGAGCAGGTTGACAGCACAGTGTGGTCCATTCAGTGAGTTTCTCTTCCCTGTTGGTTCAGGAATCACCTGTAAAACACAGAGCGAGGACGGTGGTTGTGTGTAAGACTTGGAGCTTCTCTTCTCTCATAAAAAAATCAATTGTGTCGCCTCGGCTGAGACGCCCGGAGGACTCCATCTTTATCCGATACTCACATAGTCGCACATTGCCCCAGATAGCAGCCGAGTGTGCAGCACACACACAGTCTGTGTTCTCACCCGTCTCTCCCTCTGATCCAGTGCAGCAATTCAAAGCTGTTCTGCAATACTGTTACGCAGAGTCATCAATTATTCATTAAGCAATTCAGCACTCATTCAGTCATCAAGGTGATCGACAGAGAGATGGAGATGGCGCAGAAGTTAAAAATGTATATATATATCATTTTTAAATCTTCTTGAAGTTTCAACTTTTTGTTTATTTTCAATTCAGTGTGAATGAACAATCATATAAGAAATGGTTGAAATAATCGGATTTAATTGTTCTCTGCACAGTATGCCTAAGAAACGCCAAACACATGCCGTCTTTTCTTCACAGATTACTTAGATGGCTCTTATAAATAACCACATCAGCACAATATATTATGTTGAACTCAGTGGTGAGGTTTTCATTAAGCAGGACCTAATCCCAACAGGAGATATGTTCAAGCAGATGAGAAGGTCCATTTGGTGTTAACAGGTTAAAATAAATTTTAGTCGAAGGGAGGACCACCTGACAGCCAAAGGGAGACCTTTCTTGAGAAAGCGAATGATTGGTATCCAGCATGCCCTTGCAGACTTTCTGCAGGCCTCATGAATACAGACACAATGTTGATTGAGTGTGTGGGGACTGCCTTAGCGAGAAAAACAGTATCAAAGTGAGGACAAAATTTCAACATGTTTTTCAGTGCTACAGAGGGAAGTGGAGGATGCAGGTGTATGAAACTGAAGCAGGGAGGCACAAATTAACTGAACACCTGAGTGTTTGTGAATGTGCGCAAGTTTTGGTGCAGAGCTTGAAACAGTCTAGCTGTGTGTGTGTGTGTTTACTGTCAGAGTAGAGATGCAGATCAGCGGAGGCAGGTCTGGCACTGTGTGGTCCACAGCACTGCAGGGTCATGAATGATTTAATGGCAGAAGAGGTGAGCTCTGTCCTCCAGTTCTCAAAATGCACACAGACAATTACAATGCAGAGAGGTGATTTATTTTCATGACAAAGCCAAATGTTGCATCAATACTCTGAATAAATCTGGGTCTTTTTTGCTACTTTTTAGGATGATAGCTTTGCAGATGGTATTGTTACTGCATTTTACTGCAGTTCATCAATGTGTCATTGTTATTCTTGCTCATTTTCAGAGTAGACTTATGTAACTTAAATAAAAGAAGAAAAATCTAAACACATTCTTTTTCAGTTACTATTACAGAATAACTATATATTAAATATCCCTCACAGTGTACATGACAGCATTATGATACCAGCATCACATTTCTCTGCACTTATTTGGTACATGATAAAACTTACATAGATATTTTAGCCATAATTGTGTTGGACTGCAGCCAGTGAACATGTTCATATACACTCATGTACTTCACCTTATTCATATAATAGGTCACAAGCCCCTTACCCTCCCTCATGTGTTCACCTCCAACAGGCTGATTGTTGAAGGGCACCTTGACTCAGCATGACTGTGACGTTTCCTTCATACCTGATTGATTCTGTTCAGGGTCGCAGGGGGGGCTGGAGCCTCTCCCAGCTGTCATCGGGTTAGAGGCGAGCCGAACTCTGGACAGCTCACCAGTCCATCACATGGCCAATACAGAGACAGACGAGACAAACCACCACACATACACATTCACTTTCATATTTGTCATTCTGTAGGTTTATAAATCATGCTAGTGTTTTAGGCCTAATTTTAACTGGATTTGTGTATGAGGTGTTTTATAGGGTTTTTGTTAAAAAAAAAAAAATTAGTATGTTTAAGTAATGGTGAAGCTGTGTAACTCTACTGAGCATGTGTGTATGAGGAATTGTGCCAAAGTGAATGTTTTGATGCAATCTGCTGATTTCCTTAGATAGACAAGTTTTTGCTCATTGCCATTTCGTTATACACAGAATAACTGAATTTGTCCCTAGGTGTGAGTGAGAGTGTGAAGGGTTGTCTGTTTTGTTTGTCTCTATGTGTCCCTGTGAAGAACTTGCGACCTGTCCAGGGTTTACCCCGTGACCGCTGATAGGCACTAGCTTGGTAAAAATTTGAGATTATTATTTAAAGAATATAACTGATACAAGATAAAACCAAAAGTAGGAGTGAGGAAAGTGTTGGTATTAGAAATGTGTCTTTGGCTTCAGCACCATGGACAGTGCCACTGAGCTCTACTTTATTTGCGGTAACATTTTGGTCTATGGTCATGAACTGTTTTAGTGTGTATGCCATCTTTATTCTCTCTGAACTTGAACAAAAAACCTTGTACTGATTTCTTTCTATCCAAACAGCCTCTCTCTTTTGGATTTGGCACTGCAATTATTGGCAAAAGCTTAAAACACTTGACACAAGTTTTTACTGTAGATTTGAGATTGCAAAACCCATTTTTAACAATTCCCCATCAGCCCTGACTTCTGTTGAAAAGATCATGGGATCTGTATAGACTGAAGTGATTTACATACACGTGTTTTTTTTATTCTTTATTCATGCTTTTAAATGGTTTGATTAATCAGTCTAAAGTCATGTCAAACCTGACAATCCTGAAACATTGCTCCAGGTCTAAAAGAGGAAAACACACAAGCTCCATTGGGTCTGAACGGTGCACTGTGGGGGGAAGTTATGCAGCACTTTTTAAATATACACCTCCTCTATGTTGCATAAGCAAGGTTATTAAAATACAAAGGACACCTCTGTTATGATGAAAGAGTAACAGTGTGAGCATACAAATTAGGCAGAAAGACATGTTTGACAGAGTTACTTAAAAAAAGCTTATTTTTTTGTGGAAAATAATCTTAAAAGACAAAAGGAAGTGGGTTAAGTTGTGTGTTTGGTGCAATGAGTGCATGTGTGTATTAATCTGAAACAGACTGAAGAGGGTGTAAGGTTGTAGGCATCTAACTTATTTCCTCAGCTGCTCATTTCTCTTTCATGCTCTATTTGTTAACATAAAAAAGGCAGCCAATGTGCTGTCTAAGAGTGAAACTATTTCGAGACATTGCTTCTGGTGATACAGTTTGTGTATGCTGAGACCATTTTTTAAGGCAGTAACCTTCATTCAGCAGTCTTGAAGCAGCATTTGTCCTCTTGTCCTTTCTGAATAGAACAGAGCAGCAATTTTTAAATTTATAGTTTAGTTTTTTTTTATCCTTGTTTTTTTTATTTATTTTGTACTCACAATGCACTGTATCTACTGTCACCATATGCAAAATACAATACAAAACAAAACAAAACAAACAAACACAGCAAAACCTTTGTATGCTGCATTACTTCAATGAGCAGACAAGGCTGATGAACAATAACATTGCATTGAGTGAAGCAGCGTAAAACCCCCTTATTATTACACTCAATAATTTGAAGCCAAAAAGGGTTTTATCCATTTACTGAGCTGTAAACAGTAATAAAGCAAACATTGCAGATTAAGATCTGCAATATACATCTAGTGTACTTTCAAAAAATGAATTATAGGAATAGTTTTAAAAGAACAACACTGATGTCTAAATAAATTACCCTGATTGAAAACCCTTATTTTCAGCAGTTCTTTGGTAGATACTGTGCCTGAGAAGTGTCTGTTATGTCTGAGTATCTGGATTGACACGACTCACAGTTAATAGAAGTTTAATGAGGTTCCATTTTGTCGCCAGTTCACAAAAAAGAATTTGGTTTTTGCTCTTGTTTTTGCCATCTTTGTCTTGCGTTTACAGTTCAAAGCAACTGCTCAATGCCTTGTTTCCTGTTTCTGGTGTAATGTTGTGGCAGCGATACAGCACCACATACAGACCTGGTATAGTTACTACAGTGTTTTGGGTCATTTTCTGCATTTTCTTATGGATGAAAGCAAGGATGGTTTTAGAAACAACAAATAAAAGATTGTTTATACTCGTTTTATATTTTTAAATTTATATTGGATGTAAGCTGGGACTGTGGTTCACAATTTCGTTCCACCTCATGTACCACATGTGATGCGAATGACAATAAAGTCTCCTTGAATCCTTGAATCCTTTTGGAAAGACAGCGTTACAGTGTGGACAAAGTCGTAGTTTTACTTTGAACCCAAATATTTGTGCTCTACAGCTCATGTCTTGCCGATTATAATTTATTCCCAATTTTCAAAGTATTTTCCCACACACTGGGCCTCACAGCACAAACATGCTCCTTTAGAGAGCTAACAGTGTATCACCTTCTCAGTTTGATTTTTTTCCTTCCTCTTGACCCTTGTCCTGGAGTACAGCTTCATTTACAATCTCTGCTTTCATCACATTCAAGCCCTCCTCTCCTCTCTTCAATAGTCCTTTTCTCCAATTCTGTCTAGCACTCTGCTTTTCAGGATGTTCACATTTTTTTACTCTCTCCTGCTTTTCTTTCTGTTTAGCCCTTTATCCGACCTCGTCTTTTCCATGTGTGCGTCGTCATATGTTCTCTGCTTTGACAACCTCCTCAAAGCCACTTTTGCGCATTGAATCCCGGCTCAAGTGCCCCTCCGTTTCATAAGGCTTTACTGAGGGTTAGGAGTTTCTGTGTGGTTTCATGTGTCTCATTTGGAATGGGAAAACATGCCTTGTGAGAACAGTGGTATTTATCTTTTTCTCAAACAACAGGTATGCAGAATATGAAGAACATGTCCTCGCTTATTAGACTACTGTAGGAAAGTTAATGAAGGTGCAGGATAACAGTATAGGTTAAAGTTTAAAAGCAGGAACTGAGATCTTCACACAGATTAATTGTTTGAGCCAAAAAAAAAAGACAAATCTCTAGTGTTTGTTGTAAGCTTTGTACTTTAAAGCTCTCCGTGTGAGCAGGTTTATAGATGGCATTCAGAAACTGAAGAACAGGTGTCATGCTGTACAGAGAAAAAACACACAAATGAGTCAGAACAGGACAGTGTTTATAAGAAATCTACCCTGACTGTCTTGATACTTTTATAGTTGTAACACTGATGGATGCTGTTTTTACCTACTTTTAAAGTCCATTCACATGAGGCCACCACAGTACATCATGTATGGAGACAACATCATAAAGTAGTATTTTTCCCTTTCTCTCTAGTGAAACAAAGGGTACCTTTGTCCAGGTATACCACTCTGTTGTAGTCTTTATGATGGTAAAATACTTCTTCCATCAACAGTTGGAACAACAGGCAGATAAACATGTGATGAATGTTTTATTTCAGAAAGATATTTGTCCATTTTAACAATAAAACAAACTGATAAACTCTTTTAATGCAGTAGTAAAATATTGGTAAATCAATCAGCAACTTTTTCTGAAATCAGTTTAATTCATTTATCAAGCAGTAAAACAACAGCATTACCTAGCTCTGATTGGTAGATGTGAGCAATAAATGCTTGTCTTTGATCTGTATAAGGTGATTTTTTTAAATGTATTTTTTATGTTTGAAAAACTGCACATATTAATCACTTGATATCAAGATTAAGCAACAACAACAAAAAATGATCATAGAAACATTTGTTGATTAAACACAGCAGTTTTACCCTCTTGGAGTCCATCAAGTAATGTTGCAAACCTTCTGACTGCAGGGTGTTTAAGATTAGAGTTGTTACATTTTTTTTCTTGTTTTAATTTGACACATTTGCCTCTGTTTGTCCTTTCTGCCTTGTCATGTGTTGCTGGTTATAGATGTCACCACAGGTTCTGAGTTAAAGGTTGTCCTCTGGGACGTGGCCTCACGTCCTCTTTCATCTTTTCTCTCTGGGTTCTGCTGTGTGTCACTTCTCCAAGTGTCTCATTAAAAAGGCAGGGATAAAGAGAATGAAGAGGAGGAGAGTAAGAAGGGAATGAGCTTAGGGATGCAGGTTGGAAATATCAAAGAGAAGTGAGAGAGGTCACAGCGGAAAGAGGGTGATGTAACTGAAAAGAGGAAAGCTCCATGAAAGCAGCTTGACTTTCCACCAACTGCGTGAGCCCCACACGGGTGATAAGGACAACGAAAGGCATAATGATGACAGTTGGGGTGCCATTGGAGGCCTATTTTTAGATGCATTCAGCTGTCATTGTGTGCTGAAGGTTATTATTTTAATGTAAACCCTACAGTACACGCAGCTTCGCAGGTCACTTTTGCAGACTTCTGTAGGGCTACTCTAATACAAAGGTGAATGTAAAGGTATGTCCAAGGGTGTGTAAAAGTGGGGGCTCATGTATCTTAACTCCTGTCTCAGTTAGCACATGTGTGGCCACGTGCCATTAGTGCTGACTGCAGAGTCAGGGAGGAGCTGCAGTGAGGAGCTCAGCATGCCAACCTCATGTTCATGCAATAAAAAAGGATTTTTAACAACTGTGTGTGTGTGTGTGTGTGTGGGGGGGGTTATTTATGAAGGTGTTTCACTTCTTTTGAGTCAATACTGCAGAGAGATAAACATGTAAAGAGACTGAAGATGGAAACGTAAAGACATTTACTGGAAATAATACAAAACTCAACCATAGTTTGATATTGATTCACTTTACAGAAAAGCAAATGGGTCCAATTACATATAATCCACCTCAGTCCAAAACAGTCAGATTCACATTTTAGTCCAATTCAGAGGTCAAACTGATTAAACTGAAGTGCACTCAAAAGAAATGTTGCTCTTTTTAATTCTACTGTTTTATAATAAAAGTTTGAGTTGCCCATATGTTTTTAGAATGGCAGCTTGGATTAAACCAACAAATCATTAAAATGTGTTTGATAAGAGTTCAGCCACAGAGAGATTAAAAACACGTTTATAAAAAAAGAAATAATCTGTGAAGGCATGTTACGTGTCCAGCGTAACAAGGTTTTGCCACGTTGGGTGACTTCCTGTGTGAGTTGGTTGACTTGTTGAGAAATTATTTAAATGTTGAAACAGCTCAGAGTTTATTGACATCCTCCTCCGCCTCTGAGGCGAAGCCATTTTAAAGTTTGATGAATTAGTTTGTGTAATTGTGCATAAACATTTCATCAAGTAAGTTTTTGTTGTACATTTGGATATGAATTGTGATTTGTCTCTGCCACATTCAGAAACCTTTCCTATCATCAAAAGCCTGTTCTAAAAGCAAGCATTTCCTTTTTCCATTAGACATCAGTAGACTTGTCATCAGGAGAGAGGCAGAAGGAAAAAAGGAAAGATTTTTATCTCAGCTCTTAAATACAACTAAACCACATTTACCTCCTTTGCTTTCCAAGATGGTAAAATACAGCAAAGGTTTTTTTCCTGATTATGCTAACTTTTGTTCTTTTTCTTGACAATACAAGTGTAGGACCCTATGAAATCTATTTGAATTTGTCTTAAATTCTGTTTTTTTTCTATCTTTATTTTGCTGAAAGCCCTTTTTTTATTTAGCACATTTTTTTCACTTAAAAAAGATATCTTATGTGGTACATAAATTGTTCAAAACTGTATTAATATTGATAAATTTCAACAAAAAAAAGCAAAAGGGGTTTTATATATTTATTTAAAATCCATCTGAAAATCA
>JAOXNZ010000001.1:18168506-18182777 GCA_028566095.1 Kryptolebias brasiliensis | reverse complement strand
GCCAAGTGCTGAGCAAAGACATGCGCACAGTTTCAGGAAACGCATGCATGAATAAATACTCACAGCTACGTTTATAAAATGCAACTTAAGAAGATTCGTTCTTAAAGCCTCTGTGACCAAAACATGTTACTTTACATTTTGAAGTAGAGTTTTGTAACTTGTGCGTAACTTTCCTGACGATGTAACTGTCACTTTGTGAAGCATCTCAGTCTAAAAACAAAAATCTTAGTTTTGTGGCTTTTTCTTTTTTTTATGCTCCTTATTTGTTTTTCATTTGATGTGCCTGATCGTAAACAACTTGTCTAACTTAGGAATACTCTGTAACTGGCATCAAGGATGAATTATTAACTTGGTTACTAGTCTACGGATTCATGTGTCCTTTAGGACAAAATGTTTTGGAGCTAGGACTTAAGCCCAGCAGTTTTTCTTGCTTCTGCCTCTTTTTTTTCTGTCATCACGATGCTCACAACATTCTCTGTGTGTTTTAGCATTTTGGCTGCTATTATCTAAATCAGCGGTGAGGATTTAGGCAGTGTTTTTGTCTGTAATTTATTGCAGTTCTCTGTGATATTGATATTACACCACAGTGATATTTTAATGATAATAAATTGTCAATATCTTGGGCAGACTTACTATGTTGCATAGTTAACAGAGTGGCAGGATTGGCATTTATCTGCTCTATAGCTGCTCAAGGAAAAAAAAACAGCGTCAGGCGTCAGGGTTTGTGTGGAAGTCAGTTACTTTATCAAAATCAACATTAAGAGGGTCAAATTTGTCTTGATTAGGGTTACTGTCAGAATTGATGATCATCTTAACTTGTTAAAGTGGAAGGATTTTACCAATACTGTTAAAAGGTTAAGTCATGTTTCAAACATAAACTGAAGTATTTATACTTTCCAATAATGTAATTTGTTTTATGTTCAAAGACTTTTATATCGTTGCCTCCCTCTGAGCCATAATAAAAATAAATAAGATGAGTATGAAATTATGTAAATTGAAATGCATAAGAGATCTAATGTTCACTAAAGCAATTAGAATAAATAACAGTTTGTTCACATATGGGTATTATCACCCATCCAGCCATCTTATTTCTCTTATCCATGGTCGGGTCACGAAGGCAACAGGTCCATGAGGAAAACCCGGACATTCCTCTCCCCAGCAACACTCTCAAGCTCCTCCTGGGGGATCCCAAGCTTTTCCAGGCCAGAGAGGACAGACAATCCCCTGCAGCGAGTTCTGGGTATTATCATCATAGGCAGAAATCCAGTGTTGTGCATCCCAAATTGTTCATATAGAAATGTGGAGTACAGCAGCTTTAAACAGGTGTGTCTTTGCCTGAAGAAAAGTTTTATGAATGCAGCTTTTGCTTTGTTACTTTATTATTTTTTATTAGAATTTTTTAGCCTATTTTAAGAAATGCGCATTTATTTAATTTTATGTTACTGCATGCCACATGTCGATGATTTGAAAGCATATGATCTTAGGTTATTCAATGACCAAAAGAAAAGAAAATCGCACAGATCTAATATCTGAAATATGATACTTCATGTGTTGAGACGACACCCGGCCTCATTAAACTGTAAACCATTCAGCTCAGTGCTGGGATGAGCGTGTCTGAGTCGGACCTAAATCTATTGTCTACACTTGAGAATGTGGTACAGCTGCCGTTCATGTTGGTTTAGCCGTAGCATGACTCCTTGGCTACACTTATTAAAAGCATGTAATGTTGGCGGCTTTGCTTGAGTGCCGGTTCTGTTGACGTGTTGACGTGAGCCCGGGTAATCCACCGGCTGCTCCACTCTGTCTGCGCATGGCTCTGGGCTGGGCTCATACAAAGGAGCAGACCTGAAAAGCACCATAATGAGGCGCAGGCTGGAAGAAAAGGCATGTCTCTTTCCATTTCTGTGAGCGAAAAGAAAAGAGCAGCATAAAAGAATGAAAGACAAAAAAAAAAAAGAAAGAAAGATGAAAATAAGCCTCTCAAATCCAGGTTTTTGGCTTCGCTGTCTCTTTGAGTTTATCTTTTTTGCCATGCGTGTGTTTTATTATGGTAATGCGACAGTGGGTAAAAATAGTCTAAGATGGAAGAGCAACGGTTTTCTGTGGAGAGAGGAGGGAAATGGGAGGGAGGGGCACTTAAAGAAATTTTAAACTGGCCTTTTCATTTTCACTATATTATTATTACTGTAAATCACTGAAACTTCTGAAAAAATTGTACCTTTTTTCATTTAAGTAATCCTATAAAAATGAACCTTACTAGAACTCTATAAATGATAACATTATCAGCATCAATGGAGATTTTAAAGGTCATTTTGGGACTGAAAAGGCCACTCAGCATCTCAACAATCACCTGATAAGTGTTCTCTGACAGAAAAGGACAGAGTTAAAGATCAGAAGGAAGTGAAGTTTCTCTCCACTGCAGAGAACTTCAAAAGAGTTTGACTGTCTGTATGCTGGCATCTTAATCTGACCTTTGACCTCCACAGGCCCTGAGGCAGATGGGAGGACATGAGGAGTCAGGAGAGGCTGGACAAAATATCAGGAACATTTCTCTGAGTAAAGAAGTCCAGCTCAGGCTGATGGCACTGTAGGCTTCAGAAAACAAAGTGAGAGAGTTACTGATTACTGTCCTCCACAAGACAAACTACTTTAAAATCAGCCCATAGCTTAAAAGTCCATGAATGGATTAGAGTATATAACTTATTTATCTGTTCAAAACTGTTAAGAAGCTGATGTCCCATAACAAGAATGGGATTTTCCCCTTCAAATTTACTGTTTTTTTCCAGAAGTTTTTTTTTTGTGTGTGTTGCTGGCATCAAATTAAAATTGAACATGTGTTTAAAAGGCAGTACTTTCAGTTTCTGTTTACATTATGCATTGTTGCAGCTACTTCAAGTTGAAAAACACGAGAGCGACGAGACTGAACCAAAACGAACAGATTTTATACCAAAGTTGCACAAAGAAACAGCTCATAGAAGCTGCAAATGAACAGCTGCAGACTAGAGAACATTATGCCTTGTGATGTGACCTTTTGTGTGTCCAGAAAGAGGTACATTATTCAACAATAAATGTTACAACCTAAAAATGTCTCAAGTTTCTTTTATGTTGTATTGGTTTTAAGTTCATTCACATAAAGATATCCACATCAACTGCAGGGCAGTTTAAAGAGTGTTCAGATTTATTCCGTATGTAAAGTGTGCACCTTTACCAGAGACAGAATGTGAATCCAGATGAAGGGTTAGACAGAAATAGAGGGGAATAGAAGGCAGAGGTGATAGTTGGAGGTGATTGTGCCGTTGTTTCCTTTCATCCCACCTGCTGGTTCCACCTGTGCCCCCTCCAGAAACAGCCACTCTGCTGATGGAGCTCAGGCTGGTTCCTGCTGGGTGCACGAGCTGACAGACAAATATTATTATTCAGGTTGATCCGAGGACTTTCTACCAAGTAACACTATGACTATTTCACTTATTCACACCATTTTGTGCTTTGAATTGTGATCACATGCTGAAAAGCATAGATCAAACACTTTTTAGTGTTGCTGTGTACATGTATTTGACAAAATTAACAGTTAAATAGTAAAGAAAGACTGATGCTACATAATTTTTATAACATCTAAATTTTTAGTCCTTATTTAAGTAGCTGTGAAAAAAAAATCTTCAGTGTCTTCAACTGCTTAACTTTAGCTCAAGAGTTTGTTCATTTTATAAATACCACATTTAAATTTCAGGGGTGCGTTATGGAGTAAACTAAAAATTTCCAGCTGTTACTCCCTCTGGTAGTTTGTGGTATTTGTAAATACTGTGCTTTTCTTGCGAATTCATTTAAATCCAGTTTAAATATTAACTGAGGATCAGATGAATTAGACATTATTCTCAGAAGCTCTGCCACCTCGATGAAGAGGCCTTCTTGGTAGAACTCCATTTGATTTTTTTTTTTTCTTCCTGAGGACTTGAATAATTTAGCAGGGTCCATTTAGTTTAGATACTGTGTCAGCCTTTCACATGGAAGCATTGGGTGAGTTTGACATGTGACATTAAGAACTTGATTACTCAATGTTTATTCTGCACTTGAGGGTAATGGACAGGAAGGTGGATTATCAAGGGAGAGGCTGATTCATTGCAGGAATAAGACACATCGAACTGAAGAAGAGTTGTTTCAGAGAAAATATTAAGTTTTTTACAGTCGTTTGGAGACAGAACCGCAGTATGTCTGTGAGGACAGTTTGATATACTGAGGCAGCACAGAACATGTGTGTTGGGCCTATATTCTGTAGGTCTCTGTTAAATGATGCAAACCAACTCCACTGCCTTCTGTTAAAGTATATTTATGGTCACATTTTTTTATACTTTAAGACTTTGGGTTTGAGTTGACTCAATGCAAAGCTTTGTTCTTATATTTTTCTGTCTAATATTCAGACTGTTAACATATTATGCCCTTTTTTTTTCGAATAGAATTATAGGGGATTATTTTAGAGCAGTAAATGTTCAGGTCTGTACTGAGGAAATTAAACCTGAAATGATCAGAGATTGACACCAAAACACACCCTTTTGAAAACTTTGATGTCACAGACCCAACTCTAATCTCAATCAATCAACATGTATTTACAGAGCCCTTTTCAACAGCCAAGTGGTGCACAAAGTGCTTCTCAATACAAAAGTTAAAACCAGTCAATAAAAACAATACAAAATACAAAAATGCCACAAGAGTGCCACTAGGTATTACCTAAGCTACGAGCCCAAGCCTTACAGACAGAACAACCACAGATTTCATGCTTGTGTTTGAGCTGCAGATGCTAGTTTCTTACAGAAAAACCTTTGTATGCTGTCAATGACCAGACAAGGCTGGTGATCAATAACATTCCCTTAAATAGAGCATAAAGCCCTTACCGTATTTGTTAGCATTTTAGGTTGTTTCTTGTGGTTTTGTGTGAATTAAAAAAAAGGTTGCCATGTTTCAAGGATAGCTTTAGAAACGACACATAAAACGACTTTTGGAAAGATGTTTCCGTGTGGACAGGACCTCAGTTTTGTCCTCAGTTCAGCAGCTATGCAGTGAAAAATAAGCTGTAGAAATAATGACCTTAGGAGGACCTGACCACAGAGGTTATCAAGTGAAATATAAATCTTTTTTTTTCTGCTTTTCTCATACAAGTTATAGACTAACTTGGCTAGTTTAATGGTAGTGGCTGAGAAAATTAGTATCCTTTCATTCATTTAATTGAAGGTGGATCGGTTTGAGTTCCCTCTGTGTGTCTGTTCACTGTCCTGAGGCTCTCTTAAATTGCAGAGCAAACGACCCGTTAAACTTATCAGCACCTTTCTCCCCCCTCCTTGCCTGAGTCTGCCTCCCCCTTCCTCCCCATCTTCTTCATCCTGCACCCGGTTGCCCCCTTTATGTCATCACAAGCTGTCTGCTGCTTAATCCAATTATTCTTCTAAGCTGCCACGCTCTGTAGCTCAGCATAAACTGGGCGACTGACGGCCCTGCGCATTACACCACTACACACACACACATACACAAAACCAGAGACAGGCAGACAATAACACAAACAAACCCCTTCCTCAGACCTCTGTTTGCTCTGTATGTTCCACAAAGAAAAGAAAAGTAGAATTAGAGACAATTCAGAAAGGTCAGGAGGAACTGGTGTAAGTTTTACAGTAAACTGTTGAGCATTCTGATTGTATCCTGTACCTGTTTTACTTTAGTTTTTGATTTCTAGTGTCTTAACCATCACCATCTGGATTACAGAAGGTGACTCCATCCATTTGCTTTACCAGCATCTGTGTTTACAGGCCCACAACAAGGTTATGCTTTGTTTCTGTGTGGATGTGTGCTTCTTGCAGTTTTATGGATCAAATGACATCAAGCCAGAAACGTGGGGAAATAATGAAAAAAACTTTATTATACCAATATCATTAAACCAATATTTTCAGATTAGGGCTCGAGCTCCCAGTTAAAATTCTCACCAGGATGAACTTTGTCTACTGTTTAAAATGTGCTTCATATCAACTCAGGATTTGGGTCTTTTATAATCAGATAAAGTGTACATGTTAGAGCTACATATCTTGAAAACATAGTTCTTTTAAGAAACTCTGAAACTGGTTGTTGCAGGTTTTCCAATACATAAACCTGTATGTGTTGATCTTTTGTAGCGTCACTTTCCCTCGTCATGGTCTGTAATCTTTGGTCATCTCCCTCAATCAACAGCTGTTGTGCTAAATGGTATGACAGCCTGCATCACTACATCTTAAAACCTCAAGCTGTACTCTAAAATTGCTTGCGTATAGTAAATGCGCCGTAGTAGCCGTGACAGGGTAATTAATCCCTGCATTCTGTGATTTCACCCTTTTGCAAATCTTGACAAGTATTTTTGTCGCAAAGGGGCAGCAAGCGTCACAAAAGGAGCTGTGTTCGGTTGTTTTTGGTGCTGACACAACAACCGCCAAGAGTAACAGATGGGGCGTGTTGTGTGTGCGAGTGTGCGGGGCTGCATGTGTGTTTCAGGGTGACCGGGGGCTGGAGCTTGCTGCACTTTGATCTGACTTTCAGCGGCGTGAGTCTGAGCAGACTTCGCTGTTTGTCTGTCTGGAGAAAGAAGATGGGAAAGTTGACATCACGCTGAGTTGATTTGTGGGTTGTATGTGGTGTTTCTTTGGGTGTATGAGGGGGTATTGCTTGGTTTTCCCACCATGTGGAGGCTGTTTATCCCCTTTTTGTTTTATTAACCTATAAAGTCATATAGTTGTAGTTTGCATACCCAAATGCAGAATATAATATATACTTGTCTACTACAAGTTGAAAAAACTGTGAAATTCCCAAATTTAAATTTATAGATCAAATCTTTTGAAATGGGGTTCTGTGGAAATGTTTTGAACAATTATTATCTTGATGGTTGTACAGTAGATAGCTCTTTGAAGGACCTCAGTTTGGTGAAATAGAATTTAATTCTGACCAGATTGATGAGTTATGAACTTGCTTCTTGTTATTCATTTTTACCTGTTGGGTCCTTTTCCTTTATTTGTTTTTCTTGTCTCTGTTTCCTTTCATTGGGACTTCTTTTCTTTGATTGAAATTTGAACCAAACAAAATTAAAGGTACCCAAGTGGCATGCAAAGCTAATGAAGGGAGATCCTTAAATCTCTCCCATCCCATTATGCAACAAATGTTTTCACTTTCTCCGCTGTTTTAGTCTGAATCACAGAGGTGTGGACTTGTTTACCTGGTTTTTGTCTAGATGGCTGCTTTTGTTCATTTTTATCTGTTCCTGATGTTTATTTTTGCATATTTTGCTGTGAATCCGTGACATAATGAGGAAATTGACATTTCGATGTTGTGAAACAGTGCAGAAAAATGGTATCACACACTGTCTTTTGTCATCTATGTGTGCCTTTTTTCTGTTAGTGTATGATGGATATATTTTAAAGTATTTTTTGCGTAGTGATCTTTGTACTGTACAAATTTGGTTGCTATATGAGCTTTTGAGGTAAGTTCACTATATTAATGTTCAGATGAAACTTGCTCAATGTCCTGTAAGGAAACACTTCACTGTGTAAGCTGCGGTATTCCACACTGACACATATGATCCATTTGTGAGCAACAAGAAATCCTCATCATCATGGTTGTGAAATCCTCATGTTTTGTGCTCATGCCACTCATCCTAACATGACCTGTTTCCCTCAGGGATGTTTATGAAATCAAGGTGGGGTGGGACAGGGTGGAGTGGGGGTGGTTCCTCTTTTCCTCCTCCTGCTTTGTTTCCTCTGTGTCTCAAAGTAATGTTCACCTGTTCCTTCCTGAATCTTTTTCTTGTTCTTGCCATTATCCTCTGTCCACTCTGCTGCTGTCCTCTTCCTTTCCTCCTCTTCTTTCCTGTCTCTCCGTCTCACTGCGTTTCCCTGTTGCGATTAACTGCGCTCTGTCTTTATGTCGTATGTCCCTTTAGGCCCACGCTGTGCATCGCTGGCTAATCGATCAGGACAGTAGTGTGAGCTCTGAGATGCCGGATGGCCAAGGAGTATGGCACTATGATGATGAAGTAAATACCAGCAACACGTATCTCTGGCTTTTCCTGTCTTTTTATATCTATATGTATTTGTATACACATTAAGTATTTTTATCACTCTTTATCTGTCACCTAGTTTGTGTTACTGTTGGTGTTCTGCTGTTGTTGTTTTTGTTATCTTTATCTCTTGTTTTTGTTGTGTTTTGCTTCTGGTACTGTTGTTCTGGTTCATTTAACTTTGTAGTGTTGCTGTTGTGCTGTGAGCTGATTCAGTCAGGTGTCGTGGGATCAGGCTGGACCTTTTTTTTCTTTTCTTCCTGTCCTTGCTTGACGTATTGTACTAACTTGCTGGTTTTGTTTTTAAAATAAGTTTTTGCCTTGTTTTGCGTTCTTTATTTGTTTCCCTGTTTCACATAATTACACTTAAGTGTGTTTCTGTATATTTATATATATTACTATCTATATCATTGTGTTTAATTTCCTTCAAATGAAGCAGCATATTACATGGAAAGAGTCCACGGGCAAAATATACTGTAGATTTTAATAGTTTTTCCTGTAGTTTTGATCCAAGTGTTCTGTAAGTTGCCTTTCTTCCTACAATGAGTTTTTTCACCACAGTTAACAGTAGCTATAATAGACACCAATCCAAGTATTTTTCCTGTGGGTTCTTCTGATTTAAACAATATGCTCGTGTCATTCTGTGTTTGTGTTTAGCTTTAAATCAAAGTCTATGTGTGAGGGTGTGTGGAAAGAGATTGGGGTGCGTGTAAGGATGTGTTTGTGTGTGTTTCGGAGAATCGGTCTTATTGCTCTGTTTAGTGAGTTTGTGCGCATGCTTTGTTTCCTTCCTTGCATGGCTTCAGTCTGCTCGTAAGCAGCATAAAGCATTATCTGCATGCTTGTCTGTATTTCTCTGTGTTGTGTCGGTGCTCCAGACTGTGACGTCCCTGTTGATCTCTGTAGATGTTGTGGGTGTGCCTGCCTTTGCCTTTGATGTCTCGGTGTTGTGTATTGTGGCTGTGTGTATTTCCTGTGAACCTGTTTGTTATGTGCTGTGCCTGTCTTTTGTCCGTTTTTATCTGTTGAAACAGTCTGGGATAGGTTTGCCAAAAGGTTTTATTGCACCTGTATAATAGATGATCTTGAGTCCATTCTCATTTGTAGGAAAAGAGATCATCTAAGTGCAATCAGGCTGCAGGAAAGCTTGTTCCAGACGACTCTTGCCCCTGATGATTTCCCTCTCAGATCCTACTGCTCCCCCCCTTGCGCTCATGTGAAAATCCCTAAATCCTGATCTCCATATTGCTCCCGATTGTTTTGGAGCATGATTGGATTTATCTTTACTGAAACTTTGTAGCTTTACAAAGTAAACTATGTTTAGCATTTGAAATCACACAGACTTAGGAAGAAACAGGTAAAGAGGATGAGATAAACACATTTAACACAGAATAAAGGTAACACGTGGAAACAAGTGAATAAACCATCACCAAAAACAGCCCAACATACAGTACAACAATATGGAGTCTTTCCCTTGGTGATGCTCTTGAATGTGTGTGTGCACTGAGCAGTGTTTTTTTCTTTTCTTTTTTTATCTGAATGCCGTTTAACCTTCTGTCTGAGCGTGTGAAAGATAGTATTTTTCTTTGTTGATTTTTATCTGTAAGGGACTACAGATATCATCCTTTTTCACTACCACTGACATACAGTTGGTTCTAAAGACCCAGAAAAATATTTTATAGTTTCAAATGATGCCATCTTTAAAAATCATGACTTACAAGCCACAAGGTGGGGATATAATATTGATTATTTTGCTTGTGTTTTAGTTTGGAGAAAGATTATAGTGATTTCTGGGCAGCAGAAGAGACCTATACACATCATCTTTGTGGCCAGAATTCAAAACTGGAGTTAAAAATGATTCAGAGGAGTGCAGCACACTCTGAAGCTTGGTCAAAAACCCTTATGGTAACATATAACACATATTATAACCCTTTATCATAATTTTTTCAATTGCAGGTTATGATCTACATTTATGACTTGCAGTGTGACAAGAAAACGATTTCTTCCAGGAGACATAAGTTTTAGTAGTGTGTGATAGTTATTTTTTTTATTTTTTTATATCTTTATCTATATGTATATATCACAGTCACAGATTTAAGAGCTACTTGGAGACACCACCAGCAGATAATCTTCAGCATCTTCTTCAGTCAATGAGCGACTACCGTTGAGACCAGTTGGACTAACCTGCAGGTTGAAAAATGACATGATATGGGTATTTTACACGTTAAAATAGTGACCAGTTATTTTAACGTTATGATTTGGAGTGGGAATAAAGTCCCTTTCAGTTACGCAAAGTAACAGCATCATAAATAAAACCTGAGCAACAGGAAGTCTACTTTTCCACCTAAAGTGATTATTGTTTCCCTTTGTGCTACATATAAAAACAATTCAGTCATCTATGCACCTATCCCTTGACCCATAGTTTGAAATCACAAGAGGCAGTAGGTCAAATATTTTATTATGAGATATTTTCAAGAATCAAGAAGTTAAGTCCAGTTGCTTTCTATTCCATTTGTAGGATTGCCATGTCCTGGGTAACTGAGAATTGACACCAACATGACTGACATTGATCATCTTGTTAATATGCAGTTCAATACTTTCTTTAATTAGTCCACAACATTTTAAACTGTTTGTGAACAGATTGAGGAACACAGAGAGGTACCCAAACCTCTTCAAACTCCCCAAATCTCAGCTTTATCATGACAGAGCTGAAATCTTGCAATCCTAAAAACCCAACAGATCTCCTGTCAACATCACAGGACTCATGTGATTTCCCATGTCCAGACCCAGATATATCAGAGCTTATAGTGGCACAAAACTAACATATGGTTTATAAACCTGGGAGTTTTAATATTTTCCTCATTTGGCTTGTGCAAATTGTGTAATGAAAGTTGTGCATCATAGGTAACAGATTGAAAGTAGTGAACTGAAGCTACAAAATTAAAATCCAGACTTTTAGTATCTTTTTTTTGTTATGTCAGAAATTTACCAATATTGCATTGGTTTGGGTTCTCTAAATAAATAAAACCCAAATCATTCAGTAGCACCATGCAGACTGACCAGTATACAGTTTCGTAATATAAAACTTTCTTTTCACCCTCAAATTGGTCACACAAATCATGACTCTTTTTCTGAAGGTTGATGTAGTTTACACAAAAAATATAACGCTTCATCAAATCCCACCCCATACCTTCCTGTACGTTAGATTTGCGAGATGTCAAAGGTCTGTGTAAAGGCCTCATCCCCCTTTGCCACCATCAATAGTTAGTGGGTCTGGAGAATATCCTTTGTCATCCCACAGCTCTAATTACCCCTCAGTGAGTCCTTAGAGACAGATGCTCAGAGAGCCAAGCCCCATTCGTCACAGTGCGCCTGCACAGTGGACTCAATTTGAAAAAAAAGAAGCAAACTGTCACACTCTGCTCGCTTACATAAATTCTCCTCCGTCTCAGTTTCTCTTTTCCAGCTGCTCCCCAGCCAACTGTAGATGCAGACTACATTATAAAGCCCATTCACACCCAGCCACCAGCAGTTGGCTGTAATTTGTTTCGGCTGGGGGGGGCGCAGAGTGCGATTTACATGTAAAAAGCCACAACATATTCAAATATTGTAACTCATTTTTGTCCAAGGGTTACTGATACCAGCTTCACAAAATTCAGGTTAAAGGTTTGCTGCTTTTATTTGACGACAGAATTCTTGTAATTCAGTCTCAGTTGGCGTAATACCAACTTCAGGAAGAAGACACAAGAGCGAGGTTCTCCTCATCCTGCTGACCTGTCAGAAACTAATCTTTTGGGGCTTTTTGCAACAGTGAGGTGCCTCATGGGATCAATTTGGCTCACAAAGATTGATTCCAAATAATCTTAACCTAAAGGACTCCTTAAATTCAGGCAATACTTCCACAATGCTGGACTCAAAATTTAGGAATTTAATTTGATTTGCAAAAATTTTTATTTGAGGAGGAATGGTTAAACCATGTGTGGCAACATTTTTATCTTTTACACTTATCCAGTATAGGTCTTCAAACCAGACCACAACCTCAGCAGTAATGCATTTTCATGTACAAGGACTGTGTAAAAACATGAATATTAGCATATCTAACTAAATGCTAATAAAAAATAACTATTTTGTCTAAGTGTTATCAACATCCCACTAAATGACAATATGTCTTGTGATTTCAGGAAATCATCACTTGTTCAGATTTCCAAGAATTATTAATCTTTTTGTAACTTTTTTTATTTGAATCTTAAACTTTACTCAGTCTGACTGTTCAAATATATTCAGCGTAGTATCATTTTCAGATAATCTTGTTTATTGTGTTTCTTTACTTGTAATTAAAAATTGTATTTATGTTGGTTCAGCAATAATGTTTGTTTTGCTTTTATTACACTTTGGATCTTTTTTTTTTGAGTGTGTGAGAATGAATGTTTACTTGGCAAAAAGAGAGACAGAAACAATCAATGTGCATGCATGCGTGCATGTGCATGTGTTTTAGATGAATGCGCAGAGTGCATGGTCATGGTGGAAGTATACTCCAAAAGATAGTGTCTAAAAAAACCTAAAAGCTTGTGAAAATTTACCTTGGATAATCTGTTCAGACCTGTGTCTGTACAGCAAGTGTAGCAGCTTCAGTTTCTCATTCTTCAAATATTTACCAACATTTTTGCTTCCAACCTGTCAATATTATCAGTGATGAAGACCTGGTGATTTTGTCTGGGAATAGAGTGTTCAACAGAAATAAAGAAGCGGATTGTCTCAGTAATTTACAGAGAGACTCTGTTTGTTATTCAAGAGTATTTAAGGCACCACTTGAAAAAATTTGCCTTTCATTTTCTGTTTAGTCATCATGTAAACACAAATTAAGTTGGTAAGACAAGTCGGTGGCGGTCTAGCAGCTAATAATGTGCGGCAAATGCAAAACTCTTCCTGCATTTTAGTGCAAGATAAAGAAATAAAACTGATTTTTATAAATAAAAAATAACAAGATTTAATGGTACAAACACATGGTTTAAGTATTACTAAGAAAGTATAGGGTATTTCAGGTATCAAGAGATACAAAATACATTATAATAAGGTTGGGTTGTAATAAATGTCCTCTATTGACTGTATCTTCAGTGTTTTAGAACGACGCCATCCTCAGCCTTAACATTTGGCCTGTCTTCGCTTGGGGTGGTTTTTAGTGCCCCAAACTATTTAATTCAACATCCAGTTTCTAATTTACCCACCTCACTTTATTGATCAGCTTCTCTCCACCTTCAGGTCAACACTTCTGTCTCAGTGTTATTGGAGGTCAGAATCCACAGCCTTGTTCAGTTTGAGTATACTGCTGCCTGAACTGTATGCTTGCACATGGAAGGATGCTGTGAGCTGCATCTGTGTGTGTGATGGATGTGTGTGTGTGTGTTATGCACCTGCATGCACTGCACTGTAGGTGAATGTGTGAGTGATTGAGTTGATGTGAGAGGATTTCTGAATGTGCGTGTGGATATTTAACTGCATTAAGGCAGCATTAAAATAGTTTAGAAGAGCCAGTTAAGTGACTGAAGCCATCTTTATTTATTTTTTTATTTGGGCTGCGCTCCCCTGACTGATGAGAGGCTCTTTCTTTATTACTTATGTTTATGCGTCAATCTCAGATATGGCAGTCAGCTTAGCATCTGTCCACTGAAGCGTAATATCGTAAGTGTTGAAGTTGGAAGCAACATGGCAGACACATCAAATATGTATTTAAGAGTTGTGGGGGAAGAAGGAAAGTCTGACTCAGCAAACCTGAGCAGATGAAGATGCTGTCAACAAGTCTGTGGAACAAAAGAAGACACTTTAACTGAAGTACAGATGCAGTAAAGCTTCAAGACTTCAAGTCTATTTATCACATCAGTAACCTAACCGGTGACATCAGCCTTTCCAACCATTTCTTCTTTCATCTTTTTCTTCCTGGCCTGTTTCATTTCTGCTTTACTGCAGTCAAGAATCAAGCCTATATGCTGCTCTGGGGCGAGACAAAATAAATTTTGGAAGTGACAACATCCCTGCAAAAATGGCAATGACTCACTGCAGGCAATATTCAGACAGATTTACGACACCTGGCCTCTGAGAACAGTTTAGTACAGAAGGGCAGTGCCATTTGAAGTTCCAGTGATTATAAACAGGTGAGCAATAGTCTTCATGAATCATTCCCTGTAAGTAAGATTCAGTAGCATCAACAATATCAG
>JAOXNZ010000001.1:18142267-18168435 GCA_028566095.1 Kryptolebias brasiliensis | reverse complement strand
GAAGAGTGGCTCCAACAGATCCCAGGAACAACCTCAGAGATCTCTGTCCAGAATAGCGCAGTCCTAGGAACAGCTAAAATACTGCATAGAACCCTCAAGCTCCCAGGCCTCTGGTAGAGGACACGAGCTTCTTAACATATTTTTGTGACTTGGAAAAGATGCTCTAATTTCAGTGAAAGACATCATAAAGGAGTTGTAATTAAATGGTTAAAAAGTACAATTTTGGGGGGTTCGGGTAAAATGGATTAGCCGAGGATAAATTAGGGTATGCAAGCCACATCTCTTGCAAAGACCTTAAAGTGATAGTTCAGATCTTTTAAAGTGGGGTTGTCTAGAAAAGTTTTGAACAAATAATATCTTACCTGTTGTAGATACCTGCTTGAATGACTTCAATTTGGAGAAACAGAGTTTAATTTTGACTGGTTTGACGAGCCAACATCTAGTCTGGGAGTGGCCAAGACCAAAGTAGATTGCTGCCATCTTAAGAAAAATACAACTCATTTTTAAAGTATTATGAACACTACTTTATGAACCTTTACGCTGTTGTTAGTTCTGCATTACAGTTATTCTGGCAGAAATATTATGATATTATTGACTGAAGTGCTACGACTAGCTGCTGTTGCCGCTTTTTGCACCTGCAAATATCCTTAGAATGCTTTGTAAATAACCACCTAATGTGAAATTTACAGCAATTAGAAAGAAGTCTTTAGAATGAAGTTGTTTTAAGATGGCAACAATCCACTTTAGTCTTGGCCTCACTCAAACTTGCTCATTAGCTCATCAACTCATTAGCGTATTTCTCCAAACTGGGGTCATTCAAAAAAGCTATCTGCAACAAATAAGATATCCGTTGTTTATAACCTTTCCACAGAACCCCTGTTCAAAACATCTGAACTTAACTTTTAAAAGAATGGATAAAAAAATTGAGCCCAAAATTTTTTGTATTTTTTGTTTGTATGTTTGTGTGGCTTTTTTCCCTAAAAAGAAACAAGACATTTCACAATCTGGGAGCACAGTTGAAGTTCATTATGTCCCACTTTAACTAAGTGAAGTTAACAGTATCTGCAGTTTGTATTAAATTTTTTTAAGACAGTTCAGTGCATTTGAAAAGAATCTGAAGTCTTGAACCACTTCAGCTCTGTATCTATTAAAGAAAATGATCAGTATGTTCTGGCTGCAATGATTCTATCTGATGCTGATAAAAGTTACTGATGCTAATGTTCTTTATGTTAAAATATAAAGCCTATGTTTTTGGAGAATTATCTTCCTAACTCTTCATTTACAAAAACAGGAGACATGAAGGAGTGTGAAGACAGATTCTTGCCGCATGTGTTGTTCTCGCTGTATCCATTTTCAGACTGAATTCTTCCCTTTCAAACTCTCTACTGATGAAGATTAATGGGAGCCTGGCTCTGCTCTGACTTATTGCTGCTGTCATTCTGTCTTTTCTGCCCTCCACCTTCATTCGGGTCTTTCTAACGCCCTGTTTTTGTCTTTCACAGGTCACTCTGGGTTTTTCAGTTTGAGGCGCATGTGCATCTTTTGAGGCAGCTGTGATATTCTGTTTAAATGTGAATGAGTCACGTGCGCTCTGACATATTACATGCAATCACTTTGCAGAGTAAAGACACTTTTAATACCCACTCCTGTTATTGCTGAGCTAAACTGCTCCTCTGCCAGTTCAGAGGCCGAGCAAGCTTAGTGCTGCTTATGAGGAAGAGCAGAAGTACGGGATAAGGCGCTGAATGTGTGTTTTGTGTGTAAATGTGAGGTTTGCGGCAGCGCTGCAGTAATCAGCCCGACCCAGCACGTACACCTTTTGAAGCTGCTGCAGGCTGATGCTGCAGAGCATCATGCTGTCAGCAGAGCAGCATTTTGTGCTTACTTAAGAAACAGATTTACTAATTTTAGTCCAAAATTCGCAAGTAGAAAATGGTGTTAAGATTGATCTTAAAGACCTTAACTGTGTGAGTGAGTCAAACAAGATAAAAATGTAAACATAAGACAGTGAGTTTAGGGACCAAACTTTAACAGTGTGACAGGTTGAAATAAGACAGCTAACACACTATCAGTGTTTATGTGGATTTCTCCCCCACTTTTTCAGATCTGTTCTCTGAGGCATCAGGTCATGGACAATAAAGCACCACAAGCAGCACGTGTGGACAGCTGGAGGCTTTAATCTTCCTAACAAGAAGCGCTTGACACAGGGTGCAGAGGGCACGACTGCTTCAAACCTAATTCGACCCTGTTACAAAACAAAAGTGTGGCTTACACTCAATAGTGACCTGAAACTACACTAATTCCTCAGTTTTCAACAGAATATACATGACAATAAAATTGCACTTTAGTATAGAGTCTAAACACACAGAGTGTGCAGTCACGGGAGAAAGAAAGTATACCTTTTGTCAATTCTTTGATTTTGTGTATCAGGACACATTAAAAATGATATGGTCTTTACCAGGTTCTAAAATTCTTTAAATCTATTTGCAAGTGCACAAAAACACACAACAGTTTCCACTGTGTCATTATGTATTAAACAAAACACAGCCAAAATAAAAAAGCTGTGTCAGAAAAACTAAATCCACCGTTGCAGCTTCCATAGAAAACAAGAATGAAAGTATCAGCCAGGTGCTGTTGATCAAATGCACTTGATTACAACAGGATGGCCAGAAAAGAAAATAATCTGAGTGATGCAGCTGTCCAGTCAAAGTCCAGTCCTCAACCTGTTTGAAATGGGGTGATGGGACCGTAAGAGAGCCGTGCAGAAGTAAATCCTCACAAACCTCAACGAACTGAAGCAACATTGAAAAGAAGAGTTGGCCAAAATTCGTCAACAACGATGTGAGATAAAGTCAAACAGAACACAACTTCATCAAGTTATTGCTTCTAAAAGAGGTTCTACAAGCTGCTGACTTATGGGGTGGACTTAGTTTTTCACACACAACTTTTCCATTTTAGCTTTGTCTATGATTAATGAAATGTCAATGTCTTGGGACCCCAGAAATGGAAGATGGTGTTCAATGTACGTACTTACTTTTTCCCATGATTGTACAAACTGGAGGAGCCAGAGTATCAAAGATAATCACCTTCTATTAGTAGACAACATAATCTGCAGTCAAGCCAGACTTCTTCAACATGCAAATACAGTAAATCCAAGACAGTATGAAAATAAGAAGTTACATTTATGACTAGAGTAATTCTTTTGAATTAAGGTCACTCATTAAGACCTCCAGAGTAAACCTCAGGAGGTTTCTCTTAATTCTTCCACACCTTGAGAAGGTCTTATCAATCAAAATGTGTTGGTCATTTTTCCACTCTTTGAAGAGTTACTCTCCTCAGGATTGCCAAGACAGTGTTTATGTCAGAGTTTCATTCTCTTTTCTTTGAGGACCACAGGATAATTTGTCATCTCTCCACGGACATTAGTGTCCATAGTCTCCTGCCTCACAGCGAAGCTCTTGCCACTGTCTAATCTCAATTTTGTGGACAGGACAGACACCCCACGTGATGTTTTTGCCCAGGTCACGGTCCAGTGCTACTGAGTAGTGTATAGACTTTTTTTAGCTGTTCCCCCTTCTTCCCCTCTCTCTGTAGCATTTATCTCTCTGCGTGGTTTTGGCAGCGATGTGCTTTTCCCAGCGTTTAGCCAGGAGAGGGAGAGAGGAGGGGAGAGGTAGAGAAAAGAGGGCCTTTTCAAGTGAGGAATGAAGGACGCTTTATTAAAAGAGGCAGGGCCTTTTGAGAGGTTGTACACCCCCCCTCCTTCTCATACCCCATGTGTCTGGCCCTATTGTCACTGGGTGGTGGCAGAATACCCCCACCCCCACCCCCCACAGACACACACACAAACACCTCCACTGCCACTAGGCGCTTTGTCACTGTAAGTCACCTCAGAGACTGACGCAGAGCCGCTAACGTAAAAACTCCCCCATTCGCCACAGTAACACTTTACCATTCTGGTACTGCCTGGTCCGCTGAAAAAAAAAATCTGGATTGTTTGGCTGTCAGAAAACATACAGGAGATGCAGAGATGGGCGTGACATGCTGGTAGGAATGGACAGGCGAATGGAGGGATAAAGGTGGAAGGGAAATGTGAAAGGTTTAGATAGAAGAGAAGGTGCACAGCAGAAGATGGAACAAGAACACAAAAAAAACATGAAGCTGAGGAAGAAAGAAAAAGGAAGTAACTGAGGCAAAGTTAGAGAAATTAGGTGAAGAAAGATTGGGGGGAACGTAGCAAACAAGGGGCTAGGATGCTGTCAGGAAACCCATGGGGAGTCGGTGGGGTCCCCGGTTGTTTGTAGCTGTGCGTGAAATGTGCGCCTTTAGATATAGGCAGCATTCCTCTAGAGATAAAACCCCCGGGCCCCTGTCCACTGAGCCCCCACCCTCTCCGGTCTCTCCACCCACCATGCTTACTCAAGTGTGTGTGTCTGGCCCTGCGTGTGTGTGAGTGAGTCTGTGTTTACGGTGGAACGGTGGATGGGGGTTTGCGTGCCCTGAACCAGAACACTTGCAGGGGGCAACAGAAAAGACAGCTGTGAGTTTGAGCGAAACAGAAAACTTAAGAAAGAGACAGTGGAGGGCCAACAGGCATGCCAGTCAAGACCGTCACTTTTGGAGTGAGTACCAACACGCTGCCATCTCTGTCTCACCTTCCTCCTGTTCCAGCTTGACTGGACCTCTTGTCCTGCCACTTGCTGTCTTTTTTATTTTTTTCTCATTCTGAAACTTTTTCTAGACAGGTTTTTATATTTTGAATGTTTGACTCTTGTAAAAACCTTACATTTCCTGTCTTTATTTATTTCCATCAACGACAGGTTGATACCTTCTTTCTCAAACAATTCCTTTCATATTTACTTTGCATGTAACATATAAATATTGATGTATTTACATAATCTACTTGATTTCAGATGATTTTATTCAGTTCATGCTTCTGCTTGTTTGCTCACTGTTTGCATTTTGTTTGCCATTTGCTCACATTAGCTATTCTGGAGATTTTACTACTCACTCTCATTTGGATCTGAACATGACTTCTGTCAATCGTTAAACTGACTCATCTTTTATGGCATACAGACTGACTTCTGTAAAGCTCCAAAGGGGTGATGAAGTGTTTAAAAACTTCACAGTGAACTCAGTTGCTTGGGAGTATCTTGTGATGCATGTGCATCCAAGATTAGTGCAAGTGCATATGGGTGTTTATCGTTGCAGGTTTTGTGCCTTAATCTTGTTTTTGACTTCATTTGTTTCTCTGTTTGACGTTCAGATTGTATGATGTCCACCAGGATTATCTGTGGTAAGTAAACTAGGGGTCAGTAAACTGATTAGAGGATCAGTGAATAAAATGTTTTCTCTCTGGCTTTACTGAAGACAACAGACTACTTAATTTACTGAGCCCACACAGATGAATGCTACACAGAAGATGTTCGCAAGGTGCTGGTGCTTAATTTATATCTATAAAAGGCTTTGTCTACAATAACAGTGAAGGTGTTTGTAGGATTTTACTGTACTGCTCATGATACAACTCATAGACATATATATTTTGTTTGAGGATGAACTACAGTCACTTTGACAAAGCTGTGAGTTTTGTCATCTCAGAAATATTTTTATGCTGACATTTGTCCTTATCTTTCTCTATATCATTCTCTTCAAATGTGTAAAACAAAAATCAGTGGAGAAACAACAGAAACGTTGACATGGTGCTGGTAAGAGTACAGGGTTTAGCAAATCATCATATTATTGTATTTTGTGGCTGTTTGGGGTTTGTCAGATACTGGATTACATTTAGAGAGGGCAAAAAAAAAAAAAAGAGTTTTTAGCCAAGACTGACTTTTCTTTTCAAGAGGCCTGTGCAGTTTTTCAGTCATGTCATCAGTGATGTTGTCACACATGTTTTAGACAGGGTTCCTGCGCAGTCTTGGGAAAAAGTTTGCTTTTATCATTTTACTGGTCCAAATATGCATAGGATAGAGAAATGGATTTTATTTTTTTTTTAAAAACTACAAAAGATTAAGATAGGGGTAGATTTATTGTATAACAGTTTGCGTAGTTTTAAAATGTGCAATATAAGTGAAACTATTTATATGTTAGCCCAAAAGCATACATCTTTTCTACTGCACTTTAAATGGGAACATAGTTTTACAAAATTAACTTTAAATTGTACTGAGAAAGACTTGAACCAAACGTTTGACCATAAACTCACCAAAACCAAGAACAACTTTTTAAAATAGTTTATAGATTCAGATGTGTTGTCTCGTTATTATTTTGCTCCTCAGTCTGTATTGTACAGCGTCAGTAAATGTTTGCATACTTAGACTTCAAAAATGTACCAAAAAAATAGCCGCGAAATATGAAAACGTGAGAATTTTAAAATGGGAAGTGTGGAAAAACCCTGTTAATAATAATAAAAAAAAATTTAAAAAGCCAGTACAAGCAAAGTAGCTTTGTCAAATACCAGCTTCATGAACACACTGGACTAATACGATCCATGATATTTGTACAAAAAAATATATTTTTATTTAAGATATTTGCTTTAAGATTTAAGTCAGACAAAATTACCAAGTGATGAGAAGGATGGATCAAGTTTATTAAAGATCTCAGGTAAAGGCTGCAGGGTTTTTTTTTCCTCTATCATTAACATGTAAGCAGACATGAAGCAAGTTGAAGCCCTGCAAACTGTTTTTGTGTATACTTATGTTGTGTGTTTTATAAAAGAAGACATTTTATTTTCTTAGCCCATTTTAAATTGTTAAAATGTAAAAAAAAAGAAACATTAAATTATTAGGTAATTGAATACAACTTACATCTTTTTTTACATTTAAATGTAACTGACAGGTTCTAAGAAAATAGCCACAAAGACATCTGTGCTGTATGTAGTTAAAGAAAGAAATATTGCCTGCTCCCCAACACTGGACTTGCTGGGGTGTTGCACCTGTTTTCCCAGGGGCACAATGAAGCATCATTCATATCACAGCTCAAATATTTCATATGTTAAAATATTTTGGTTTTACAGTGTTGGACCTGGTATATTTTATGAGTTCCATATAAAATCAAAACAACGCCTGCAACAACTGTTGTGTTTTCTCTCCTGAAAATAACAAAACAGTTACTGTTGTGTAACTGTGCAGAAAGTTTACCATAAATTCATCCGATTCTTATAGATCACAGACCCCATCTTCACCCTATGGCTTTTACCCTCTTTGTAATTCACAATAAGATCACAATAACCATGACGATAATACCCATGACAATCTCATCTACAAGCGCATAGGCTGCAGCAGGGCTGGTTATAAAGAGACCAGGAACAAACAGTGGGCTGCAGAGTGGGGGTCCCTGAGAGTGTGAGAAAGTAAATAGTAAAAGTGGGGCAGTCCACTTTAACACATCTAAGGAATGGAGGCAAACACACAAACAGTCAGACAGACAGGTGGTGCTGGGTTGAAGATTGTAACAGCTTCAGCTTAGTGCCTCACTTCCTGTAAACGTGCAATCCCACCAGTCTCATTCTGACAGATTTTTACACTTCATACATCTCCAGGCTGCTGACAGCTCAGCCTCCTCAAGAAGCTGCAGGGATGAAAGATAGAAGCTACGAAAAAGAGAGAGAAAGAAAAGTCAGCAGAAAAACGTGATGAAAAAGACGTTAAAAGCAAACTGCAGGGATTACCATCTTCAATATTTAGTGTTTCTTTGATTTTTTTTCCCCCCAATAGGATCAAACAGATTAGTGAGCTTTAAATGGGCACAGTTTATGTTGTTTAAAGTTCAGGAAATTAGAGCAAGAAAAGCAGTACTTGTGGCATGTTGAACATACACCCTATTTTCACCTTTTTGCTGGATGTGCACTTAAATTATTTATGGTTTGCACCTGGTGCTGGCTCTGCAAATTTATGTGTTTGTGCTTGCAATCGAAAGTTGTCTCTGCGTTTAAAACTGTAAAGTTATTTAAATAGCTGTTTAGCAGAGAGATTTATCCTAATATTCTTTTGGAAGAGTTTCAGGAGTTGCACAGGTTGCACAGGTTGCACATGGGAAACATTGTAGGACTTCTTAACATTCGGTGATGAGACCTGATCAGGTTTTGGTTGAACCAACAGGTTTAACCCTTTAAATTAGAGGTTCCTGTAGAGTTGTAAACTAGGCTGAAAATTTCAGGTTTTGTTTTTTCTTCATTCTGCATATGAGTACAGTAACAGTTTCAAGTAGTTGAACTATAAATTATAATCATCAGAGTCAAAGAACATTGTTTTATCTTGAGATGTTTAAATGTTTCTAACAGAAAGAGATCAATGCTTATCTGAGTGTAACAGCTTAAACATCATCTCATCACAGCAAAAAGAGGACAGAGATTTTATGACAAGGTTGTAAGTACTCATGCTGGTGAAATAATTTGTAAAAACATTTTAAGATAATCTAGTTTTATGTCTGCTTTCTACATTCTGAACCTTTGCATTCATCTTATTTCTCCCCCTCACACTGTCACCAAAAACACACATTTGATTGCAAAATAAAATCATCATTGTCATAAAAATACAGATTCTTCAGGTTCATTGGTCTGTTGCAGAATTGTTGATCTCATCTTCAACATACATGCACACACATATGGGCATATTTTTGAACACTGCAGTCCAACAGTGGTGGTGGTGGTGGTGGGGGGGGGGCATTTTGTCTCCTGCAGCACCAGCTGAGGGACAAAAAGCAGTGGAGACACACATGTAAAAAGCAGGAGGAAGAGAAGGAAAAGCAAAGAATGATAAACATGGAGTATTGGGGGGAGAGAAAAGGATTTTCTGTGATAGATGATGATATGGGATTCTTTTTGCTCGATAATTTGGGGCTTCATTATGAGAAGCTCTGCTCCGTCTTCCCCTGGGGTCAGTTGCATGCACGTTACACGACAGTGTGTTTTGATACTGCCAATGTTAACCAAAAAGCTTCTGCAAAAGCCCATTGTCTGCTTCTTTTGCTCCGAACAGTGTGATTAATGTGGCTGCTCGGTTCTGCTCAGCCCAACAGCCTGAGGCTTGTCCACGCTTTGTGGGAATAATGAGGGGGTAAAGTGGGTGGGAGGTGGAGGGGGTAATTCAGCCAAAACATTTCCAGCAAAATGTAGCAGAGGAGTCGCCTCATGACGTCTATAGACGGCTCAGTTTGTCTGCTGTATGTACCTGTTTATGCCATATCATGAGAACGGGTGTGGTTCTCCTGCATCCTTATCTCAACACACCACACACTCACTTCTTGACGTAAGCTGATAATCACACGAACATGCAGACACACACATTAAAATGCAGAACTCATGCAGAGGACAACCCTACAAGGGCTTAAACCAGGGTCAGCACGGTGTTACATGTTACCCCTTTAGTGAGAACAAACATATTCTGTTGGATTGTTAGTCCTTGTATCAGCTGTGTCTGTTGAGAAGAAGGTTTTTGTGTGTGTCAGACCTTGCAAATGTCTCATCCAAGAAGGTATTGCTTAAAAATTCAGCAAAATGAAAGATTAAAAAAGATTCACAAAGTTAGATTTGTACAAAAGCTGCATGCAAAAGCAGAAAAAAGAAAAATCCCAATATGGGGAGTATTACTTTGTTGAAAATCGTGTGTGTTTGAGAATGTGTGTGTGCATTTCTGCTGGGGTCAGTTTGTTGTGAGGCAGCAGTCCAAAGGGAGGTTATTGTCTCCTGCAAAGTCATCCATGTGAAAGTGAATGAGAAAGTCTGTATGAAAAGGACGATCATGATTTACCAAAACAGAGGGGAAACAGTGAGTACAGGAACCGAACTATACACAGAGCAAAAACAAAACTTCAGTTTAGAGACTTTAGAAATCATATTTTATATTATTTGTCCTCTGTTTCCCATATTTGACATACTACAGTAACATGGTTATATATATTTTTTTGCTCAGGCTCTGTGCTGTTGTGTGGTGTTCTTATTTATTTGTGAGCTAAATAAACAAACTTTGAAAACAACAACTCTAAGTGTGTCTCAGAACCATGGAAAACTTTAAAGAAAGGATGTTGCATACGGTTTGAAATAGGATTACACTTTGTGTGAACTTAGACAGATTTGTCAGACGTTGTTTTGCTGCCACAGTCAGCTGGAAGCACCTTCCTAAAGTTTCACTTTTCTTGCCAGCAGAGTTCTTTTTTTCCTCAGTGACCCGTTTCTTTGCACTGCTCTGTTCCTCTGGTGTCATGCTGAGGGTGTGTTGTGTCATTTGTTGCTATGCCTCTCCTTCAGGCATGCGGATCTTTTCTCTGTTTACTAAAAGGCCTTTTCCCACTCTGTCAGAAAGAAGCAACAACCCTGTCACAACAATAGTCAACAAAACATAAAGCTCTGTCTTTTGGTGCTCTGCAGCATTTGAGGCTTTTCTTTTCAAACATAATGTGAGAGGTTTGTACACTGGAGGACTATATTTGTGTGCAAACTTGCAGTCATGGGTCTATTTTCTTTTTCCTGGCCAGCATGTTGAGATATTCGGAGAGACGGAGAGGGATCGGAGTGGGGAAGGAGATTATGTAAATGAAAAAAAAAAGTGCAGATATTGCTGCAGTTGAGTTCTTGCCTGTGGATTTCCTCCTTTTCGCTCCCAATCCTGCTTCCCCCTCTCTCTCTTTTCTCCCCTCCTCTCCTCTCCCTTGCCCGCTGTCCCCCAGTGCCGCATGAGTGATCCTGTTTCAGCAGCACTCCTGCCTGGGAGAGGCTTCAAGCCCTCAGACGCAGACAAAACACAGACAAAAACACCAAACGTGCCATGTTTGCCGGCCAGGACCCTCCGAAGCCTCAAACATTCTTATTTTCTCCTTTATTTAGACACACATGAAGTCCAGACATTGGGGAGGTGCTGGACACTCCATACATTAAACAGACTCTGTGTTTGTCGTACCTCATCACCTGAGTAGCAGACAGAGAAACAGTATTCATGATTTTCTGAAGCTGCTAAATAGCTGCCACAGCCTCAGTCACACCAATTTCAAGCTGCAGAAGCAGATTTTCAAAACTGCGTTGTTGAATCTCATGGGAGGAGTGAAATGAGAGGAAAACTGGTGGTCAAGTGCCATCTCGTTCTATGTACCGCCTGTTTTCATGAAGATACTAACCAAACACTCCCTCTCCACTTCTCCTCTTCTTCCTTTATGTGTCTCTTACTTTCTCTTAAATCCTTCACTTCCTCCCCCCCATTTCCCCACTTTTCCGTTTCTTTTCCAGGCAGATGCTGGCAACAGTTTTCTCCGAGCTGCCCGATCTGGCAACCTGGACAAGGCCTTGGAGCATATCAAAAATGGCATTGATATTAACACAGCCAATCAGGTGAGCCAGAGCACATTCCTTAGATTAAATTATCTGACTTCAAGTCATCAGCTGGGTGTTTCATTTAGATTGTACAGGCTATTCCTGGCTTCTTATATACATTAGGTGACTTTGTAATGTACTGCACAGAAATTGAAACAGAAATAATTGACCATTTTTTTAATTTAACCTGCTCTTCATCTACTGTAGCCAGAGTTTTATTCTTCTGTCTTTCAATCTGCTTTCTAACAGATTAAATTAAACTTCAGATTGTTGATAGACTTTATTTCTCTTAAAAAAAAACAGCAATATGTTTATGTAAAAGTCTATACAGCCTAAATAAATGCATTTACAAATAGTAAAATAAGTTTATTATTTGGTGGTCCTGATATGATCAGATATACGATGGAAATTAAATCCAGTATTTATGAGTTTAACCTACAAGTTGCAGAAAGCAGTTATAAAATAGACAATCAGACCTTTTTGCATCTTGTTTTGCTCAAGTTTTATACACCACCCTTTACTGTGATTATATTTCCGTGTGTTCTGAGTGTCCAGTGTGCATGGGTCGAGCATTGTCCTGCCTTCTGCCTGTTTGCTCCTCATCTGCATGATCACTCACACTTATAATTCAGTTTTTTTGGTTTTTTTTGGGGTGGGGGGGTGGGGGGGTTGACAGGTAGACTATACAGTGTCTCCAGAGGAGGTGCTAAATGGTGCCCGTTATTTCTGCTGCCTCGTCTCCTCCATCCTGCCTCCTTTACTCTGACAGTTGTTTCTAGAGAGTACAGGAGGAAGCAGCGTTACTGGGCTAACACCGATGCCCTCAGGCACCTGGAACTTGGCCAAAATCTTGCATGTGTGCATGAGAGACTCATCTGACTCATCAATCTAATATCCCTTGATCACTAATGCTGTTCTCATAGGAAGAAAAAAAACTGTCCAGTTACAGAACTGTCCAGTTACAGATTTGCAAGATTTTCATCAATGCGACTGCTTTATTTTAATGTATATTTTGAATTCATCGTGTAATCTGTGTTCGAGTTAAAGTGATCATCTGCAGCTCTTATGTCAATAAAGTCACAGTATTTTGCACCTGCAGTACTTTGCAGTTATGCAGGAACAGTTTTATATTCTTTCCAAGTTTATTTTATGAAAAAGTAAATCAGTTTATGTTTTAGATTCCATTCATATTGCACAGGTTATGTAATATTATAACCCCAGATGTGGACTGTAACAGTGTGATTGCTACATTTATTTTGATCTGAAAAAGTAGCACATTTGTGTAGAAATATATTTTTAAAAAGCTGTAGATTGTCTCTTTAACCTCTCTGTTGGGAGTGTTGTGCCAATATGATGGTGTTTGTCCAGGTAAAGGCTGGGGCAGCTGCATCCATCTGCCTCAATCCTGTTCTCCCTTTGTATTTCTTTCCACTCCGTCTAACATCTTCCCCAAAACCTTCTCATTTTTTTAAACTTACTTTTACCTTCACTATTGCTTCTTTTCCCGTCCTCTCTTTCCTGTGTCTCCAGTGCAGTGATGGTGTGCTGAGGTCTCCCCACTCAGAGGAATAATATCAGTGGTGTGAGAAAGGTCCAACCTCACATGTCCTGTGCGGCTGAAGAAAGGCTGTGTGAGGTTAGACCTATCCCACACTGCTCGTATTCTTCCCAGCCATGAGACCATCGGCCTGCCATCCCCGTCCTCCTCCTCTAATCATTATCAAAAGTGTGAAAAAAAAAATCCTCATCTTGATTTTTTTTTTTGCTAATGACTTTAAATCTGGAAGTACTGCATGCTTTATGTCCACTTGATGTATTTGCCTTCTGTGTGTGCTTTGGTGACTTTGATTGCAAACCACACATTTCAGTTGGCATGACCCTCATGTGACCATGTGTGTGTTTAGTTATTTCAAACCTAATAATGCAGTGTGTGGGACTCTTCAGTATGAGGTCTGCTCTTCTCTCTCACTCAGAATGGGCTCAACGGGCTTCATCTGGCCTCCAAAGAGGGCCATGTCAAAATGGTGCTGGAGCTCCTTCACAATGGAATCACACTGGAGACCACCACAAAGGTAAAATACACAAACAACAATACTCCATTCTTAACTCCTATAAAATATAAGCTAAAGAAAAGTTGATCTGTTGTAAAACGTTAATCTTGTTTTTGTAAACCTGCGCCCACTCGTGACTGACTGGCATCGTCTTGAATATTATAATATCTCAAATATGCTCAAAACAAACAAGCTTGCTTTTAAAACCCAACTCTTCCGTCTTGTTAAAAAGTGATAACCACAAATTGTTTTAACCCCTGCATCACTAGCGGCCCCTGCAGCAGCACTTCTGCCAACAAGATCAATCTGAAATAGATAAACAAGCAGGATTTCCTGTTACATTGATACATTTGAATTCTTTAAAAATCTAAATTACTTTTACTTTATTATTAATCCACTACTGAATACAGTTTTTTGTGTGAATTTTGGATTTATTTATTTTTTTACAAAAATGGATCAACAGTGTTTGTTTGTTTATTTATATGAGGTTAATTATTTAAATAATTTTGGTCCAACTTATCAAGGCTTTAATGTGTAGTTGTGTTGTAAGTTAAGATGGAAACTGGGACAAAGTCTTGAGTCTAGATGTGGAGGTGGATAAGAGGTTTTAGAGGGATAACTGATACTATCCAGATAGCCAGGATGGGTGGAAGTGGAGAGTTGAAGAGTTTGATAAAAATGAGAATGACAGATTAGTAAATGAGTTTAAAACAAGAGCAGGAATTGACTGAATCGAAAAGGAAGGGCAAGAAGATAATTTAGAATCAATTAAAAAGCATGAAAAAGTGAAATTAGGTGAATCTAAAGGAAATGTGGAAAAGCTCTTGCAGTCAGGAATGAAGGCAGTTAGGATGTAACATCTTTCACAAGAGGTTCATCATTTTTACTGACTGAAATGGGCAGTAAATAATAAAACCTTTGAGTTATCGTTTAGATTTGTATTTTCATCTTTAAACAGTTTAGGATTTAAATCTAAATTTTCTTTTAAAAAACAAACACCTATCTATCTTTCACATGTAAAATAGTTCATTTTGTTACTCAAAATAAAAACCATAAACACTTTTCAATATACATATGGAATTTTTTTCAGTTAGTCCTAAAGTTTTTGTTTTTTTGTTCTTGTGCTTAAACAGAAAGGGAACACAGCCCTGCATATTGCAGCCCTGGCAGGGCAGGAGCAGGTGGTCACAGAGCTGGTAAACTATGGGGCCAATGTCAACGCTCAGTCTCAGGTGAGACCCTGAGCTTTTCCCACGCAGCAGTGGTCCCAGGTTACACTGAGGTTGCTCTTCAGCACTTACTACAGGGATTTTACTGTCAATCCATTGTAGTAACTACTGTAATTTCATCTGTTAAAATGTGTCTGTTCGGTATTTCTGTTTGTTTCCTCTCGGCGTACATCCTTGTGTGAACATTTGTGACCGTCTTTCTGTTGCTTTGTTGTGTGTGTGTATATGTGTGTGTACATGTGCGCCTGTCTGTTGTGTGTCTTTCTGAGACAGAAAGGTTTCACTCCACTCTACATGGCTGCACAAGAAAACCATCTAGAGGTTGTGAAGTTTCTTCTGGAGAACGGAGCCAATCAGAGCATTCCAACTGAGGTACCAAGAAACTGAGAGAGAAGGTTTTAAACAATAACATCCCAAATTCCTCAAACCCATCCCTGCTGATTCACACTCGCTTTTGTTTCCATTCTGTTTTGTTCTCATAAACCCCTCTCTTTACGCTCCCCATTTCTCTCTCTGACTCAGTCTCTCTTCTTGTTTGCTGCAGGATGGATTTACTCCTCTCGCTGTGGCTCTTCAACAGGGACATGAGAACGTTGTAGCCCTGCTCATTAACTACGGCACCAAGGGAAAGGTCCGCCTCCCTGCTCTGCACATTGCAGCACGCAACGATGATACACGCACAGCGGCGGTGCTTTTGCAGAATGACCCTAATCCAGATGTCCTCAGCAAGGTGCATTGCTGATGCGTTTGTGAAGACGCAACTATGTTTGATGCATTTTTATGATTTGTCTCTGTGTTTGTAAAGTGCAAAAGTATCAATAGTGACTTGTACTCTGCAGACTGGATTCACTCCCCTCCATATTGCTGCACACTATGAAAACTTGAATGTAGCTCAACTGCTGCTCAATCGAGGAGCAAATGTCAACTTCACCCCAAAGGTAAGAAATAAATACATAACCGTTTCTGTAAAGATAGAAGGTTAGTCTCTTGCCCTTGCTTTAGTTTGTCTTTGTATATAATATAAGCTCATCTATGTCTCTTTGCAGAACGGCATCACCCCACTGCACATCGCTTCCAGGCGGGGAAATGTTATCATGGTCCGACTCCTGCTAGATCGAGGAGCACAGATTGATGCCAAGACAAAGGTGCAGATGGCAGCTGTCATATCCTCCTGTCTCTCTTTCCAGTGTAATGCATCATTAGCTGAAACATAAACAATCCTCTCTTTTCAGGATGAGTTGACTCCTTTGCATTGTGCAGCCAGAAACGGGCACGTCAGAATTATAGAAATCCTGTTGGACCATGGGGCTCCCATTCAGGCAAAGACCAAGGTAAACACCAAGGGATAAAAAGTAGTTCTTCACTTCTCTTTAATTTTTTTAGAGTTTTGTGAAGTACTTTTGAGGAATCTGTATCGTACCTACAGTCAGAATTAGTCAGACTGAAGATGTATGGAGGATTCCTGGCCCACTACCTTTGCTATAAGGTGCATATAATGGGGCACCCTAAATACTCTTTTATTTTTTACTTATTTTTTAATAAACTGGCCAAAACTCAAAAGTACATTTCAACTAATTGAAATTTCACACCTTGGTATTTTTGCATTTGGCAGTTTCTTATTGTATTTCTACTTTCTCAACTTATGAGTTATAAAAAAGTGCATTGTTGTACCCAAATACAAGAGAGAAGCAGATTCAGGATCAAAACTTGAAGTTTTAATAAATTCGAGGACAGCATAACAAGACTTGACATGACATAAGCAGGAACTAACAGGAGGATCTGACAATTAACTAAGGAAAGCCAAGAAGCATTCAGTTTATACACTGGGAGTGGAGACAGATGTGCTGATTACTAATGGGAGTCAGATGGTGTTTAAGGTGCTGAAACCAGGAACTGTTTAGAATATCTAATTGCAATGATGGAGAAAAACCAAGAACATAACCAAGCAACCAAAACCAATCCAAAACACAATGAAACCCAAAACCAAAGAGGAACAAAGTGAAAACAGCGAAACTAAACAAAGATCCCAAAACTATGACAAAATATAACACTTTGTTCATGCAGCTTTTCATTATTACATGCACATTTTCAGTGACTGATAGTTCCAGTGGTCTAAACAATATTTGGAAAATAAATTATCTGCAGTATGGCTTAAATCCTGACACAGCTGATTAGCTGCAGGATATGACATGTAAAAACATGAATGTTGTTTGATTGAGAAAATGGAAAAAAGTTAACAATTGTTCAAGGCAAAGTGATACTTTGAAACTTGAGTTAGGATGACTTTTTTGAGTGTTGAATTATTTTAATTGACAAAAATTACTAATCTAATTGCCATATTTTTACTAGAGGCAACCAGAAATATACATGACAGCTTGTCTGACAGGTATTCTGCCTGATTTTCCAAACTGAAATTGTTCTGTCTTCTTCAGGTTATGATTTCTTATTTGTACTCCTCACACCCGACTTCAAAAACACCGAACCATCCCTTTGAAAGTGATTTGTAGAATATCTTATTTGAGCACAAACGAGTGAGCTCAATCTGTTTGCTAAATTAAAGTCATAGTTTGTGCTTTTTCTGCTGATTGTTTCCGCATGAAAAAGGAGCCTTCATCTTTTCCTATTTTGCAGAACGGCCTGTCTCCGATCCACATGGCAGCGCAGGGGGACCACGTGGACTGCGTCAAGCAGCTCCTGCAGTACAACGCAGAGATTGATGACATCACACTGGACCACCTCACCTCTCTGCATGTGGCAGCACACTGCGGGCATCACCGCATGGCCAAAGTACTGCTGGACAAAGGGGCCAAACCCAACTCAAGAGCTCTGGTTAGAGATACACTAAAGTCTTAATTTCATGATTTGGTTTTTAGTCGTCTGATGGTTACACCCTGAAATTCTCTTGGACAGACAGTTATTAGACTGTAGATCAAGTGTTATTAGTGACAAACAAATGCTTACATTAGATGCTAATTTTATCTGTATTACAAGGCCATCTTGCTTTTTACCGTTATATTGACATTGATGGGTTTGTGTTTACAGAACGGCTTTACTCCCTTGCATATTGCCTGTAAAAAGAACCACATGCGTGTGATGGACCTCCTGCTCAAACAGTCTGCATCGTTAGAGGCTGTGACTGAAGTAAGAAAGGAAATAAGACTCATTCATTTAAAAAATATACACATTGAAAATAATGTATCCTGAAGTGTTTAATTTGTTAAAATGATTTCCAAGTTAATTCACAGCTTCTTGTATTCTTCTTTTATCTTGAACAGTCTGGCCTTACCCCCCTGCATGTGGCATCTTTTATGGGTCATCTTAATATTGTGAAGATCCTCCTGCAGAAGGGAGCTTCTCCCAGCGCCTCTAATGTGGTGAGAACCTCACAGTGCATTTATAACCATCTTAAATAAATAACACAGAATAGAGTCTGACTGTGTGGTTTGTCTGTGTAAGCAGAAAGTAGAGACTCCACTCCATATGGCATCTCGAGCAGGACACTTCGAGGTTGCAGAGTTTTTATTGCAGAATGCAACACCAGTGGATGCCAAGGCCAAGGTAGATTTTTCCTTTTTTTAATCAAAAAAGCACAAACTCAAGCAAATGTTTCATACAAACACAGTAAATGGACTTTAGAAATGTTACATAACAACAGATGTAATGAAGGTATTTAGTACTCATTTCAGACGAGTATCTGGTACGGATAAAGCATTTTTGACGAGTACGAGCATGATACGAGTAATACTCGTCAATATCCATGCTCGTCCTGAAGGAAAATCCTCATTGGGTAACTGACTGTTTTCATGATCTGTGATTGGCCAGTCACAGAGCGCCCGCCCCTCCCTACACACACATACGTCTCTGCAGCGAAATCTGTCTCACTCTCGACTCGCACACACAGACACAGACAGTGACTGATCTCTCTGTGGTTGGCTTGACTGTAGCTCACATTGCTCTCTTCAACCAGTACTCCTTAGGTTTTCTTCAGCTCGCCTCTATTTTGGTTTGTATGATATTAAAAGTTACTTGGTGAACTTTTTTTCGTTATATACGCGGTGCATTTGACAAGACAGAGCTGAAAACAGCTCGTGTCGCATCGGTCACTGCCTCCACTCCGGTCGTTTTTTTTTCCGTTTTATTTACCGTCTGCTTTCTCTAAGTTTGGCTGGTGGTGATAGAAAGTCAGTTGGAACGCAGTGAGAGTGCAGTGAACACGAACTTCCAGGCTATACCATGCCCACTTCCGGGTTAGGCCCCACCCACTCCGAGTACAGATGCGGATACAGACAATTTAGATGGTTGAACAGATACAGATACAGATACAGATACGGATAGTGGTGTACTCGCTCATCCCTAGTATTTAGGTTATGTTTCATGGTTCTTTGTGTTCCCCTGGACAGGATGACCAAACCCCTCTGCATTGTGCTGCTCGGATGGGTCACAAGGAGCTGGTGAAGCTTCTGCTGGAGCACAAAGCCAACCCCAACTCCACTACCACAGCTGGACACACACCTCTGCACATTGCTGCCCGGGAAGGTCATGTTCAAACTGTGCGCATCCTTCTGGATATGCAGGCTCAGCAGACGAAGATGACTAAGGTAAAACCGGTCTGCTGAAATTTTGTCTGTAACATTGTGCATTTGGAAACTATCAGTCTGAACAGTTACTAATGTATTGTTTCCACTGACCTCTTGGTGGCTCTGTAGAAAGGCTTTACTCCGTTACATGTGGCCTCCAAGTACGGCAAGGTGGATGTAGCTGAGCTGTTGCTTGAGAGAGGAGCCAACCCCAATGCAGCTGGGAAGGTGATGAAAATAGAGATTTACTTGGGGAACAGTGAAAAAGATCAATAAAGGAAAGGTTTGCAGTGAAACAAAAACTTTGGGTTTTGTTTTTACAGAATGGTCTGACTCCGCTGCATGTTGCTGTGCATCACAACAACCTAGATGTAGTTAACTTACTTGTTAGCAAAGGAGGGTCGCCACATAGCGCTGCAAGGGTAAACGAAAAAGTCATATTTCAAGCCAAATGGTTTATATAAAAATATACACGCATATTTCTCTAAAAACAACTGTTTTCGGTTCCGTAGAATGGCTACACTGCCCTGCACATTGCCTCGAAACAGAACCAGGTGGAGGTGGCTAACAGCTTGCTGCAGTATGGAGCTTCAGCCAATGCTGAGTCTCTGCAGGGAGTCACACCGCTCCACCTGGCCTCGCAGGAAGGAAGGCCCGACATGGTCTCCCTGCTCATCTCTAAACAGGCTAACGTCAACCTCGGCAACAAGGTAAGAGCAGATCATTAAAGAAAATGTCCTTTAAATTTGATTTAAATCAAAATTAAGTCTTGAAACTTAACTGACTGTCTTTTCACTCTTGCAAACAGAGTGGATTAACACCCTTGCACCTGGTGGCTCAAGAGGGACATGTAGGCATCGCTGATATCTTAGTGAAGCAAGGAGCTTCAGTCTATGCAGCCACACGGGTAAGATTGTTTTAAATTTGCCCAACAGTAATCCACAGAGTAAATTTAAAATTGCAGAAGATCATTAAGACTTTATTCTATATGACAATTATGAACTGTTAGTGTTTTCCTGCCTTGACAGATGGGTTACACACCTCTCCATGTGGCGTGTCATTATGGCAACATCAAGATGGTGAAGTTCCTCTTGCAGCATCAGGCCAATGTCAACAGCAAAACAAGAGTAAGTTCCTCCTGCTGCTTTATGAGAAAACTCCAACAAAATTAGGCCTGTGCTGGAAACTTAAAGCTACAATGCACGGTTTAAGGTGATGATTTAGGTGATGATTCTTTTCCAAATTATATCACCGATGAGGTCAGTTGTTGATTTTTTTCCTTATTAGAGCCAATATTTCAGATGTTTAGTCTGAATAACAAAAGGCAGGTAAATGGTAGCAGTTTGTCCCCAAGTTCCCAGATGTTTTACTCAGCCTTTTGTCTTTCCTCAGCTTGGTTACACTCCTCTGCACCAGGCAGCACAGCAGGGACACACAGACATTGTGACACTGTTGCTGAAACACGGCGCCCAGCCCAACGAGATCACTACTGTGAGTATGAGGGCACATTTTCTTCCTCATTCTAAGTCATAAAGCTTGTCAAATCTGATCAGTCTGCCACTCTCTGTCTGACAGCATGGTACTACAGCGTTGGCTATAGCCAAGAGATTGGGCTACATCTCCGTGATCGACGTCCTGAAACTTGTTACTGAGGAGACCATTTCTATGGTGAGAAATATAGAAACCTCTGTGGATGCAGTGCTTGTGTTATCACAACAAACAGCAGATTAAAACATTGTTTATCATTTTTTATTGTTTTCTGTCATTACTGATTGTATTTTTTCTGTGCTCTGCAGACAACCACAGAAAAACATCGTATGAGTTTCCCAGAAACTGTGGATGAAATACTAGATGTGTCTGAGGATGAAGGTAAAGATCTATATCTGTAATAATGATTAATTGAAAAGAATAGATACAAAGATGTTCATTTTTTTTTTCAACTTTTTTTGCCCTTTTTTAGGAATTGCACAGCTAACATTAGGTATGACTGTTCATTTTGTTTTTTTCTGCAGCATTCTTAGGCTGTCGTGAAACAGTGTGTTGCTTCATTTCAAGCTCTCGCCATCTTTGTCTTCCTGCCTTTTCCTCTTTCAGTCCCTCTGTAGTGGTGCTCACTGTGATTGTAGCTCTGGTTTCTTGTTGGCATGCACCCATGGCACTCATGTTTGTAACCTCTAAAATGTCCCTTCAGTAACATCCTCATTTTCTAACTCTCCAGGTGTTTTTTTGTTTTTACTCTCCATATTCTCACATGAATTATTGTGTTTTTAGTAGAAATCAGAGCCAGCACAAAGATTTCTACCTACACATTGGATTGGTTTAGTCTTTAAGAGAGCTGCTTTGCAGTGTGTGTGCCTACCTGTAACTCTGCATCCATTGTGGTGTTCATTTTATGACTTTTGACCATGTCGTGTTGCTGTCGTGTGAATTGTGTTTGTGAACCAGGAGGTTTTTGAGTAAGGAATTGTAAAAAGGTGTTTTTTATTAGCAGTAATCAACGTTGTTTTGTCTACAATAGGTCACATAATGAAAAGAAAAGAAATCATTTGTAGAAATTAATGCAGGACCTCTGAAGTGCCTCAAGACTTTTAGTAACTTGCTTTGGTTTTCCAAACTTTCTTTGTGGATCATTTTCACAGCTTTAGTCACATTTAATATCGAAAAATAGTCAACCGCATGAATTTTATTTTTTATTTGCTATCAAAAGATATTAATAAACAGATTGGCTTTGCACCCACACCTTACAGCGATACTAAAAGCCATGATAATTATCCTTACATTAGTACAATATAATATTGGGGACATTTGTATGTATAGTGATGTGAATAAAATGGTTTTGATTGGTGCTTTTGCTGAGGAATAAAAGTAGAAGAAAAAAGAAGAAGAAATATTCACTAAAACTGATCAGACTAAAAAGCAGCATCTAAATAAATGCTTTTTGTTTTTTTATTGTGTGAACTACCCGCTGTATCTCATATCACTTTAAAAGTAAGAATAGCACTTCTGTTTCAGTTTCTCTCAAGTGGCCTAAAATACCTGTGTGGTACTTTAATATTTGATGGGTGAGGTTTTTAACACAATAAAATGAGAAAATATTATGTCTTGGTATTTTTAGTCCCCCGATAATTCAACAAACAGATTGTCAGCATGGCTCTAAATTTAGAAAATAGCTCAGCCGCCATCTCAAAGACACATATCCGGAACTGAAAAGTGATATTAGCGGATAATGTGACACACCCCCGTTGCATATGATAATATTTAGCCATTGCATATACAGGACAGGAGCTGACTCATGTGAATCTGTACAAACACACACATCAGTTTGGCTTTGGACTTCATAGAGACCCCCCACCTCCCACCCCCTCACACAAGCTTCGACTGAGATAAACTCAGAAATTCGTAGACGCAGGGAAGACTTCTCTTTCGCTGCTGGTGATTAGACACATTTTATCGCCTGTTTTTTGGTGGTAAGTAACCAAAACAAAACTCAGCTCACATTCAGATTGTTCAAAGGAGAGCATGGAACATCTACTACAGTTCATATGCATTGTGTTAGAATGATGTTGTTGTGATTGTGATTGGGTTCATTTGTTTGAGAGTAAATCTCTAACATCACCCTCTTAAGCGGCTAATTTTTAAAACCCCCACCTCACTAGCAGTTTACTCTGATGTGTGCTCTCATCAGAGAGTGTGCTCCATATCTTTTGAATGTTGGACTTTTATCTTTTTGTTTACAGAATACATCTATGAACTTTCCTCTGTGATTTTAATGTAATAATGTTCAGAATTTCTGAGTAAAATATGTCTGTAGTTTGAGATAACAGCTACTGATAACAGAGAATTACCGTGCTGTTCATATTCTCATACCATCTTTGTTAAGTGTTTCCATAATTTTTTTGTGTAAATAGGAGCATCATTTTTTTTTTGCCACTGATTAATTCAGTGTCACAAACGTCTCATGTCACCAGTCTAATCCCTAAATAGAGCCATCAACGTCTTACATCCTGGGTTGTCATGTTGTCTAACCCTTCTAACCGCCTGTTAACAGTCTTGTTTTCTTTCTCTTTTTCTCTTGTGCTGTGTCACCAACCTGACCACGGTCTGTTCGCTCTCTTTGGCATGTTGTTCTCTGAAGGAGAGGAGTTCTTGGGGACAGAAGGGGCCAGGTACATGAAGATGGATGACATGAAAGACCATGATGACGATTTCCTCTCCCCCAAGAAATCACTGGAGTACGAGAGAGGGCTGGGCACAGCGTAAGGGGGTGGGGCGGGTGTGTGCGGGGCAGCAGGGTAGAGAGCCAAGCTAGTAGCTAACAGATAGATGGGTTGAAGGGGAATTCACCGTAGACACACACTAAACACCAGGATGATGACTTGGGAGGAGCTGAGATGTGAAGAAATTGCTTCTACCTGACTTTTCTGTCTTTTCTTACAACAGAAATTATTCACCAGCCATTCCCAGGATTCCCCGTGTCTCACCAGAGACTGTAAATCTGAAAGAACATGAGATTGATCAGGTACTGCAAAAACAACAGAGATATTCCAAACTGAAAATAATACAAAGGTGATTCTGTAATTTTACATTGTGCTTAAGTAATGTTGTAAAATGGTCAAAACCAAAGCAAAAGAGAAAGTCACCTAACTAACTAGAAACCCTTCTAATTGTCAAAATGTCTCAAAAAGGTCATTATAGGTTGTGTGGGTTTTCACTTTCAGTGTGTTAACGAAACTGTGTGCATATAAAAGGTATTCAAGTTGCAAAGAAGGTTCTTGTCTCCCAGAAAAACACTGCTTCTAAACTGCCTGAGATAATAGACCTACTGTAGACCTATTAACTATGCAACCTTGATTTCATGATTCTAGCTCAAGAAAAATTGTGAGCGTGAGTCAAGGGCAAGCTTTTATTTCCAAGATGAAGAATCATCTTTAAGGTCCAGGTTGTTTTGGTTGTTGTTAATAAGATGGATGTGTATGTTTTTTGGTTTTAATCAAACCATGCTGTTTCAGTTAAAATATTCCAAAAAAACTAGTGGTATCCTATTTCATCGTTGTTATTGGTGAATGATTTTTAACAATTAACAAAATATTTGATTGTCATTCACTGTAAAAGTAGTACTTTAAAACTGGGTACAGAAACATCAGCCTTTTTCATATGTATCCAATTTCTGTTAAGTGTTTTGGCGCAGTGCTACCCTTTAAGTTTGATTAAACAGTATTTTCAGAATATCAATAATAATTTGGCTTTTCTGTTTCGTGCAGCAACACACTCCACTTCCACTGCCCAAAGAGTATGACGAGGACTCACTTATTCCCAGCAGCCCAGCGACTGAGACGTCTGACAATGTCAGCCCAGTCGCCAGTCCCATACACACCGGGTCAGCACAGCCAGCACAGAGCAAAGCGTTTATTTCCCTCAAGCTCTGTTTGACTTTTCAGTTCTCACATTCTTTTGTCCAACAACAGGTTCCTGGTCAGTTTCATGGTGGATGCTCGAGGCGGTTCAATGCGAGGCAGCAGGCATAATGGTCTGCGTGTCATCATACCTCCACGGACGTGTGCGGCACCCACCCGCATTACCTGCCGCCTGGTGAAGCCGCAGAAGCTGACCAGCCCCCCTCCACTGGTGGAGGGAGAGGGGTTGGCCAGCAGGATTATTTCCCTGGGTCCAGCTGGCATGCAGTTCCTGGGGTGAGCCAACCACTGTACTGCTTAATGGGGATTTTTATCTTTACATTGTTTTACTACTGCAACAGTTACAAATCAGTGTGTTCCAAATTTATAACACACACCCCACACACACATTTTTCAAGCTCTGCAGGCTCTTTTCTCTACTTTAGATTTGTAGGATGGGATTTTTATGTACGTCTCTCTGTGTCTCTGTGTGGCAGACCGGTGATTGTAGAGATCCCCCACTTTGCGGCTCTGGGTCACGGCGACCGGGAGCTTGTTGTGCTGAGGAGTGAGAACGGCTCAGTCTGGAAAGAACACCGCAATCGTTATGGCGATGAGGTGTTAGAAACAATCCTAAACGGGATGGATGAGGGTAAGAGCTTAAATGCATCATTTCGAACAGATCTCACTGCCTGGCATCACATGTTGAAAACCCATTTCTGCTCTGTGCAGAACTTGACAGTCAAGAGGAACTTGGGAAGAAGCGAATCCGACGCATCATCTCTACCGACTTCCCCCTTTACTTTGCCGTCGTGTCAAGAGTCCAACAAGAAAGTGATCTGATTGGTCCAGAGGGAGGTTCGCTGACAAGTAAACTGGTGCCGATGGTCCAGGCTACGTTTCCTGAGACTGCAGTTACCAAACGAGTCCGTCTGGGGCTGCAGGTGAGATGGGACGATAAGGAGGAGGAAGGAGAAGAAAGAGAGAATCTTTAATGCCTGTGTTGCCTGAAAAGAAGCATGCTGGATTTATTTTGATTGATTGTGGAATGACCCAATCATATCAGCACATGTGCCAAGTTTATGTTATTTTGCTTTTAGAGGACCTTTGCTTTTTATTTTTCATATCGCATGCACCTGTCACCTTTATATGACTGTGGACTGCTCATTTAGTGCTATGTTACTGTTACTGTTTGTTTTGTTCTTTTTTACCTTTTTGTGCCTTTCTTACTAATGTATTTATGTCACTGACATAGCCTGTGCTTTTTTTTATTCAACACATTTATTGGACTTGCCTAAGAAATTAGTAATATTCTTTTTTTTTGCATCCAGGAATGACTGTGAGTTTGCATGTATGTTTCACAGATGTGAAAGTGCTAAAAATGTCTTCAATTTAAAAAGGACCTGATCTACAAACTTTTTAAATCTTAGTGTTATTGCCATAAACATACAGTATGTGTTAAACACAAACACACCAAAGACTAGAGAAACTATTTTCTAACACATTTTGTCACCAGTGAATTTTCTTTCTTTTTACAAACATTCATTTATAATTTTGAACCCGAACATCCTTCTTCAGACGGAAATAAAATAAAAACTGTAAAAGTAAAAAAGTAACAT
>JAOXNZ010000001.1:18122905-18134863 GCA_028566095.1 Kryptolebias brasiliensis | reverse complement strand
ACTGGTTATTATAATAATTTATACATTTTATTTAAAGGAAAAGTCTCTGATTTGCAGTCTTCTCAATGGTTTATTGAGACAAGAATGCTAGTTTCATGTTAGTATTTTTTTCTCATTGAGAGGCCAGATTTAGCTTATCTTAGTTTAGCATAGTTTGGTTTAGCTTAGCATAAAGACTGGAGACATTTGGAAAACAATATTGCACTATTGCATTTATATTTCCAAAAATATATTCTTGAGCTTTAGAGGTGGCCATAAAAATAAATTGCCTGCTTTTAATGAACAAACGTTTACAGGACAACTAGTGCTGAGTAAATCTAAAGCAGATCAGCTGGTTGATAAATACTCTATTGTGAGAGTGGGATCAGTCAGTATTTTGCAATGAAGTGTACAGTATCGTTTCAGATGGTACAGGATCCCAAAAGTCCTCAAGTGCCCATCTTCCATACAAAAGTTTTTCTTAAAACTTGCAACGTAGATTCCTTTGTTTTGTCAAAACATCTGTGGGATCAAATTCCCACCTCTAAAATTTGCTCAAGATTCAGTCAATAACTCAATCAATCAGTCAATCAACTTTATTGTCCATAACATATGAAATGGAGAGTTGTCTTTGACATCTGGCTCATAAATACAACATATAACCAATTAAAAATGCAATGTTTAAAAAAACTTAAAAATATATATACACTAAATCAAAGAAGACATTTGTTTTACTTTTTTTTTACTTTTGTGAGAGGGCATTTAAATTCTTTCTGCCTGTGGTTGCATGTGTTGTAGTTTGAGTCTCCTTAGAGTTAATGTTGGTGCATTGAATGTCTATATGGGAGCTGTGTTTTCATTCCCTGTGAATCTGTCCCTCTCTGTGTTCATCTGCAGCCTAGCCGCCCTACTCTTCCTCCTTCTCACTCCTCTCCGAACTCTGATCTCATGCCGATCTCATGCTGACCTCTGACCCACATCTTAAGCTTTTTTCTTTCTTTTTTTGCCTTTTTTCCTCTGCGACTGGTGCATTTCCCTTTTTCTTCATTTTTACTCTTGAAAACCCCATCTTTTTTAACTGTCTGTTCTGTGACAGATACCCCTCACACAGACTGTGTTTTCAGCACCCACGGGGAGGGGGAGGGGGGGTGACCCTCATTTATTCTCTCTCTTTCTCACATTGTTTCTGCCTGTGTTCATCGCCTCTTTCTCTCTTGCTGTTCTTTTCTTTTCCCTGCTCCGTCCTTTCCCGTCCCTTTTTTCCCCGTCCCTCCTGAATGACTGCATGTGCACCAGACGTCCGCTGCTCGCGTCCCTCTGTGTTTGCATGGAGGCACTGGGAAGATGGGCAGCTGTGCATGTTGGATTGCTTCAAACGCAGCGTTGAAGCTGCTTGACTCAAAGATGTGTTTTTGCATGGCATGCACACAGAGAATGACTCTGCAGCCTGTCTCTGTTACTCCTCAGTGAAGGGGTGGGGGGGGCTAAAAAAGGCCACTTATCTTTTTTTTGTTAACTTTGACTTGTGTCTGCTCTGTTCATGTGTGAATGTTGTGGTTGTTTTATGTGTCTGTTTGTCCCTCCTTCTATTGTAAATCTGTTAAATGTGAAGTGTCAAGTCAGTCTGTGTGAGTGTATCAGTGTGGGTGTCTTATTTTGTAAATTATAAGTGTTGGCACATGTGTACCCATGTATGTCCAGGCAAAAAGACAACATTTCCTTTACATGTCTTTTTTTACGTGAGCTTCACTGCTTTCTTTTAGTTTTTGTCTTTTAGTCAAGAGGTCACGCAATGAAATCTTTCATTCTTCACTCTTTCCTTAATTTCTTTTTTCCTCAAAGTAATTTTCCTTCTCTATCATTTCCATTACGAGAAAAAAATAGTTCATCATTTTGGCATCAACAAAATCAAAACATATCTGCAGTGAAATGCTGGTGTACAAGAACTTTCATGAATTAAATTTAAACCTCATCATTTATCTTCAAGACATTTCTGCTGTGTGTACTCCTAATAAAGTTCCAGATTGTGCCTATTTGGTTTTTTCAAATTTACAATGCTGTTTTTTTTTATTCAGACATCCAACATCCTCAGTCACATTTCTTTTGCAGCCTACCACTAAAGTAATAGTTCAGATCTTTTGAAGTGGTGTTCTGTGGAGCGGTTATGAACAATAATATCTTACTTGTTGTCTTTGATCAAATACAGTTTGGAGAAATAATTTAATTCTGACAGAATTAAGAAGCTGATGGTTTGTCCAAGCAGGATTGAGACCAAAGTGGACTGCTGCTGTTTTAAACTCAGCATAAAAAAAATCACAACAGTTCATGGCAGCATTATTTTATCAACCTTTACATTGCCATCAGTCATTCAGAATTCTGTGGTTTTTTGCAAGTGCAAATGGAGGCAGCAGCAGGTAGCTGTAGCACTTTTGCACTTCTGACAGAATTGTTATTATAATTCTGCGGCAATAACTGTGTAAAACAGAAATGAGCTATATGAAGATGAACTGGAGTAATTTTGTCCTTAGCACAGAATAAAGCCTCTCTCATTTGGTAAAACTGGCTTCCTTGTTTTCAACAGCTGAGCTGTGTGTGCAAGCAGGTACATGAGAATCCCCCTTTTTATAAAAAAAACTGTTAGCCTGCATTTATGAAGCAATACAACTGGTCTACATACACGAGTATGAGACAATGTCTCAAGAACATGATTTATTTTGCAGTTGTTAGGACATGAGTTCAGATGCAGTGAGAATAAAACCACTTTAATACACAACTGTTGTATTTGTCTTTGTTTATTCTGTAGCAAGGATCTTAATTAGACAAAGGAAATTAAAGATGACTTGGGAATGGGAATGACTGTCAACATCTTTTGACTGACATTAGCTGAGAGGGTGAAAGAGAAAGTAGGACAAGGGGTCTTTTTTGCAGCTTGGTGTCTCCAGTTTCTCCTGCTCCCTCAGCAGTAGTCTACAGCCAACTATGAATCAAGTTACGCCCTGTGCTTGTGCACAGTAACCTTATCACTATCCAGAGTACACATACAGTTAGTCTTATGCATTCTGTACTTGCTGTATGACCTCCACCAAATCCTTGTTTGAGCCTCAGGTCATTACAGTTTTTGGTAATTTATCCTGCAGTGTCATGATACCACTTACACTTTGCTTTGCCTCAATTTTTAGCACTAAATACCCCATGTAGGAGTGACCTGAGTCCACATAACACTGACATGTCTTTCTCCTTGAATAAAATCCAAGTTTTTGTTTGAGGCAGCAATCATGTGGAATTTACAAAGTCTGCTGTAATTGTGTTTACATGAATACTGGCAATACAATGGTGTGTTCAGTGAATTACAATAAATCTCTGTGTCTGTGAGAGATGATTATATGTGGAGTGGGATGATGTGTGGGTGAATGTGTGTGCGTGGGCATGTGTGCAAACTTGAGGAGAAAATGAGATTGCCTGCGTGCATGCTGTCCAGCCTGATATTGATAACAACCTGCCTGTTTTCGAGAGGGTTTGTATGCATGCATTAATGAGTGTAGGAGTTTGTGTGTGTTAGACTGAGAGTGTGCGTCCCTGCTGGACAGGTATCAGTAACCTGCAGGTGGTAGCCAGCAGAGCAGCATCAGTCACTGCTGGGTTTGAACCTAAGTTCCTCAGTCAATCCGGCTGTGTCTTCTGCTGCTTGCACCATCAACACGGGCTGATTGAGCTTGAAACGCCCCTCTTCTAAAAGCTGTTCTTGCTCTCCAAGCTAGTTGCACCTTTATTCCAGCTCCTATTGTCTTGACCCTATTCCCCTCTTTCCATCCATATTCCTTCCCATGTGTCCCTTCAGCCTCCTCTACTCCCCCCCTAGATGCCCATTTCCTGGGCAGGGGCACTTACCCCCTCCAAGGGTACCAATGCTGTGGGGGTGAGGTAGGGAGCGAGGCGGGGGGGGCGGGTGTCAGTGTGCCTCTCTCTGTCTCGCTTCAGGTTATGGGCTTGCGCAGGAAGAGCTCCTCTCACCGGCCTCCATGCAGTACAGCCTGCCCTCCCCGCTGGGTGCTGAGCCCTACTGGCAGGAAGTCTCCAGTCTGGATTGTGCACCCATCGCAACCACAGAAGAAGACACCCTCATGGAGATGTCCGATGTGCAGGTGTGGCCCTCAGGCAACAGCCCTTCCTTGGTGACCGTGGAGGACTCCTCGCTAGAGTGCAGCAACGCTGAGGACTCAGAGCGTCTGCTAGGGCTGCCATATGGAAGTCTGGGACGGCCAGCTAGTCAGGCCAGTGCAGCCAGCGGAGGGGGTGGGGTGCTGAGCGGCTCCATTGAGCTGCCAGAAGACGATTCAGAGGTGGGCGTTGACTCTCTCAGCACTACCACACCAGCCTCACTTGGGGGCACCATCTCTGGGATCAATCTGAACGGGACGAACAATGGTCAGGGGTCAGAGGCGAGCTCAGAGGCATCCGCCATCATGAGTACGACAGGTGGCGATGGAGCAGGAGGAGGAGGAGGACGAGAAGGTGGAACGGGCTCAGAGGAAGGACTTTCTCTTTTTGCAGGACAACAAAGGCTGTATGCTCGGTTGAGTGAGTCAACTGGTCTGAGCTGTGGTCCAGATCGAAATGGAGACAGGTTGGTAAAACCTCTTTTTGCATCCCTGTCACAGCAAAACATAAAGAACCCAAATTGGCATGTCAGTCATAATTCAATGAAGAAGCAGTGACCACCAAGAGATTCTAAAAGTTCTTTTGCTAGTACATGTGATATCTCCTCATTTATCCACTGATCTCCTTTCAGGTCAGGTAACGGTCAAAACGGAGGTGGTGGAGGCTCTTTTCTTTCCTACCTGCAGGAACAGACAGGGCCAGAATGGATCCCTGTCACTGACCCAACACAGGCTTGGGTTGGTACCCAGTCTAAGCCCAGGCAGGCTGTGGAGACCATGATTTCATCTGTACGAAATGCTGTGGATGGAGACCAGTCCTGCATGAATCAAGAGGCCTTGCTTCAACCTGTGAGGGACATGGGGCACTCTGAGATTTTACGGGGGCACTTCAGAGGTACCCAGCCATTTGAGAAGGGTTTGGGATTTCCACACAGGGTACCAGAGCTGAGAGCTTGGGATGACGTGCGCTTGAAGGGTCAGGTGAGTGAGTTAGTTTCTTCTTGTATTGATGAATATCTGTATCTCTGTATTAGGAGGTTACATTCAATAGTCAAAAGGTTTTCTTGACCAAATGGGATGGAATTATAAAAACTGTAGTTCATACAACCATATGACTACTTAACCCCTTAGTCCCTAGGCCTATTTTTAAGAAATATGCTGCCCCCGGTACAGGGACCGCTAGTGATGTAGGGGTTAAGCTTGATTCTGCTGGACAGCAAACCCCCACTAAAATCTGTAATGGGAAGATACTGGCATTCAGTCTGGGAATCTAATCAACAATGAAAAAACATCCAAATTAAGTTTGCTGTGCTTTGATGGTGTAGGGATATGTGCTACAAAAATACCTTTACCACCGAATTATTTCACGTTAAGACTCCCTGAGAGACATGGTTGCCAACGTGTGGATTAAAAGCAACATGAGGGTTTTATTAGTCTGTACTACAACTGGATGCTCACACTTAGTTCTGTTATATACCACTACTACTTATTCTTCCAAAACTAGTAAATATTTCTTCTTAAAAAGTTACACTTACAAGAAATTAGTCTGCCAACATAAAGTATGCAATAGTCAAATGCTTTTTGTGTCAGGAACGGTGGAGACGGAGACGAACCCAATGCACAGACTCATCACGAGTGTTAAAGAAAACTAATTTATTTAAATCAAATGATAGACAAAACAAGTTACATCATAAATCCAGACCTAACATTCAAATCAGCTTTAAATTATCCATGATCATTTCTCGAGCTGTACATAAAACATGTTCACACAGAAACAAACATACACACAGCTCCTTGTGCCTAAGATGGGCACAAACATCATGTTCAGCCAAATTTAGAAAGCATTCTCTTCTGCTCATGTTACATGATCCCCACCCCAGTCATCTCCACGTGCTAACTTTCAGGCAAAAGACAGACCAGTCACACTGTACAGGACCATCTCAACCATAAAACTCCTTCAAGGCAAATAAAGAAAGTTGATTTTAGGATTTTTATGGGTTTATTTCTGTATGTTGTAAACGTGATCAAAGAGCACATTGTGGCTTCCCTGAGTTCCTGAATTGTTGTGTGTGGTGACCTGATTGAATTTTGGAAATATACCTATTTGGCTGTTTGCATCATGAGGAAAGACAGTTATTTTGAAGTTACAGTGTGAAAGGAAAGTAACTGGTGTGTTACCACAACATGTAAAGCCACACAGGAGAAGCTATTTAAAACCCACAGATCACATGGGCAGAAAGAGAGAGAGAGGTGTGAATAGATGTCTTTTCTTCCCTCTGACATCGGTGACTGGGTACTGACCAGACAGTCAGAAGGAGAAAGACAGGACCTGGTCAGAAGGGCCCACTGCCCCAGCTCATGGAGGACAAATATGATCTGAAAGATACAACACCAGTTTGATTGAAACTGTGGCAAAAAGGCAGCTTGTACCTCAGCTTAGAGGACCGTGTGGGGAGTTACTGAAGGCCGACTGGCTGAAGCTGCAGTTTGTGTAGATTTGCTTGGGATTAAATTGGGGCAATGTGGGCCCTGGTAACTGAGCTCCTCTTCAGCTTCGTGCTGCTGGCTTTCCTGGTGATCAGCTGCCAGAATGTCCTCCACATAGCCAGCGGCTCTGTGCGCTCTGTGCTCACTTACATACACACTCAGCTGGACCATGAGCTCGGTGAGGTCGAAGGAGTAGCTGACGAAGAGGAGAATGTAACAACCAGGGTGGTCCGCCGGAGAGTCATACTCAAGGTACAAAGTAAAAAGGAAAGGAGTGAACCAAAAACATAGAGAAAGAATATACTGATGTGATAAAGGTGAACGAGGAAAGAAGATGGGGGTGAATGGTTTAAAATTTTCAATGTTAATGATAAAAGATGGGAGTGAAAGGTTTGTAGTAAGAAACTGAAATCATTTCATGGGACTCATTGCAAATAAAGTTCAAGTGAGGAAATGTATTGGTGGGTGATAATAATAGTTAATCCTAATAATCTTATTCTGTGACTTAAAAATAGTTTTGTCCATACATAAATGTCCTCTGTGTACATTTTGTAGTTTTATTTAAGCTTACACATGTTTAGTCTTTCCTTATCTTCACTGTTTGTCTCCAGCTGCACAAATTTCTTTTAACTTAAAAATAGCCAAGTGTCCTTGCTGCAGATTATCGGAGGCTATAACTGTATTATCACGAACCTCATGATCTGTAATTATAAGGGTGCAAAGAAATATTAGTGAGCACTGTGGATCCCAACCATCTGTTGCTCATCTGGCTGTCTGTTTCCACATAGTGGAGAAGTAATTATGGTGAACAACCATGTTTTCCATGTAGTGAGGACACTGTAAAGTGAAGCTATAAACAGAATAACATGATTTATAACCCAGTTACACCCTTTTTGAAACTAAAAACAGTACAAAAACAACATTATATGATTAAACTAAAACCGACATTTATCTGGGACCTAGTCAGAGCCAAACACCCAAGCATAAAACAACAACAAAACAAAAAAAAAAAAAACAGGCCACCCCTTCCACAGCTACCTCAGGTACCCAGCATATCTGACAGGATCTGATGCATTCCCAAGCCAGCCGTGAGATATAGTCTCTCCAACAAGTCCTGGGTCTGCCCTGAGGTCTGCTCCCAGTGAGACATGACCAAAACACCTCCCTTGGAAGATGTCTGGAAAGCAACCACACCAAATGACCAAACCACCTGCGGAGGAGCAGCAACTCTACTTTGAGCTCCTTCAATACAGCTGAGCTCCACACTTTGTCTCTGGGAGTGAGTCCATCCTCTCTGCAGAGGAAGCTCGTTTTGGCGGGTTGTATTTTTAATCTCATTCCCCTTTTGGTCACGACCTGTAGTTCAGGGTAAGTGTTGGAACACAGAGTTACTGGTAAAGTGACTCTTTTTAGTTCAGCTTCTCTCTTTAACGCACCAGACCTGGTCAGCATTCACATCACTGCCTGTTGATCTTGCAGTTTTATTTACCCTCTATCATGAACAAAACTCGGAGATATTTGAACTCTACTAGTTGCGGTAATGCCTCATTCCCATCCTGAAGGTTGCGATCCTCCATTTTATGGTTGGGGACTATAAAATCAGACATGGAGGAGCTGATCTTCAAACTCTACTGCAAATCACTGCAACAAGGAGTTCTTGGCTGTGGCTAGAAAATTCTGGGGGAAAAAAAGAGTTATAAATGAAACCAGTGACAAAGAGCAACCGCTGGAGCTCAGTAGTTTTTGGAAATGAGTGTTTTATAGGCTGCTTTAGGTAACACAATGTGTGTTTCTGTCATATCTGTGGAGGCACATTTAATGTAGAACTGCATGGACAGATTTTTGAGCTACATATGCTGCAGTCAAGGTCTTTTTCCGGTAAAAGCATCCACACGCGGCAAGTAATACAACAGCATGGCTCCACAATGTGCTTCAATTGTCTGTCTGCAGTCAAGATCTGTTGCTCATTATGACTCGGGTGAAAAAAAATACCTCATTGGTTGAACAGTTAAAATCCTGCATCAAGCAAGATTAGGAAAATATGTCGCTTTAAAAACTACATCTGCTATTTTTCCTAACTACTGTATTTTGTTGTGAGGAGACATAACTTTTAGAAGTGATCCAACAATTGTCTCAACTTTTTATATTTATATATAATATGTACCCCTCTCAGTGTCAACGTTTGTGATCTTGTCTTTAAACTATTCAGAAAAATTTTTTATGGTGCATAACTTTCTTAAAGCAATAAAAGTTAGGATGTTATGTTTCTCTAGAAGAAAGTGCAAGTGTTTTGTTTCTAATAAGGCAACTTTCTGAAAGTGTGTGATGACTTTTTCAGGGTGATGAGGTTGAAGATCTTCCAGGGGAGCAAGTGAGCGAGGAGCACTTCACGGATGAACATGGCAACATTGTGACAAAAAAGGTCAGCTTTTATAAAATGAGTCTAACTTGTATTTTAAAAGAAGAATGAAGCCGTTGTTTTTGGTTCTTTGGTGTCACAGTACTCATTCTGCATCTCCCCCACAGAATGATTATTGAAGAAATAATCATTTATTCAAAGTTCTCCATCATGTGCTGTATGGCCACTTTACTGTAGACACTTGTTTTTCAAAGTCACATGAACATATCCTCCTCTTTTCACCGGCTCGCCTACCTTTTTCTTTCTTTTCCTTTCACCCTCCTGTGTGTTGATGTGTAAATGTGTGTTAGATTGTACGGAAGGTTGTGCGCAGAGGGAAGGGTTCAGGAGAGGAAGGGGTTCTGGAGATGAGCTTGGAGGGTTCTCTACAGGATGCCAACGAGCTGGAGGCCGATGCTGAGCAGTACATGAGCTACGCCATTCTGGGTCGGGACAGCAGCAAGGTGGGCTTCTGATCTGCAGGGCAGGTTCCCATGTTTAGTGTTTTAGAGCATATGCAGTAGATTCTTAGGTAAAGGATTTACCAAAATATGTCAAATAATACAACTAAACCTCATCTGATTTATTTTTATGTAACTTTACCTGTACAAGCAAAGTTTGTTGGTGATTCGACAGCTTTAGAATCTCTAGACAAGTTTCAGAATGAAATTAAAACAGAAATTACAGACGTGTGTTTGGTCAAATGCTTGATTGAGGACTAACATTTGTCTTCACTTAAATGTTCTTATCCTTGTGTCTTCTTTTTGCACGCAAGAGGGAAACAATTCATTCGTGGATGTTCTGATTGCTTTAATTAAGATGCATTAATTCACCTGCACATTTAAGGTTTCATCATCTTGGTCATCACTAAGCCAATCATTGGTTATTTCCTTAAAGGGATTGTTCAGTTTTGTTGAAGTGGGGTTTTGTAGAGTATTTATGAGTAGTCTGTAACTTTCCTTCAGTCAGAGTGATTTTTGTTTGGAGAATCAAGAAGAAAATCTCATGGAGAACTCAGGAAAGCAGCCAATCAGAGCAGGGAAAATTCAAGAGCCTTCTTGTTTTTCATTTAAAACAACTCAATCTCAAAACTTTACCAAACAACTGTCTCCTGTAAAATATGATAAGTTGTAAAAAGCTTTAGTTTTTGCTCTGTTAGTAAAGTTTAGAGTTTGTGTTGTGTTAAATTGTTGAAATTTGCTCTTGAATGGGCTGTCCTTTGTTTAGCCCAGCTCTCCCATGAAAAGGTTTTTATTTCTTTAAACTAAGATTGCTCTAACAACTGTCTACTGCAGGTAACATGCTGACTCCTGACAAATACTCTACACAAGTCCACTTCAAAAGTACTCAAACGATCTCTTTAATGACTGTATGAAATGATTGTGGTTCTTTGCATTTGGTGTATTTATAATTCTTTCATTCTTCTCTGGTGATGTAAAGGAGTGATTCTTCTGTCTTCTTCCCTTTCATTAAATCTTAGTTCATCAGTGGAGACTGATGAACTAAGATTTAATAAAGCTTTAATGAGACTGATGGGCCTCATCTTTAAAACCAGCTCTGAATCAAATATTTCCAGTAAGGGGTCAAAGCAGGTCAGGAGGTTCAGACTGTTTATGTTACCGAAACGTTTCTCTGGTGGTTTGAAGTTTTAAAATGAAAGTTGTTTTTTTTACCCATTTAAAGCATTTACAGGATGCTTTTTTATATAACATATGTTTACTTGATCTGAACCACAAATACATCTGTCTTCCAACTTCCATCATTTCTGTCTGTGCTTGACTGTTTATATATAATTTATTTTTTTCCCCTCTCCCCTCTTTCTTCGTTCATGTGTTTCCAACATTTTTGTCACATTTCTTGTTTTGCTTTTCTTCTTGATCTATCGTTTTCACTATTTTCTCCTTCTGCTGACTTCCCTCTTATCTTTTCTGCCTCTGTCTCCTTTTTCCTTTATTTTACCCTCCCTTACTAATATTCTTTCAATCTCTCGCTCCCGTCATCACCACCTCTTCTCAATCTTTGCACCTTCTCTGCTGTAAACGCCCCCCGCCCCGGTCCTCTCCCCACACTGTAGCCCGATTCTGTGGATGTGAAGAAAGGTGCTCAGATAGTGAAATGTGCCAGTCTGCGGAGAGTTAAGCAGTGAGGCAGACTGAGTGCTGCGTCCCCGCAGGTACTGGACCGACCCACAGAGCCCCGTCTGACCTGTGGGCAGCAAAACATTTAATCCAGTCTCTCTGGGTTAAATGCATCAAAACATAACTTTAACTCAATACTAATTATTTGTAACCTGATCCTGGCACAACAAAGTGACAAAAATATTTAACAAAGACAGTACTTAAATATAATAAAGGATCTTGAAATTCTAAGTTCTGGAAAAAAAAAAAAAACAACTAAGAATTCCAGATAAATGTTGTCAAGTATAACAAATAATTAATCCATGTGATGCTTGAACGCCTCATATGACTCTCAAATTAACATTTTGATCTTTTTTGCCTCTATTTGCTTTAATGACTTTTTGCATATTTAAGATATTTGTCTGCTTTCGCCAAGTGCTTTTTCATTTTTACATCAGAGTACGGAGTTATATTTGTGAATAAATACATTCAGTTAACAAACATTTATTTCTTTGCTTTGAAATTATTTGTATTGGTGTGATAATAGCCAGATCTTCTTGAAGTACTCAGAAACTGACCATAAGTATAACTCCAAACGTTTGCTGTAAAGAGATGTTTAAAGTTATGATGAACTGGATTGGGTCGCTTGCTTTCCTTCATGCACATTGGGACAAGCTGTAAAAGGTTTGACACTCCATGCTGTCAGCAAAACCGAAAACAGATCTTGTGAAGTGACAACTCACGAGGACAAAGCTGCCGAGGCCGTTGTCCAAAGAATTTGAGCCTCTACAACGTGTGTGTGTGGGGTGTGTGTGTGTGT
>JAOXNZ010000001.1:18087607-18113697 GCA_028566095.1 Kryptolebias brasiliensis | reverse complement strand
ACATTCAAACAAGATTTTGGGAACTAAATGAATAAAAGGAGTCAAAATGCTGAGTTAAGTGTTCTAGGATTCTGTGGCGATGAATGTCCCGCCGTTCTTTCAGCTGCTTCCTCCTTCAGGGGTTGGCACAGCGAGCAAATTCACGTAGAAGATTTGGCAATTTCAGCCTCAGGATTATAAGACTGCGGCTTTGACCGCTGAGCTGCTGCAGCCCCGCGATGAATGTCCATGAATTAAAATGAAATAGTTATCGATTTTCAACTCATTTAGAACCTTTCACATTCAAATTTCAATTCATCAAAAAATACATTATAACCCCCCCCATAGTGTTTAACAAACCTTAATGTGTAGAAAAGTGATATTTTCAGCTCTTTTCATCTTCCACCTCTGTGTTTTATATATTTGGTATGACGATGTGAATTGTTTTTGGTATTTTATGGGTTTCTGTGGGAAAACTTTGACTCGCTGATGCTCAGTCTCAAGCTTAAGGTGGATCACCGCAGTCTTAAAAACAACTCTAGTCTCCTAAAATCTTGTAGCGGTTCATTAAATTTGACAATACTGACTGACTTCTGGGAGGAATATAAACACGTCTGCTTGAATAATCATATGAAGCCTTTAATGTGACGAGGAACCTGTGTTGTGTTGTGAATAAAGTTTGGGTTTTGTTTCTGTCCTGTCCAGGTGATGATTCGCAGTTTGAAATGGACATCTAGGTGGAGCTGAACACTATGAAGAGAGGCTCAGGAGCACCGTTTTATTTCCCATGATCATTGCTGTGTGAGACCAAAGTTCTCCCTCATGATCATCTGTTTTTAAGCCTTCTTTGGTTGTTTTGACCAGAACAAACCTGCTATTATTATTATTGTTTTTAATTACCACAAGGCCTAAACCTTATTTGCGCATGACAAAGTGTGCCTTCCTGTAGCGGCTACAAGTTTCAAATCTTCACTGACAAGTACTAAACACCAGCAAATGCCTCATTAGTCAGTTATGTGACAAATTGAAGTGAATGAAGAGCTAATTCCCTGAATTTATGACCATTCCAGAAGGGTTTGCCACTTCATGAGCTTTCATTTCCCTCCGCCTCTCTTCTACTGCCTTCAAATGTTCAGGATACGATCTGATTTGTCAGTCATGCTCTTAAGAAGACATTCTCTCTACCTGAAGTGTTAGACAAAGAATGTAGAGCCGATTTTTAAAAAAAATTGTTTTTTAAGGTATGAACCAATTCTCACATGGTTTGGAGGGTGACAAGTATTAAAGCAAACACAATTACAACCAACACGTTTCTCTGTCGTCGTGTTTTTTTTAATGCTCGCTGCTCTGAAGTTATTTGAGTGAGAGATTTTCTGATGAGCTAATATACATTTCATGGTGATAAATGTTTGACAACCTGCTGCTCCTCCTGTTTCAAGTCGTATCAGAGGAATTCCTCCAGGAGTTCAGTGGTGGCTGATAAGCTGCCAGCGGACTGTAATAAGAGAGGTCAATATACAAACTGTACACAGCTGCTTCCATTCAACGTTTCCACTGAAGTCCAGAGCTTTTTGGTCCAATTACATTTATTTAACATGATAAATACGTTTACTGCACAGATTTAGTTACCTGATTGAAAAGGTTTGGTTTATTTCCAAGACAGATTTTATATATTGGGGGGAAAAGATGGCCTTATAAAGAAGTTCTAAAATGATTGCAAAGACATTTTGAGTGGAAATCTAATCCAGCTTTTTGCACTGAGGCCTGTTGCAGTGTGTTCAGGACCAGTGGGACGTGTGAGAACTGCCACGTGTGTTAGAGGACATGACACCAAGCTTGTGCTAGTGTCCATTTGTGGCAGCAAAGTCAAAGTCCCACCAAACTTTCTTCATCGTAAAAACCTTGTCATTTCAGTTCTTCAGTGTAAGTAAGATCATTTTAGGGGGGGGGGGCCCTGAACGTTACCTTTGGACTCTGTCTGGTTTTGTCTGTGGGGATCAGTTTCAGCTGATCCGTTCCAGTCCTCCCTGTTCTTCCTCCACAGTAGCTTCACCCTTCAGGTTCTGAGTCTTTCCATCCCATCACTGTGTTTATTCACGTCACCTCTGCTTCCTGACACGCCAACAACCCCCCCTCCTTTCCAAAGATAAACAAGTACTACTGCCTTTTTCTGCTCCATTGATCCATTGAGGGGTTTCGTTGTTCTGACCAGTGCGCCTCTTGATCTGAATCAACAAAAGATGGCCGGCCAAGGAGGACAGCTAATGACGTGATGACGCGTGGACTGCAGTGAGCCAAAGATGTGGATTGGTGAGGTGAGAAAGGCAAATATAAAAGCTGTTAGGCAAGAAGGTTAGAGAAAGAGCTGAACCTCTAAGTAGTAATTCAAAGAACTTAATGGTGAAACGTGTGTATTTAGTTATTGTTTGGGGGCAAAAAAATCTACAAATAGAACAAAAAACTGATTAAATCAACTCCTTTCCAATTTAAACTCTAGTAAATCAGTCACCTAAATGTTTTACCTTGAAAATCATCTTTATAAAAACAATATTTATTCTCAAAAATTTAACTTGATAAAAAAAAAAGTCCAAAAGTGCCCTACATTCAGAAAACATTTACTTAACTGTTAAAATAAAAACACAACACTTATTTCTAAATAAACATTTTATTATATTTTCATGTTTTATATACAAAATATACATCATAATGTATAAATAGGCTAAGTATATAATATTTGTATAATAGTAATATAGAATACTATCACACAGTATGGATGAGGAATGGTTTTATTCACTCATGTCTAAAAAATGGTTTTAGTTGGAAGTCATGACTGAGAACTGTTAGATTAAGATGTTATTATTAATCTGTATATAAAGACAGTAAAAATATGTTTATGTTCATTAAACAGTAACTTAGTGATGGGAGAAGGGGGGTGTCTTTAATGGCAGCCACACTCCTCAACAATCATCTCCTCGTGATGCCGCAGGGTCAAGTCATCGCTCTCGTAGTACAACATGGAGAGCGGGCTGAGGCGCGTTGGCACGCAGGACGGACAGGACACCCTGTCTGGGTGATGGAGTCGCAGCAGGCTCTGAAATCGATACAAACATAATTCATTTATTTAAACAAAAACAGGTAGATGTTTGAGCTCATAACTGCTGTCATCTCACCTGCATGTATGCGTGGTTGGTGGGACTGAAGGACTCGTCCAGCGGTGAAGGACACGCTCCCTCACAGCGATAAGCATTGTAGCGCTTTGGATGCACAATCCACTCGTCCCAGCCAATGTGGTCAAAGTCTACCCACATGTCTACCCTCCGACACAGGGGCCTCTGGACCCGCTCTGCTGCCGGGGCCTCAGTAGGTTCAGCTCCATCGGTGGTTCGCATCCCTTTAATTCGGTTCCTCTTGTGGCGGCGACTCTGCCCGTCCCCTCTGACGCTGTTAGGCGTCACGTACTTGGAGTTCTCTACGGTGTGAATGAGGCTGTAAGCTGCATGGCCTTCCTGAAGCTGCTTATGTTTGGAGAAGATGACCATCAGGACCCGGTTTGTGGTTGGATAATTTATCTTTCTTTGTTCTGCCATCAAGTTGTTGGAGGAGAACTTGTCATCTGTGTTGCCTTGATCCCCAGATCCACTCCCATCTCCTGTGTCAGACTCTCCTGAAGCTTCTTGGCTCAACACATCGCTTCTCTTGTACAGCCAGTATTTTAAAAGCTCAGTCACATTAAACACCTTCCAGGAAGCCTTGGTGCTGCTTGGTGTTGCACCAAACCTTCCCAGGAAAACCTCCTCCTCTTCCTCCTGGCACGATGCTTGGTCCAGGTCACAGCTCTGCTTGCGGGAGTGATACAAATCCACAGCGGCACGTTTGGAGGCGGAGAACGCTGGAAGTTTGATCTGAAGTTCTGCCAGCAGGACGAGCTCACTCATGGAGATGGACGACATGTCGAATGTGACGGTCCATCTGTCACCCTCTTGGTGGCAGCCTGAAAATGAGACACAAGAAACAGAAATCAAAGTCCTGACACAGCAGTGGACAAACCAGACCGCTGGACAAATGTCAAAACAGTGGAGTGAGAGGACGAACAGGACAGGATGTGTATTGGACCCCCCTGTGCAGGGCCGTCTGAGGGCTAATATACAAGTGCCCCACATAAAACAGACCAAGCCTTTAAAGTTGGATAAGCATTTTGACACTTGCTGGGTTGTAAAAAAAAGAAGAAGAAAAACAAGGGAGAGACTCATGACAGATAAAACCAAAGATCTACAGGAGGATGAAGAGCAAAAAGAAAAAACTAACACAGCTCAGCATGCAGACAGTGTGAAAAAGCACAAGTGTTTACTCACGTTTGGCCATCAGACTCAGAACAGAATCAGAACCCTGCACTGCGGGGCGTTCGCTCTGCGCGGTCACACCGTTGACAGCTACTGAAGAGATGAAATCAGCGGTCCTGAAGGAGCGGTACAGCTTCATCATGTACAGAGGGTATCTGCTGCGATGATTCGTCGACAGGTTTCTGTGTGCCGAACTGCTCCAGAGGTGTGTGTGATATCTGTGGGCCTGATCTGAGAAGACGGCTCCCAAAGAGCAGAAGAAGAAGAGAGCGCAGAAAACCACCAGGACTCTGGTTTCCATTTTAACTGAAACTCCCAGAGATCTGCGTCCTTCCTCCAGCTGCTCTCAGGATGAAATGATGCGGTGTGCAGATGGAGCTCCAGACAGACCTTTTATAGCAGACAGCTGCCCTTTGATGACCCCTGACCACTTCAGGCATCTCAACAGCCCCTCTGATCAGAGACCAGAAGGGACGTAAAAAACAGAAAACTTTTAGCCAAGGTCATTATCCCGTCAAACTAACTGATCCTAATACTACTTAAATGAGTAGTATTATAACATTTCCTTTTTCAGCATCTTTTGTTATTCAAGGTACAACAGAAAAGCTAAAATTATTCATACATTTAAGAATAAAAAGATAGTGCATCTGATTTTTTTTTTAAGAGAGATTTTATTATCAGTATCAAGCTGTAATAAATCCACACATAGATATACATAAACCCGTAAGACTCTCAGTAAACTTTGCAGCTCTTCACAATATTTATTTAGCTTATAGTTTGTACTAAGTATAAAACCACCAGACTGCTCTGGGCTCAAGTGTGTCAGATATGTGAATTATTGATGGAAAAAATAAATATTTCAACAGATCTTTTAGAGAATAATGGAACAATTCAATAAATTAAACAGTTAAAAAATGACCCAGTGTTTCTTTAAACAAAACAAGCTGAAAAAACGTAACAGAATGATTAGAAGTGACACATTTATACAAAAACTCAATCTGCATTTTAGGTAATGTGGTCCTGAAGAGACAGCAGCATAAAAAAACAAGTCTGTCTTCTGTTTTATTTACTTCACTTAGAGGATATTTGAATATGTTGATATTAAAACAATCAACTGAGGTCCAGCTGGTTTGTTTTCTTTCTCACAACCATCTTCTCATAAAGCATTAAAGAAGTTCTTCACCTGTTGGTGAAAAAAAAACCCACTTTAGAATCCCAATGGATCAGAAGCCATGAAGGCATCAAACAGCACGATGGAGCCCCCCTGTGGTTGAATCTGGTTACAGCAGCTATAAGATAAAAAAATAAAAGATAAAAATACCTTCGTTACTAACTGCTCCCGCACATCTGGATCACTCTGAAACTCCACACTGGCATCGAGCTGTAAGACAGGAATGTTTTTCAGCTTCTCAAAATTTATCCTAGGAAGGAAGAAAGAAAGAAACAAATTGTAACGAGGAATTTATTCCATTAACAGCTTTAATGTTCACACATTTCTGACTGTCATCTGTTTTCTGTTGGGAAACAAACAGCTGGGATGATTTAAGTATTTATGGACCAATAAAAAATAGAAAAGGCATCTTGTTGCCATTCAAATGCTGATGTGGCTCATTTCAATTTATAAAAGGAATTTGAGTAAGTCACAAACGTGTCATAACAAACACATATCTAAATTTAAAGCAGTTTTCTCCCTCAGTATGTAATGATTGTAAATAATTTAATGAGCTGCGCTATTCTTTCATGCTAAAAACTTTAAATACCTTACTTTAAAGGTTATGTATAGGTGTAAGTGTAAAGAGGATAAACAACTCAAGAATGTAGTCTGATTCTTACTCGGTGCTTTTCTCCACCAGCCACCTCTCATGCTGAACATGCAGCTTGTCCAGGTAGTCCAGTTTCACCTCATTCTCCTCCGGCCTTCCCCGACGCCGCAGACGCTCCATACATCTCTGACAGATGCATAAAATTGTTTCTGAGTACTCTGCAAGGCGCTGAATTCAGAGCCGCGAGACAAACCTGTTCATACCTGAGGTGAGGCTCTGAGGTAAATGATGCCCTCCAGCTCCACCCGGTGTCCAAACTGCTCCACCAGAAGGGAGTGCCAGTCCTGGTAGACTGCCCACTCTGTAGCATTGATGCAACCCAGCTCGAACATATTCAGAGCAAAGATGTACCTGACAGAACACAGGTGAGATTTATTTGAATTTCTAAAAATAAAATTAACAAGAAGAAGAAGAGTATAGATTAGGTCACAGACTTCAGTTTGGGTTTAGTCACTTTTGTTGAAAGAAACCTACCAGCAGATGTGATTTTAAGGACATATAAGTGAACCAAACTGCTTCTAAGATGATTACACCCTCCTGCACTGTCTTAACTCACCTGTCACTGTAGACTGAGCGCTCATACACCTGCACAGGTGTTCCCTTGGAGCTGAGCAGGTGAGCCGGAGGGGGCTGCAGCTGCGTTCTCAGCCGGCTCATACAGGAATATGTTTGAAATGTGTACGACCAGCGCTGAGGGTCCTGGTACATCATCTGCAGCAGGTTACTGACTGTTGTCTGGGGAGGTGCGTCTGCTCGCTGTCAGAACACAAACAAGCACAAGAAGGATATAAGTACGATCTTTTTCTTTATCATAAACACTGCTGTACTGGAAACCCCTCATTTATTTACGTTTTGCAAGTCTTGATCCATAGTTTTTCAGGATTTCTGAAGGTCTTTCAATTGTTTATTTTATTTATTTATTGAACTTTGGCTGCTTTTCCATTCATTTTCAGTCCAGTGTTTAATCATTTCCAAAGGGATGTGGACTCAAAGAATGAGCCAGTGTTGTGTCGACAAGTCAGACAACCAAGTAATGACCTGTTTTAAACTGGATAATTAAGCACTTTGTTACCAGCAGCTTATCACAAAGACACACTTTGTATCCATTTCTTTAGCCTAAATTATAAAAATTGCATAAAATATTACGATAAGGTCATTCTCAAAGAGCTATTAGCTAAAAACCCAGCAGAGAGTAAATGATTAACTGAAGGACGATGCGTCTCTCAAGTCCTGTGTCAGATCTATGCTTGATTTTTTTTCCTTTTTCTTAAAAACATAACTTTCAGATGCTGTTGACAGGGATTCGTTTTTGGTCTTTTAGGCCCGATACTTCTTTTGTCCTCCACTTAAGCAAACACTGCACAATATGGTGTCACGATCAGGTACAAGGACTGGACAGAAAATGGGTGAAACAGCAGCAAAAGTCCAAAATAAGACCTGCAGAAAGCCTGGAGGAACTACTGAGCTCCACTTTTAAAGATTACAAGAAAGTCTGGCTCCTTGGACGCACAATATAAAGCATTTCGGGGTGGTTTAAACCTCTTGCACAGTTCTGTATATTCTTATAAACAGCTGAATTTGTCGCCCACCTTTGAGGTCTTACTCTCTATGTTCTGCCACTTGCTGACAGGTTCTGCCACCACTTCCCAGTCTGGACAAGCAGACTGCAGGAGTCTTGCAAAGGTCGACTTTCCAACAGCTGTAATGTTGCATCATATAACAGATTAGTACCAACACAGAAAACTCACCACACTTTACTCCGTGTAAGATGAAGTGATCCTACCGATGTTGCCCTCGATAGAAACCCTCTTCACTCGGGATGCTGAAGCTGACAAACATCTTGTCTTTTGAGGCACAGCACTGAGGAAAGTTGCCTGCAGGTTGACTGTTTTTCCACCTTGAAAGAAGCTGTACGAGTTCATCCTCTCAGTGTGTCCAAACCTCAAAGCTGGATGTTTTCGGGTTTCAGAAACAAGACAGAAGCGAGCAGCTCGAACCAGAGCAGACATCACGATGAGCTCTGATACACTTGTGGCATTACCACATGTACCTACACATGGCCTAATAAACCTGTGACATTACCACGACTCGGTATCGAGGAAGCTAGCTGACCTTCTGACGATGTAGCGTAAACTTTTCGTTGCGAAACGGCTTGAGAATAAATTGACAGCCAACTTTATGTTCAGAAACAGATAAACACTTGTTGAATGAAAGACGTTTGCCTCACAATGTTGCTGGTAAAAACATTTATAAATAAAAACTGGCCACATGTGCCGATCAACAGACGCTAAAAGCGTAGCGCTAGCAACAGCAGTCATTTCCGGTTCACGTTCAGTACTTTCACAATAAGAGCCTTTGGACGGCTCACGTTGGTTTGTTGCATCGAGATATATTCTAATTTATCTATTATTTATTTTACATTATTTTATTGATTTCAATGGTTTGTTGCATATACATGTCATATAATATATATACAGTCTATGGGTTCTTGCACCTGGAGCCCTCCAGTTTGTATAGGACTAGGTGTATCCAGCCCAGGCTCAATAACAATAATAGTAATAATTATAATAATAACTGTCTATTTCCACTTATGAAAAATTTTCACTCAAGTTTTTCATTTGTTGCATTTGTGGCACTTGGACAACAGCACAGTACACATACTCCCCAGATGATGAAAGCTTACTCATAAAGTGTTGCAAAAACATGTTTCCAAACATTTTCCAAGATATTCAATTGCAGTTTATTCCAGCCCTCAGAAGGAAAGTGCTGATGGTTGTGACAATGTAAATGTGGGATTGGTGGACTGAAAATCAGAATTTTAAATTCTTCCCCTACTCTATTCTACACAGTATCTTTTTTAATGAAGAACTTTTCATCGTTTAATCCTATTATGAGTGACATATTTAACAAAAAATTTGTTTCTACAATATTGCAATATTTACTCCTCTTTGGTTCAGACAGATCACATCTGCCTTTTCACATCTGGGTGTGAAGCATCCTGGATTCTTTCTCCCGTGTCAGAGGCCATATTGTTAGGAAAGCACAGGTTGATCAAAAGTTTGAGCCCCAGGTGTGTTTCCCTGTGGCCTTCTGCTTTCAGGGTTACTTGTGGTTTATTGTCTCTTTCACTGGTACAGGGGTGGAGGAGGCATCAGGCATGGATGCTAAAACAGGGCAGCCAATTGCTTCGCTTATTGTAATTTAACTTTATTTCAATTGAAAACCATGATGTTGATTAGAACCCCATTTTATTAAATGCTTACAAAGAAAATTAATTAAAAACATTTTAAATGAAGGGAAAATACTCAGAGCAAAGGCAGTTAAAGTAATCCTAAATCACAGTTTTATTTTAGCTTTCCACCTACATTCTGTAAAGATTGTCATAAAAGATGAAAACAGAACATTTTGTACAATCACCAAGCAGAGTAAAAAAAAAAAAAAAAAAAATCTAAGTTGTAAGGATTTTAAGTCCCATCAATCATTGCCTCAGTAGCTTGTGTTTTTAATGCTGATCTTTTGGGCCACTTCAATCTTGAAATCACCAACACCTGATATTAAAAGAAAACAAACAAACAAACCAAAATTTTGTTTAGCCAATCAAAGTAAAACTGACACATATAAAAGTAATAATCTGGCACGTGTGTGTTCTCACCCTCCGTTAGTGCCGTGCCATCAGAGGAGAGGTGCCAATATCTGCGATCACTTTGCCTGGCCTGCTCTCCGTTTACTGAGCTTAAGAAAGGTCCCCACAGGCTGGACTCCAGCTCAAACCTGCCACACAGCATTAAATATTACACACTGCAGCATGTCGAACAGGAGCCGAAATACAACAGCTCCCTAGATAAACTCACGTGAAGCCAACATGTTTCGTTTTAAGCAGATTGAGGGATTCCAACAGGGAGCTGCCCTTTGGCACGTCCACAGAATAAAGAGCTGTGGCTCCGCTGGACGTCACCACCTCCACCATCACATTCACATTGGTAGTGCTTGTTACAACCACAGGAGGATCAGTCGTCTCCAGCACCAGAGAGTCTGTAGGTTGATAATATAAAGACTCAGAGACAATACAAACACAACCTGCAATAATGGTGAACAAAAAGGATGAAAAACAGCACAGCACATACCATCCTCATTGAGGCACTTCTTGCTTTTTACAGACAGGTAGGATTTTTTCTGGAGTGCAGGCAGAATTTGGGAAATGGCCATGGGGTTGTGATAGACATTATTTCTGGCAGCCGTCCTCATGGCCTCCATTGAGGCTGCACAGTCTGCGATGTCGCTGCCCATTGCCAGTAAGGCCTGGAACGCATCAAATAAGTACATAAAGCTAGAAAAGCTCTTAATCTCTAACGTTTTTTCTGCAGAAGCAGGGACAGGTAAGGGTAAAAAAGAAAATAAATAACTTCTTACCTGAACTGCCAGTCCTGTGCTGAACTCATTGCCCAAATGACCATCAGTCCTACGAGACGCCAGAAGCTTCTGCTTGATCTTGTTCAGAGCTGTGTCGAGCTCAGCTGGGTTGTGCACATAAAACCCAGAGTCCTTTACACATTGGAGTGCCATTCCAGCCATGGCATAGGTGTCTATGGAGAGAAAACATAAATTATTAATCTGGTGAAGCCTATTGTCCAAACAAAAAAAAACTTAGAAGACTCGTAAAATTCCCACAGCTTCACAGTAAACACAGATTTCTGGGAAAGACTTGGAAAAACTTGCAGCACAAGAAGGGACAGATTTTACTAAAACTAAACTGGTTCTGAGGACACATTGTCAACCACAGTGTGTCATTTCTGATTGTTAAGTGACAGGTAACAAAAAGTAACCTTTCTGTCATTAAAAACAACATTACTTCATACTTTTACTTTACACACTTCCCCCCCACAGTTCAGACCTCAAAAATATAATTTCAGAAGTGATTACAGTCCTGAATTTATAGCAAACAAGTCTTTGTGGTTGGTGGTCTATTATACAGCTTCAAGGCCTTTAAATGGCTGCATTCATTTAATTATCAGAACAAAAATGCAATACTGGCTTCAATGTTTTTAAAACAGGTTTAACTCACCAATACTCTCTGTTTCTCCATGTTTGAAGTGACTCTGATCTGCTGCACTGATGAGTTTGTGGCTGACGTGGTTGTTGACCCTGATGCTGCTCACACACAGAGCCAGCACGCCCAGGCTGTACTGGTAATAGTTGGTCAAAGGGCGCTGGCTGACTGCGAGAAGGAGAGAAAAAACAAATTGTATATGACAAAAATCAAAGGCAAGATGATCCAAAGATCCTTGACCTCCTTTTTTAATATATAAAAATTAAAAGGCAAAAGGAAATCTTACAGGCAATATGCTCCTTCTCCTGTTCCATCTGCTTCTTCAGTTGCGTCAGCAGCGTCTCGCTCTTGTCGCCTACGGTGAAGGTGACGGTGTTGAGGTCATAGCAGGAGGACTTTAATGCCAGACTGTACAGCGCCAAAATGCCAGTCACCGGCTGGCTGTTTGTGAGTGAGCTGAACATCAGCATAAGTTAGAGAGAGCATCAAGGAGAAAAGATCAAACCAATAGACATTTGTTTTTGACATAACCCAAAAAATGTGGAAAAATTACCTTTGAATGTCGTTGTGTAACTCATCTTTCAGTTTATTAAGGTAATCCCTCTCCTTGGCAAGATTGTGGTGATCAGAAAGGCGTAGCGCCAAGTGGATGCTGGGATTGGGCTGTCCCTCCTGCCTGTCCAGGGAGCGAAGGAGATTCTTGTTGAGTGACCTGAGCAGATCTTGGTTGGATCCATCTGTGTCTGGATAAAAATAAATAAATAAATCTTTTGACTAAAATACATAAATTATAACATAAAAATACTCGGCTCTGATGCTGACATCAGCAAAAACTGTCAAAGAATTGCAAAACAAAAGCTGAATCAGCACATGAGATAAAGAAAGGTCAGACTAAGATACAGAGGTGGCGTTCAAGTTCCTTTTTTATTGTTTTTCTAGCTTATGCTCAATTTTCTTATGCTCATTCAGCATTTAAGACTAAAAATAAAGGCCACTATTTAGTTTTGGTGGTTCGTATTAACTGCATGATAAAGTCAAAAACAGAAAACAGGTTGCAAAATCTGTGGAAAACCCTGAGTGAGTTGCACCACAATCATTCAGAGAGAGTTACAGAGAACATATTTATAATTATATTTAGTTACTCACCACAGGGTTTGCTGGAGACATAAGCCAGAAGGCCAGTAAATATGACAAAAAGTAGCATTCTGGTTCCTGTTGGTTAACAAAGAATATTCAAGAATAAAACAAACATTATTATGCAGTCATACCTTCACTACACAGCTAACCATAAACTATTATACTGGCAAACTATATTGTTATAATTGAAAAGAAGACATTATTGTTGCCATACTATTATCAATAAAGATTAGCTGTTAACGTTAACATGACCACAAGCAGCACTTTCTTACCTCCTCGGCGTAAAAAATCAGAGCTGAGTGAGGAAACAGAGACAAACGCTTCCTGGACTTCAGTCACATGACTTGTCATTTGAAATGACAAACTCAGGGAAAACCCAAAGGGTTCAGGGTTTCTTTAAACACCAGCTGCATCTCTGGACATAAACAACAAGTTGTAAAAAAAAAAAAAAGGAAGATTATCGTGATTGGTTAGGGCTGGCGAAGCTTGACAAGCTAAACCAATCAGACAGAGTAGGGCGGGTCTTGCCGTCTGTCGACTTTAAAACTAGACTAATATTTTTAAAGTAACGATAATTAATGGTAACACACTGGCGACGACCGTCCTGATTAATTTCACTTTGTATGGAACTTCATGTGTTAGCACTAATGAGCGAGCGTCTGTCTTTAAAAAATAACTACATTTCCCATGATGCACTTGTGTGACTGAACGTAAGTTACGCACGCACTTTCTATAAACTTGACCGGCGTGAGTCATTTTTTCTATCCGACGTTAGGTTGACCTGACTTCGATTTCAAGCACTTCACGCCATACAGACACGGACCAGGGGTCCTGGAGCTATTTCTGCTCAACTGTGACATTATTAGTTATATTTGGCTAATGATTTTTGTGTGTGTGTGCTACGTTGTAGTATTAAGAAGGAATTATCGAGCTGTGCGCGGGCAAGCTAGCTTAAACATCGACACCACAACAAACAGCTGAAAAGGGGCTGGGCACTTTAACAGGTCGGTGTTTGAACTCTTTGTTTTTTGAACAACTATACTGTTCAGTCTAGAGAGGAATTTGTGGATTCGTGGATTTGTATGCTAATTAATAACTAGTTATAGCCAAACATTACTACGTCAACAGGGAAGTTATCAACACTGTAATGTGAAGCAGACAGCAGTGCATGACGTGCATCGTAAACGTTGCAGAAGTGTATTTTTTTTTATAGCTTAACTGATTGTATTATTTAGATCTTTCAGATCAGCATCGTTTATAATTATCAGCCTGTCATTTCAGAGTCTCCATATCCATGCATCCTCCTGCTCTTTCATCCAGTGACCTGGGGTTTCTGCCAGCCATGTATTCATTTCCAAGCACCACCAGCCTGCCTGAGTTTGACTTTGATCCTCCGAGTACAGCTGCAAACCTGACTAACTCTGACAAGTATGTAGCTCATAGTGAAGTTCTCAAGCTCATAAATGACCTCTGAACGTTTTCCAGAAATACATTTAATATATTTTAACCTAAAGGTAATGTTTCTGTCCCACAGCAGCTGGGAGACGAGACGCCTCAGGAAGCACAGGAGGCTGGATGATGAGTGAGTAAACAATGCTTATTAAAACCATATTCACGGTGAACTCTTCTCACAGGAGCGTTAACATAATGATGTCAATTACTTTTCAGGGGATGCAGTGCCAAAAAGAGGAAGTTAATGCCTGAGGCTGAGGTGGACCTTTCAGAGAGCAGCCGCCCTGCTTTGTCTGCACAAGTCAGTCTCGCTCCCCCTCAGTCCTGCTCAGCACCTCAGAACTTCATTTTACCACAGCCCTCCTCTTCCCTGTCCCAGCCTGAGACAGAGAGCTCCTGCATGGACATAGAAGCAGCTCAGAGGAAACTGCAGGAGATCGAAGACAGGTAAAGATCAACTCTGACTACGTGAGATCAAACTACTTATGTCTGCGACTAGCCACCCTGGAACTTATTGTTTACAGATTAAACAAGACAGAGAGGGCGAAAATTACAGGTCAGATTCCATTGCAAATCTTTTAGATAGCTTGTCTATAGATACGGTACATAAGCTGGAAAAATATGCTTAAAGGCTGTTATTGTCCCTGACCTGAGTGATAAACTTGAATCCAGAAATTTATTCAATAAAAAGGAATGTGATAGTTTACTTTCTGTTCAAGATTCAAAAAATGCTCATAATGTACATTTTGCGTGCATTTGGTGAGACAAGGGGTAAACGCCTTCTTACATCAAATAAACGCTAAACTGACAGAACGTACTTAAATTCAGGCAGTTAAAGAGCCTTAAATAAAATAAAGGTAAGATGCAATAATGGAATAAATTAGGCTTTATTTTTTATAAACAAAAACCCTGTTCTTTGTTAAATACTTAGTTACCTTCTGTTTTTACAGACAGCTTCTCAGGCTCACTTTGTTTGTACACCTTGTAGGAAAACTGCATTGGTTGGCATAGTTCTGCATTTTGTTTCTTAATTTCTGAGAAGGGTTTGTCTCAGAGATTTACCAGATTTCTCAAGCTGTTGTGACCTAAACTTTGTATGTTTGGTGGTTAAACTCTGTTTTTTAATGTGATTCATTTGATAATTTCAGCCAAAGGTTTGAACTGTTATTAATTAATGGAATGTAAAATTATGTCACTTCCTACAGTGGCGGGAACACATACCTGCATCACTTCAACTGAACCCTGTAATGTAAATGGTAAATGAACTGTACTTATATAGCGCCTCTCTAGCCAATTAGGCTACTCAAAGCGCTTTACATACAACACAATCTGTACCCTCATTTAACCGTTCACACACACATTTATACAGCACTCTGTTATTATCTCTACAAAGATAACCTGAATAAATCTTTCTATTGAGTCTACTCAGTGCTTTAGATCACATTCATACACAGATAGGGCACACATCGGTGTCTAACCCAGGGACACTTCGACATGTGGCATACTGTCTCATTGGAGGACGACTGCTCTAACCACTGAGCCACAGCCGTTGTTGTATGTTGTTGTATCTCAGAATAACACTTGAAGATGACGATGAAGATGAAGATCTTGATGTAGAGCCTGCTCCAAGACGGCCAGTGCTGGTGATCTCGGACAGTCTGAAGGAGGGTCTGCAGTGTGGCATCAGTGACATCCTCCCTCAAACTGTGGCTCAATCTGTGTAGGTGATTCTTATTCAGCTTTGGTAACTTCTTGATGATTTTTTTTTCCTACATATATTACTTGGGAAAAGAAACTCTCCTATTAACAAAACGCAGAAAGGAGAGAAAAAGGAACTCTAGAGGACCCCCGTTTTGGGGTTTATGCTGTGGGCAGGAATAAACTCTTGTTCCTGTCTTTTATTGAACAGGTTGAAGAAACCAGAAAATGAATCGTCTCCTTAACCAACTTTTCCCTTAAACTTTCAGGAGTCACTCAGGCATGGAGTTGGTGTTGTGGCGTCCTCCAGAAGATCCCTTCTGTCAGAGACTGAAGGACTCATTACAGAAGCAGCGTAAACAACAGACAGCATGCCGGCAGCCTCCGACCCCCTGTCCATCTCCCAGCCCTCCCCTCAGCCCCTCAAGTCCTCCTGCAGACACAACTTCTCCCCTGTACAGTTTCCCTGCAGTCAACAGCTCTGCAGAGGAGGACATGGAAATTTTATGAGCTGTGCCAAAGTGAAAGACTGGACGACAGATCAAGCTGACCGGTCGTGGCGGGATAGTTGATCTCATATTGATTGTCAGCAGCGTGTGCAACAAAGAATTTAGCACACAGCCATTTAGTTTGTCTTCAGATAGGTGAGATTTGTGAAGTGACCTAACTGAACAGTTTTATTCAGATGAATCATAAAAGTTTGAGACATTTTATAACAGATTTAACACTGTAATGTGGATATGCCTCGTGTCTTTGTTCAACATCAGCGCCTGGATGTTTCACTTTAAACTTCTGTGAGTTGTTAACAGAACACTAAACGCCGCTCAGATGTTTTCACAGCGTGACTTCCTGTTATTTGGTGAAGGAAGAATAATATGCCATCTGTGACCTGTGAGACGTTTTGACAGAACTAAAAGAAGTGTTTGGGGGGGTTTTTCTTCATTTTTTTAAAAAATGATTTACTTGAATTTTTACTTGTTCCCAGAAGTGAAGCAAGCCATGAAGTGTTATTACTTTTTGTTTTGTAATAAAAACAGAAAAGATTGTTGATACAGAAATTTTGAGCACCAGATTTTCTTTTTTACATTGCTTGAATTTTGTAAATTAAATTTATGATCCTTGTAACATCGGAGTTTGTGGAAACGCATTAATCTGATCTAACTGTTCGTACAGAGAACATTCAGGTGGTATTTGTATCACGTCAACTGTGATGTTAATGAAGCAATGACACTCAGTCATTCACAGCATCTGGTTCCACATTAAGGTGAATTACTCATCTGATTGTTAAGATGATTGAGTATTTCATAGTTACATGCCTTAAACAGACACAGGTCCTACATTTCCTAATGGAAACAGCTTAAATACTTCTAAATCAAAAGCATACTTAAACTGACATTACATTTATAAAGGCAGATAAACATTTTCATAAATTTGAAACTAATAGCAAATATTTTGATGCACTTGAAATAACGAAAGGCTACACAGGCAGACGTGGCAGTTCATCACTCATTCACAGCTTCATTATAACTATAGGTCATAAAATCTCATTTCCTCGGCTCAGGTGAACGTGACCTCAATGCTGACATATGTCACTGTGACCTGCTCGTTAAATCCTCTGTTTTATGCACATATAAGTCATTGTCACAGAATACCTTTCAAATACTGTATGGAGACTTTTAGGGACATCAGATCACTGGTGTATATGCGTTCACTGATCGTGAGGTTTCACTTCCTTTACTCGAGGCTGTCCTTAATGAGGTTTTGCTCTGAATCTCAGCACCATCTTCAACCTGAGTGATGTGGGATGGAGAAATCAGTGGGAGAGAGCAGTTTCAGGATGAGCTGAAAATATAGAATGATTCCTTCTGGGTTTCTTTACTATTCATGATGATTCTTAAATGATAAAACCTCAAAAGAAAATTAAGCCATTCATGGTAGTTATTGCTGTAGTTTAGTATGATTGTTGATTTTAGATAGAAACCATCTTGTAGTGCGACTGAAAGACAAATGAACAAAAACCTAATTTTGAAAGAATGCATTCACTTCTGTCAGACAGGATCCTGACATATTTAAAGCCACTGTATGTGGTGGATTTGGACTCCACAGGAAGGCCTGGTTTTCTCCTCGGAGCTGCTTCACCTTGCGCTGCAGGTATTGCAGGAGCTTTAATGAAGCCACGTCTGAGGGGATGTGAGCAGCTGCAGAGTCTGCCGTGTGAAGCCAGTGAGAGCTCACAGCTTTCTGAGTTTCCTGATGGAAAGAGAAAAAAAAAGGAAAAAGAATTGTGTTACCTTATTAAAAGAAGCTTACACATAATCTACCTTTGCACCGTGTGTCATTTCGCTCTCAGGCCTGACCTCTTGAGTCTTTGATGCTTTTCTGGAAAAAAAAAAAATCACATTTATGCTTTAAAAGATTGCAACAGTGAGTAAATAATTAACAACACAACGAAGGTAAGAGTAAATTGTATAGTTAATGTTACATCTACTGTATAGTTTTACCCTCATATCACAGTGGGATAAGGTCAGATCATGCAGTTTTAAAGGAAGAACAGCTGGTTAGTTTGTGATTCATCATTTACAGACACAGACATGTTACCTGCTCCTTATCAACTTTGCCTTGCACCTGTGAAGGCAAACGTAAAGTAAGCAAGAGAAACAATGTGGCTGTGTGCTGAAGGATGAAGTTTTTGTGTTGTCACCTCTCCAGTTCAGCTGTGAACTGCTCTTCAAAGCAGCACGCCAGGCGAGCTGCAGTCTGCTGCTTCCACTGAGCCATGCTCCTCTGAAGCTGTCTGAATATGGCAAGCCCTTTGTGTATTTATTCAGTGTCCTTGATCTCGAGCATCATTGTTGCCCACTAATCTGCGACTCTGCTGCATTAATTTCACATTTGGTCGCACTAGTTGAACATCTTGGTGCACTAGTTTCACAAACACTTTTACTAGTAAGGCTTTTTTTGCCAACTTGTGGCACTTCTGCCCCCACTAGTTGCCCAACTAGTGGGGGCAGAAGTCATACTAGTCAGCCAAAGTGCTGGACTAGATGCTGAAAAGTTCCAACTAGTTGGCTTTTCAACACTAGAGCGCTAGACCAAACTAGTCAACAACCTTATCCTACAAGTTCACCAATTCACATAGAAATCCTTTACATGTCAACTAGTCAATGCAAATTATGCCCACTAGTTGACAATTTGTAGCTGCACCAATTAACTAGTGAAGACATAAATAGCCTAGTTGACTTGCAAGCATTTTAGTGTTTACTAGTTGACTAGTTACATTATTAGATCATACTAGTCAAGTAGTGTGCACCCTTAACAGAGTCGACTAGTATGCATAATTTGTGTGGACTAGTTAACGTGCAAGGGGTTTTTGACACTTCCTAGTTGTATGACATAACTAATAATTGACTAGTTTGGTTGTCTGGTCTACTAGTGCATTAAAAGCAACTTAGTTAATACTTTTGGGCTACTAGTGTGGCAAAATAGTTGACTACTATGACTTCTGCTTCAATAGTTAGGTAAAAGTGGCACTAGTTGGCAACAAGTATTACTAGTTCATTGAACTAGTGTGACCAAATGTGCAACTAGTGCAGAGCAGACATGAACAAGTGAGCAAAAATATTGCTTGATATTGAGCATATCAAATAAAGGAACAAAGGTCTGCCATACCTGAGCTCTAAGTCTTTGTCCTGCAGCTGTCTGCGGAGAGATGCTTCCACTCCTCCTGCCACGTTCTTATGAATACATTTCAGTCTGCTCAGCTCCTCAATGTGCTCCTGGAACAAATGTCACGAGAAAACAAAGGAATATTGGTTTGTCACGTGTTATTTGTGTGATTTGTTCAAACATTAGCTTAAACTAGTCTGAGCTCAAACCTGAATGAGACGCGTCCTTAAAGAATTCAAAGCTTGATCCTTTTCAGCCCCCAGCTGTTGTCTTTGGATGCTCAATTCCTGTTCCTGAAAAAACAAACATGAACTTATAGACATTTATTTGTGGATATTTAATGTAAGCTGTATGTGAATTTTAAACAATAACCTTCTCCTTTTTCAGCTGCTCATTTGTGTGTCTCTGTGACTCCAGCTCCTGATGAAGATGACTAATGAAGAGCTTCAGCTGCTCGTGTTTTGTCCTCAGGTATGGAAGAACTTCAGCAAGAGTAAAACTGCACAACACAAAGGCATCACTTATCAAACTCTTACCTAATTTCTTAACCAGATATTTGTTGTATGCAAGGCAGGGGATCAAACAAGCCTCTGATGTAGCTCCTCAGCTCCTTGTTGGGCTCCAGTTTGCTCCACTAAGAGGTGCAGCTGTCGAGCCTCTGCTGTTAGCTGCTGCTCCGTCTTAGCTGTGAATCTCTTATAGCTGCTTGTTCTCTCCTCCAGCATCGCCTGGAGTCGGTCTCGCTCTCTCACAGCCAGCTCAACCTCCTGCTGGAGCCGCAGCGCTGTTTCCTCACTCCGCTGTCATCACACACACACCACAGCAAGTCAGCTTTTCCACAAGAGATTTTTCCCTCTGCGTGTGTTTGTGTGTCTGTGAATGAATGTGTGCTTTTCCTGCATTTGTGTGAGTGAGTGTTGCAAACTCAGCCTGGTGCCTTTCTACAAGTCCTAAAGTAAAATCATTTGGTAATCTTAAAGGCCAGATTTGTTAAGAAATGTACAGTTTTAGGCTCCTGCAGTGATTTATCTCACTTCTCAAGTTCACTTCAACTCTCTCCTCTTCGGCCTCTTTAACCTGAAGTGAGAATGATGGATTCCTTCTGGTGATTTATAAATAAAAGTGACGTTAAAGCCTCAGTCCCTACCAGCAGTAAATGGGCTTGTTCCTGGGCTTCCTTCAGCTCCTGACAGACCTGGGTTTTCAGGCGCTGTAGCTCCCTCTTCAGGTCATCTCTTTCTGTTTGCAAAGACCCACGTTGTTCCTTTAATCCTGACAGCTGCAGTTCTTTCTGAGCCAACGCTGCGTCCGGCGTTCCCACTCCGATCCTACATTCTCCCACCTCATGCCGCAGCTCGCTCACTTGAACCTCCAGCACATTGCAGTCGGAGAGACAAAAGCACAAGTAACTCATGCAACCCTTTGACCCAAAATAATTCAGTATGTAAAATGGAAATAAATACAGAATGCAAAAAAATATATGCAAATCAGTGAATCCTTTCTACTAAGGGTTTGATTTAATATGCCTATTTACATTTCATGCAGATTTCCAGGGGATTTTGATACAGGTTGCAGAGAAAATGTAGATTCCTCTGATATTTTTCAGTAATTTGATGACAGAAAGTGTTACCTCAGGCTGCTCATGTGCGTGAATCTGTTTTTCCAGACCAGCACATCTGTTTCTCAGTGAGCGCTCAGCCTCTGAGGCCCTGTGGAGCTCCTCACAAGTCTCCTCCAACTTCTGCTCGAAGAAAAGAGTAAATAATGAAATGTAGAAACTACACATTTCTATGACAAAGAAACAAATATGCTCTTCTGGTTTTTAAATTTTGTATGCCTACATAAAAAAATCCAAGAGTATTATGGGTGTAAAAATATATCAAATAACAGGAACTGATTATTCCTCTTTGACTGAGATATTTAGTTTAATAATCTGAACCAAATTTGTGAATTTTACGAGCACAATAATCTGTTTTAGCACTGATTGAAATCCATTTTTTTTCCCTATTTGGTTGCAAACTGTATTAGGGGAGTTTGCATGAAATGATCAAGTCATTAAACATGTTTTTTTGGTTTCTAAACGACAACCATTAGTTCTAAAATAAATTAGCAGTAATGCTCTGCCTCCTGCAGGAAGTCGATCCTCTCTCTTGCTCGTCGCTGCTCAGCAAATAATTCAGTTTTGGCCCAATTCAGCTGTCGCTCCATCTCCTCAAACTCCAGCACTGATATGATGGCTTCGCTCTGTTTGTGTATCGGAGGAGAAATGAAAAGTGTAAAACACTAAGAACAGAGTGATATTTATGCTCAAACCGGGTCTTAGTACCGCCTTCATGCATGATCCATCCTTCAGAGTCCGTTTCTGTCGATGCAGAGTTGTTAAAAGTTCTTCATGGTTTTGAACCTGAGGAAGACGAGACTCTCTCTTCCTCTGCAGCTGCTGGAGCTGGAAGCTACAACAAAAACAGGTTTAACTTTATTATTTAAGAAACATTGTTCTGTATTTGTGTATTTGTGTAAAGCAGTAAGATTTTATTTTGTACGTCACAGACTCCATCTCTGTCCTGGTGTCGCTCAGAACCAACCCCAGAGTCCTCTTCTTCTGCTCCCTCTGTGCTGCGTCTGCATCAAGCTGCTCCAAGCGCTGCACGGCATGCTGGGAAATAAACAAACTGAATATTAGCTAAGACCTCAAATCTAAGTGTTATTTAACAACTGTGGTGAAGTTTTACCTTGTTTTTCTGCTGGAGCTCAGAGAGGCAGAGCTCAGCATCTTTTACCTGCGACCTCTTCAGCTTTAGCTTCTTCTCTTCCTCACATTTCTAAACCAAACAGAAACCAACAAAGCGATTTGTGTGTGCGAGGATTCAAACGAAACTAGAGAAGTGTGAACGCTGACTGCTGAAATATACTGAAGAAGCTGAAACTGAAGCAGAACACTAGCTACAAGGAGCAAAAGGCTGAAAGCTAGAAAAGAATAGTAGCTAAAAAGTAAAAGTAGCTTCAGAAGACAAAAATAGAGAAGTATGGTGAAACAAATTTAAAAGAACAATGTTTCTGAGGGAACTGAAAGATGTCAGTGTATTTATATGGGAAAAAATATTTGTAAATAAACGTTAAATATCTTGAAAAGTGTAAAAATGACAAAACCCAAAGGTCACGGCAGCCATGTCCTGAATCAGCTGAAGGTTTTGACATATGAATGGTTGAAATAGCACAAAATGAGCAGAAGTAGGAAGATTGAATAAAAAGGTTTGAAACAGAAAAACCAAGAAAGCACATCATTATCACACAATGATCTAATATCTACATCAGGAGATTCTCTCTTACTTTTTCCAGGTTTAAAAGTTGCTCCTTCATTTTGTTCCAGTCTGACTGCATCTCTGACATCCTCACAGGTTTCCCTCTCCTGTGGTCACGATCTTCCTCCGTGTCCTCATTATCCCTCAAAGAGCGCAGGATTCTGGGACGCAAAAACACTCTGAAGAAGTTTCAAAACCAAAGGAGTTAAAATGCACAGTGAAGTTTAAAACGGTTCCTTTTACCTGCAGGTTTTTCTCCTGTTACGGTGAGTTTTCTGAGCAGAAACCTTCTGGTTTTGTCCTTTAGATGGACTCCTCACTTTGTAAGCACAGAAACAATCTGTCTTTGTTTAAAGATGTGGAATAAAAAGAAATACACAACCAGATGTTGCTTTACCTGCTGCAGACTGAGGATCACTTTCTGCTTGAGTGGTGATGTCAGAGTCACTGTCGATGGACACAGAGTCAAAACTCCACACAGGATCTGCTGGAACAGAACCAGGAAGCTTAAACCACTGATTTAAGTGAACAAATGATCTTGCAAATGTAGGGTTATGCGTATTTTAGCACTCGGCAAACATCTGGGCTCAGGAGAACAGCTGGGACTGTGGATTGGGTTTTCATGGTTTGTTATAACATCTGTTCTGTAAAAGACTGAAAAGATACAAAAGAAAAACAAAAACAAAACAACACAAACTAAGTCTTATTGGCTATGATTTAGACCAGTGGTTCTAAAAGTCGGGGTCAGGACCCCTCTTGGGTCCTGAAACATCAAGTTTGGGGTCTTGCAATGGTTTTTCAGAATTAAATGATTGACTACAACACGCTTGCTTTTTTTTGCTGTTGTTACAAAAGAAAATGGTTTGTGTAGCTATAAATAGAGAAAAATAGTCTAATGACTGCTTTCATTTTGCCTAAATACCAACATTTAGCAGCTAAAACCAGTCAGGGGTCACACGTCTTCGTTGCTGTTATTTTCTGGGTCGGAAGCTAAAAAGTTTAAAAAACCATTGATTTAGACTGCAATGAGAGACGCCTTTTATTTGACTGTGACCAGACTCCCAATGTCTCATAAACTGTCCCTGCTGTGGGGGTAACAAGGGCGATCTGTAAATTTCAATGCAATCTGACCATTCCATGCTGGAGGAGAAAGAGAACAGATGTGTTCGATTATATTTAGTCACTTTTAAACGCATCTTATTCATTGTTTTAGACTAAAAGGGACAGGATCTTTAAAATGTTAGGGTAAGGCCTTGGAGACAAACAGTCAAGTAGTCTGGATCAAAAAGTGTGAACACACAGGTGAAGAATGGGATGGCAGATGATTCTCATTTATATGACTAGGCTACCTACCTTTGTCATAATCTCCAGGTTTCTGCTGTGTTTTGCTTCGTTCTCCTGCTTCCTCTGTGACTGTGTTAACTGGTGACACATTTACTCCACAGTTACATTTTCTCTGACCAGGCCTGTTTGACTGGGAACAGTGATCCATCGCTGTATCAGCTGTCTGAGACCCTCTCCTCTCAACACTCGATCCGTTCTGATCGCTCAGGTCAGTGTCACCGTCGGCCTTTTCCTCCTTGTTTAGTTGTTCCACACTGTCTGATGGAGACAAGTCAACCATCTCCTCTCTGAAGCGCCGGACGAAGTCCTCAGTGCAAATACTGTCTGAAGGAAGGCGGGTCTCAGAGATCGCTCCTTCCTTCCAGGCGTCTCCAAGAAGCCTCTCAAGCCTCCAGATGACCTGTTCCCTTCGAGACTCGCCTTCCTCTGTGTCACTTGTGCTTCTGTCCAACGTCTTCATGGTTTCCCTGTGACTGACAGAACCCTCCCAGCAGCCTACTGTATCCTCTGAAATAAAGCAGAGGAGATGTTTAGAGTTTTTTTGCTGCAGGAGAAACTGAAACCTGCTGCATTAAGGAGGTATCACTCTTGTTTTAAATGATTGGTAACTGAGAATCAGGGCTTTGATATCACACAGGTCTCCGGTTCATAAATACATCATTGTTTCACTTTTAAGCATTTATTAGGGGTGCCATTGCATAAGCATGGAAGCACCATTATTAATATTTTACCCCTGTGCAGCTTTAAGAATAACCTTCAAAAATATAACCAAAACATGTAGCTCCATCATAAATTGTGTGTTTTGATTTTTGGCAGCAGTACCTCGCACAAAGGAAACAAAATCTGAAACAAAAAAAACAGGTGTGCTGAAAAAAATAATGGAGGTCAATTAGATGTTGGTGAAACATAAGAAATCCAAGTCCTTTTTAGAGCTGCTCTAAGTCTTGCAAGTCATGTGCTTGTCGACAGCATATAAAAACAATTTTAGAGGAAAGTGGTTTAAATGCAGTGGTAAAGATTTTAAAACATTACCAGAGGCTTCCTCCATTATCGAAGCGTGCATCAAATCAAGACAAAGCATGGGAGAGTCACCGGTTTGAGTTGTACTCCCAAGTTCTGCACCTATGCTTGAAGAGTGACTCCACATCTGCAAACAAACCATTTTTTATTGCACATGCTGAGAAGAAAAACCACTGTACATACTGACAAACAAGTGGACAGTGGGCAACCTGCAGTTGTTCAAGCTGTACATCCATTGCATCGAAGAGGAGGTCACAGTGGTCCGGTTTGGGAGGCAGAGAATCCCATCTGAGCAAACTGCTGTTTTCATTCACATCTAAGAAGGAAGACAAGGGGTAAACACGAGCTGCAGCTCTACAAGAAATGAAATAGGAGATGCTTCTAAACCTTCTGACCAGTATACAGAAGGTTGTCAGTGTCCTCTCCATTTCTGTCCGTCTCCTTGTGGCCAGCCATGTCCTAAATCCAGAGACAAATGTGAAGATCTTCAGCAAAACAGCATGAACCAGGGGTCAAAGTTGACCGGGGAGTCGTGCTCACGGGGGGAGGAGAAGGGGGCATTTTGTTGACAAGTTGTCTGGGAAACCAAGTTGGTTTGTTTTGTTGGCAAACGTTTTCACTAAGGGGAATAAAATGGTCTTTCTTTCTGTTTCTCCCACTCCCCGAAGTGAACATTCACGTCAACTCTGTGAAAGTAAAGCCTTTTTCATCACACCTTTAAAAGATTTTCCTCACATGTGTTTAACTCTTTTTGTCTCCAGGCTTAAAAAACAACATTGAATAGTATTTGTGTCACTTTGTCACAAATTCATACTCATCTCAATTTCACAATGATAAGACAAATAAAAAAAACTAAATATATCACATTTTACCAGAATTGTTGGTGTTGTAACTTGAGTGAGGAAAGTCTCCGTCTGATGAGCTCCACTCCTCTGTCAGTGTTGGAGTACAACTGCTGCCGCCGCCGTTACCACGGCAACCTGATTGATGGGAATTTCAGGTTGCCGTGGAAACAGCTAAACAGCTCACAGTACACGCTCAGCTGTAAAGGGATTTAAAGCGTTGGGACAAGTAAAATAAAAGTGTTTTTAACTCTCAAAGCTACACATCTAAAACCTCAAACTGATTAAAAAAGGTCTGATACCACTTTCCTAGTTGATCATTTTATTTTGGTTCTTGTCTAAGTAGGTTTATGTGCTTTAATGTTATTTTTAACATTGTTCTAACACTTTTTTTTGGTCAATCTAAAAAGGTCAGAGAAAGTAAAAGAAACTTTACCCAA
>JAOXNZ010000001.1:18070161-18082859 GCA_028566095.1 Kryptolebias brasiliensis | reverse complement strand
TCAATGTTTCTTTTGAGAAATACATTTTTTCTAAACTGTATTTTTTCCCCAATGATAATCTTCTCAAAATAACATCTGAGCTGTAATTTTTTCTTTTTTTCTTACACTTACTAAGAGAGTTTTAGACAGAAAACCTACAAATGTTACCCTCTTTAGTTCTTTCTTTCTTTAGGGCACATTAGTAGTCATTGTTATCATTTCCATAAAAACAAATTAGGATCTTATTAAAGATTTATACATTAAACCTGGATTTATCTGAGCTGCACTAAATGAAATAGAGAGTGAAACCATTCATTTTGCAGCTATGAATAAAGTTCCACGTGCATTCAACACTGTTGAGTTTCTATGTGGCTCTTTATGATTTTAGTCTAATCATGAGCTGTTTGGAGAGGAGTTTCATTATAAAACCGTAATGGAGTAACCTCAGGAGCGTGCATTGGTATAATCTGCAGGAGCACCAGAGCATGAGGACTGTGCACGTGCCTTCATTAAAGACTGCTCGGGGAACGCCCTGCCTTTTGTTTTTTTTCTCCAAAGTAAAAACAAAATGACATTTGGAGGTACTGTGTAATCTGAGATTGTGTGAAACACACACACACGCACACACACTCTCATGCTCTCAGAGGTCCACGTGGCGCTCATAAACCAGCTATGTTCCACTGCCTGCAGACCAGAGACGGAGCAGCTCTCTGTCTGATGACGATGGTGAGCTCCTGGGTTAGTAGATGTCAGGACACATGCGCCAGTCCTGCCTCTCCTTTGCCTCCCAGTAACCGCCCTTGTAAACAAAGTTTGTCTCTCCAGTAACTGAGTTCCTCCTCTGATGGAACCACAACGGCTGGTAGCCTTCGTATTCTCTACCTGGGGGAGAAACACAGATGATTTTATTTAATTGTAGAGAAGTTCCAATTGCAGGTGATTCAGGACAAAAAAAAAAACAGAAAAGTTTTTCATAAAAGTATAAATGAGAAGCAGTCTGTTTCTGTGCGCTGCATTTGAGAAAACTCCAAATGCAAACCAAGCTGCAACAAGTTCAACAGAAAAACAGAAGAGCAAAGAAAATAATAATCAGTTGTCAGGAGTCTCTGAACTGAATATTTTATTTGTTTCTTACAAAAACAGCAAACAAGTCAAAGCAAAGATGAAACTTGTTTTCTGATGGTTGAGCACTGTAATAGTGTAATAATTTACACTCAGTACAGTGGCTCATCAAGCGTTTCCCTTCAAATAAAAATTTGAGTTAGATGAACAAAGTTTGTATTAACTGGACAAGTTCAACTAAAAAGTGCTCTACTAGATAAACAAAATGGCATCCTTGAATGAAGTGCAAATTAATGAGCTGCTACTGTGGCTTGACTAAAGCACAATGAGCATACTTACTGTATGCTAAAGCTATCTGAGGCCTGGTCTGGATGAAAATGTTACATGTATGCCAGAAAACAGTCAGGAGATTTACTTAAAGATGACATGAGAGGGGCATCATGCACTTCCCATACAGAGGCAGAGCACACAGAGAACACACAAGAATGGTATATGTGTGTATATGTGTGTGTGTGTGTGTGTGTGTGTGATGCACATCAAACCCTCACTCACCAGAGTCATAATCACACTCTGACCATCAACAGAGAGAGGAAAAGAAAGACAAGTCATGGATACATTGAATACAAGCTGGCCTGAATACAACACAAACACAGGATGCTACCAGGATGTAAAAATCCCTCTGAGGTTTCTGTTCAGACAGTTCATCAAAAATGGTCAAACTTTCAACGGTTAAACCATGTGATTCAGCTTCAGATGCTACAGAAACTAACCCTGCGGCGTCTGTGAATCGAGCACGTTCATCATTTCATACCTTCATCCAGTGAGTCCGTAGCCTCTGCTTCCCTCTTTCTTCTCGCAGCTCTTTGTTTCTCTTCCAGCCTCTGTTTTTCCGCGTTTGCTTCGTCCCATCTGCCATCCTCCATCAGCCTCTGGTCCGGTCGCAGACGGCTGTCCGTCAGCGCCACGTCTTCCTCCAGCTCATTCAGAGTCAGAGCCAGAGCTGAGAAGTAGTACATGTTCTCGGCATTTTCACTAAAGTAAGGAGGAAAGGACCAGAGTTACATTGTGGTGTCCTAAAATCAATAGTATTGATTGATTTTACACAACAGCTGTGACTCATATATTGCAGTTTTTTGATTTATGAAACAGATGATAAACGCTTACGGTAAAGGATACTTCTTCCATAGGAGTTTGGGGGACAAAGTCTGATAGACTGTCTTCTGCTTTCCTTCAGATCCGCTGCCCCCTCGACTGCTCTGAACAATCTTGGCGCTTTCCATTTTGTCATCCCATGTACCAGAGAGGATGTAATGAGCCTGGCCCCCACTGTCTGCCACCACACCTGTCACCTGCAGGAAAAAAAACAAACAAAAACAAGCCAGAGATGGAATGGAGGTCCAAAAAGATGGATCACTGCAGCCTATTCACCTAATGTTCTTACCTTGCACAGGCAAGAACATTACTTAACACTGTATTAACTGTTCACAGATCAAACATTTAGGATTAAATTTACATAGCTGCTATAGCTTCACTTATTGTAAACTAAGTAGTTATTGATACTATAAATGCTCTTTTCTACATTTGTCGGTGCAGTCCAGCAGGAGGCAGCATCACACAAATTACACAGTATCACAAAGTGTAGAAAAAAAAAAGGTTTTACCTTTCGTGGAACATCTCTGGAGAAATAACTATATGGTGAGAACTTGAGCTGGCAGGTCTCCTTCGTCTTGTGATTCACAATCTCAATGTCTCCCGACTGCACAAACACATACAGAGAATGAGAAAGAAAAACACAGACAGAATTACAACCTATTCAAACAGTACATTTTCCCATAAGGTCAGTCATCAGCTAGAAGGTGGGAGAAATTGTCATTTTATTTTATTTAGGTGTGTAGTATCATAAAAACTAATTACAACCTAGTTTTAGGTTTTAATTATTCCATTCTAGATCTTTTTTTTTGCTGCTGTACAGTAAGATGTGGCTCTTACTGTTCACCTTTGTGTTTTTTTAATTGCTCTAACGAGAGACCATGCAGAGACTTTGGTCGACTAGAGCTTCTGCTGAGCAATGATGACCACGAGGGTTGTCTGTATGTGATCCTGCAACACATGCATAAAATTTAAGATATGAATGAAATAAGATGATGAAATAAGAAACATTTCTGGCTTCTGCACAGGACCATGCCTTACAAAGTGTCAAATGTTCGCAACATCTGTCAGACACGATGTTAAAACTGTGAGCATGGTCACCATGTCAACCAGATAAAAACATTTCTGTTGCTGTGCTTGTTTCTAATTATATATTCACAAGACGTGACTCAAGTGGAGGCTCCGTTTTTAAGCTGGGTGACCAGGAGTTGTGTTACAACCTCAGCAGTGTCATAGCCTGAACCTCTCTGTGAGGTCCAAACCAAGGAACTTTAGAAGGGACAACTGATCATTTTACTTCTGTTTCAGGAGGATTAATCTTGTTGTTTTGTTGTGAACACTGGGTCAGTTCATTACGTTTTCAGGGATGCTTAAGAGGTGGGTGTCTTGTCCAGAGAGACTACATGTGCAGTTTGGACTTGGAAAAGGCACAGGACCTCATTTTCCAGGTGTGCTGTGGGGGTTGCTTCAGGAGTTGGCCTCTTTTTTTTTTACAGATTCAGTTTGTAACTTTTTCTGATATCATTTCAGTAAGGATCTGCAGGTGTAATGTTTACTCGGCTCAGGAGCTCCATCTTTCAGATTTTATGGGTGATGTCTTGTATTTATAAAAGCGAGGTTGTGGTTTGGACGTTTAGAATGGTGTGAAACGGCCAGAAGGAGAATTTTCACCTTTCAAGTCACATTCTTAACCAGAGGAGTCTGGACTGCATGCTCAGTGTTGGAAGAGCTGGAGAACGAGGATCAAGATTAGCAGAACAAATGGATGGAATCACTGTCGGTGCCATGTTAGTTACCCTGTCTTGTTTTGGTGTATAACTGAATAATATGAAGTGTTTTTGGGTGACCTTGCATAAAATACATGATATTTTAAGATTTCTTAATAACTCAGAGCTGATCTACATTTCTCTTTGTGTTCATCCAAGTTTCCTTGAAAACAAACAGGGAGATTGATGTCACAGAAAAAAGTGGAAAATAAAAAAAAAGGAAAAGAATAACACTTTCAGAAAAAGACACAATGACATATGTGATGTGTATCTTGCTCACTTCCTCCCCCTGTGTATCTGGGCCATTGTTCAGAAAAGAGGAGGCTGTCATTTTAAATTGTTATTTGGGATCAAAGCTTAAGACAAATCCCCAGAGATCGAGGAGCACCAGAGTCATGGATTTTTGTCTGAATCCCTTATTTACAGCACTTTACCCTGCTGGTCTGAACCTCCTTCTTTTACCACACTGAAAATAAGATGTTTTTGAGGCACCATGGAAGGTCAGGGGCACTAAGGCAGAAGGTTGAAAGCTATGGATGGATGATTATCATTGAGACGAGCTCATAAACACACCTGGTCAATCCAGAGTTTTCCCACAATGATGTTGTGCACCGTGGAGGTGACTTTCCTCCACACGTAGTGGTTCCCACTGGAGTGGAACTGCAGGTGGATGGCACCTGGGGACACATGAACACAAAACTATCAGAGGAAAAAGTCATAACAATCAGCTGCCATTCCTGTGAACAGGAAAGTGACAACAAGGGATTCAAAACCTATCATCTTACATACTCATGCTTTCGATGGGGCCAATTCTATCTACTATTAGATCTTTAGACCTGAAAGATTTGTCTATTTCATCAAAAAAAGATTACTTCCACTATTTTCCCTTTTGTATTGATTCTGATAACATCCAACAACAACTGTATGATACAAGTAAGAGAAGTCATGTAAATGTCATCCTTCATCTGGTCTTAGATCTGTCAAATTTCCCATTTCTTTGAGCCCACAAACCACTGCTCTTTGTTCAAAAAGCAAGGTGAAAATTAAAATAGTTATTTTCGATTTATTGAAAAAAATAAAATCACTACAAAAACCTTTTCCCCCTCAACTTCTAAATTGAGATATTCATTTACAAGGCACTACTGCGTATTAAATATGTATGAGTGTTTGCTCAAAAAAGGTCAGAACGACTTTTGTTTTAATGACTATTTGCTGCATTAGCAACGGTTTTCAGTGTAGCCTTGTTGTTCAAATATTATAACAATCACTACAACAACACACACTCATCAAAAACTGTGCCACAACCATATTACAAGATAGAAAACACAGCACAAGACTCCAGTGAGAGTAAAAGTCATGTTATCCCAGTCTGCAACCATAATCTATCTCTGCACCAGCAAGCAGTGAAAGAACACTACTGAACCAGCTCTTCTAGATCTCTTCTGAACTGCAGCGGTGCAGTTTCATGCCTGATGGATACAGCTGAGGTTGCACTGACTCGCACCGTAGTCACAACCAGAACCAAACTATTAGTCTTATTTCATAGGTCAGAAACTGCAAACGGTTATAATGCAAATTTAGTCAACAAAAACCATTCTCATGACGACCTTTCAGTGGCTCGGTACAATACAGGTTCTTTTTACAGATAATGCTGTAGAGTACATTCAATGACTCATCATGTACTCTCCAGACATTGTCCTGCGCCTCGGTTAGTTCAGTAAGAAACACCAAACAATTACTTTTTCTATGTTAACACAGAGAAATTATCAGCTGCAGTCAATCGTAATGATCGCTTAGAGAATTTTCTACAATTTTAACCTGGTATGCATAACGTTGACCCTTCATTAATTATCTATTACAGAGGTATATTTGATTCCATTTTATTTTTCATAAAAATAAATCCCTGAAACATCTGTGACTTACTTTGTGAGTGTATATAACCTTCCAATAAGAGCTTCAGTTAGCTAGCTGCTCAGCTGAATGTAAAATGTCTTACCCAGAGGCATAATGGAGAGGTATTTGCCACGGAACTTGCTGGCAATGGTGATTTCCTGCCACAAGGTCCAGCCTCTTTGGGAAATCACATGATGTGCAGCTGCAGGGGGGTGATGGCTTACCTGGGCGGAAATAAAGACAGCATGGAAAATACGTTCATATGACATTAGAAAACACATCCATGTTTTTATAAATACAGTCTGACATCAGTTTGAGAGCCAAATGTGTGCAAGCAATTTGGGGAAAGTGTAAACATAATTTTCCTATGGATATGCTATTACCTGCTCACACAGTGAGCGGTAGCCAAATTCCTCCAGGCGATCAAGCTCATAGGTCTCGCCTAGGAGGGGGTTGAAGGGCTTGGCTGTCCGGTGGACCGTGGTGGAGTAGGAGGAGACGGAGAAGGCAGCAACCAGGCACATTTGCTCTAGAGACGACTCGCAACGTGCCGCCTTGTCTAGGAGCTCGTGATACTCCAGGTCCTCAGAAAGACGCTGCAGCATCGACAGCGGCTCGTTGAAGTTTACCTGAGGGGAAGATCAAGAATAGGAATTCATAAAATGTAATCCACGCAGATTTATGTTAGCTTGTCAGCAAATACTGCAAAAGGAACATGACTGGTAGACTTACAGGCATGGGGATTTTAGAAAGCTCCTTGCCGATGCAGTTCTTCATGATGCTCCATAAATTGAGGGAGTAATTGGGCTTGTCTGGGATACGAGTCCGCCTTTGTCTGCGAGGTTGCAGCTCCTTTCCTGACACATCATTACAACTTGGAGACATCTGGGATTTGGTGAGGCAAAAGGAGTGGGTGGACAAGTTTGAGAAAATCTTTTTCAGTTTTATGAATAGAGTTTCAGTATACTGCCTGACACAGCAGACAGGACAGACAGAGCAAGAAACAAAAAGGAAGGGTACAAGAAAAGAACAGATCTCTGACTTGTAATTAAGATCTAGTGGAATGATGCAACTGTACCACTCCAGAGGGGGGGACAACAAGGGGGCAGGAAAAACAGAAATAGTGTGTGTACAACTCCCACTGTGAGAAGAGCAAGTGCAAATGCCATACAAGTAAATCAATGAAGCGTGAGCTTTGCAGAGACACGGATGGAACTGAAATGTATAAGAGTCGGCAGCATTTACAAATGTCAGCTGTATTAGTCACACTTGTTAAGAAGACAAACACTTACGGGGTCGTCCTGGTTCCAGTCGCTGGCCTGGCCTCCACTTGCTCCACTCAAATTGCTTTGAGATCGCCTGAAATTGAATGAAAAATTGTTGGGGGGGGGTTTCAACAAGCACAGAGCAAAATGAACTGTAAAGCTCCTGTCGATTTTGTTTCCCTTCTAAAATTACAAACACCCCACACTAGCAAAGGAGGGATGAAATTACTGGGTATCGCAGCTGAATGATGTCTACCAACTGTGCTTGTCTTGATGGCGCTGCTGGACCTGAGGGCTCTGCCACAACATAACCACTACTGAAAGGTGAAGTAAATTACACTGATCATCTGGTTACAATGAAATGCTTTACCAAGAAATCTGGCGTGGTATGTTACCCTGCCAGTTCTTCAGTCTCTTCATGTTACAATCATAGTTTAATATATTAATCTCTCTAGTTTACATTATTTAGTGGTGATGGGTTTGTTTGTTTCTAAGTTTTACCCTCTGTCATTCACTGTGATGCTTCTAACAGTATGAAAAGTGCTCTACGAATAAAACGATTGCTTTATATGGTAGCTGGTTGTAGCATTTTTGTCTGCAGCAGTAATATAATCAACATTTGTTTTCGTTTGTGGAACAAGCAGTGAGCATACAACAAAATCAAAGAGGAACTATTTTGACATAAAGAAATACACATAGAAACTGTTCATTGGAATCTTTTTGGCTTTTGTTTTATATTGTGTTTGTCTCGTTTGTGTATTTAACTATTTTTTTATAAATAAATAAGTTTAAAACAAGGTCACATGAACTGCATGTTGGCTGACCTGTGCTGTGTGCTTTCACTGGCAGTCACTGTGATAAATGCAGGGGAATCCTCCATGGCATCAAAGTACTCAGTATCCTCATCTTCATCACTTGCCTCTTCTTTATTCACCCTTTTACTCCCTGTAGGTGAAACAGTCAAATTTTTAAGTTTACGGAGACATTGTATAAATCTAGCCATAACACCTCAGGGTGGTAAAAACTATGAATTCTGCAGAGTTCAGTGGAGAAGAGCATATACCCATGGTAATTAATTAGGGAATAATAAGCTTACTAAACCAACTAATATTCTTGATGGTTAACTAGCCTGATGCAATTTCTCTGTGCGTGCTTCTCATAATAAAATCAGCTTGGTTGCCATTAAGATTAAAGGAAATAAATGCCGACGGGAGAAAATAAATCATGTTAAAGCCTGTGTGTTAAAGATAACACAGAGATCTGACACAGCGCTCCTATCTGCAGGCGTATCACAGTCTTTCTAAAACCAGAACTGGTAACTCAACGAAACCTTTCCTTTTGTGCCCTCTCTTGTGTATCTGTATAGTTTACATTGCTTATATAGAGATGCCAACAAAACAGCTAAATTTGACTTCACGTGATTTTTAAAACCAGTAAAATTTCATCTAAAGCAAAAAAAAAAAAAGGAAAGTCAAATAAAACAGTAAAAAAATAAAAATCTTGTGATCGCCTTGATTTGAAGTATTTCATCTGATTTCTTTTTCTGCAGTTATCAGGTTAGTATAGCTCGACTTGTGTTGATGTAGTTCTTCTGACTGTTCAGACCATCAGTGTCCTGATAATAATGTGAGATTTCAAGCTTACTCATGTCACAGTTTATTCCGAGCTCAAGCTTATTTAACAGCTTTATTTAACAGAAAAAAAACCCTCAATCGAATCTGAATTTCAGGTGTGTCAGGTAGAAAAGTCTGAACATGGATTCAAGATGGATTCTGCTCCCACTCAGCTGTCCGCCTGTATCCTTAATATTTTCCGTCAGTGTGTCCACTTACATAGGAAATAGATTTTGTGGAGGTCTGCAGAGATGTGGATGTGGGATTTTTTGTGATTTTGAATGAAACTGCTGCAAATCAGAAAAATAAGGTCTAATATATTCTCATTTACTGCAACTCGACTCATGCAGAGAGCCCTCAAAAAGCAGCGCTTCAACACAGCCGCTGTCAGAGTTGGACAAAGAGGAACCGGTCATGAAAACTGTGTGCTCACCTTAAAGCCTGAAAAAAGTGGTAAAATACTGTTGAAGATTTGTAAACTTAGGCATCTCAAGATGAGAAAGCATATGTGCCGAGCTAAGCCTCAGGCAGCCACAGACACTCGTTTTATTTCACCATTTTCAAGACAAATACATGCAGTGTTTGGCCAATAAAATCAGTGAGAGACTTTAAAAAGAAGGAAAAGGTCAAGGTAATAAGAAAACCAAAAATCACAAAGCTTCCATATTTCACGTAGAGCCTACATGAGCAGTTCCTTGTTAATATAAACAACCACCAAACAGGGTTATAATCCAATCTAAACCATCTGACACAACTTAAAGTTGCTTTTCTCCACATGAGGACGTTTTATTATATCAAGCCTAAGGCTCCACATGACTTTTAGCCTATAAAATGATGCCCGCTGTGAGACTTACAAGAGTCAATAACATTCATTCTCACCCTGGTTGTTGGTTGGGGCACTGGGTGTGCTGGAAACGTGTGTGGGTGCTTCTCTCCACGCTCGCTCAAGGCTGTTATGCTGTTTGGCGAGCTGCTCTATGGTCTCCTCTAGGTGGGTACGCTGCTCTCGCTCATACTGCAGCGCCCGCTGCCACCTCCTGCTGTGCGTCTCAGCTAGGTCCAGAAAGTCTCGACACGCCTGAGGAAAAACACAAGTACATGATCACACAGTCAGTGCTGAACGTTACATTTCAGTAATATATAGCAAAAAATGATAATGGATGTAAGAATTTACTTCTAGTATATCCTGAAAGTTTACAGTTTTCCCTGAAAACAAGAATAGATTAGAATTGGAATAAAAATAACGTTCTGGGATATATCTTTTCTGACCTTCAGCAACAAAAGGACAGGAAGCATTAAAATAGAAATGCAGGTAAAGCCAGTTGTGCTAATTATTGTTATCATGGTTCTTAATCAAAACTGTTTGGAGCAATCATCAATATGTTAATTAGATGTCTGCAAAGCTTTTACCGGGTGTCCCTGCTGTGTCAAATGAACCTCTGAGCAAACCCTGATGGCTGATGAGCCACAGATAAAACCCCTGACTGAGTGCCCTCATGAATACGAGTCAAAAAAGAAAAGAAAAAAAAGGAAAATCAGAGCAGCAGTGATGCCCTCTCTTGACCATATGGGCCATAAGGGGGCATCATTGCCGTTCTGATTTTACTGCTGGGACAGAAAGGTTACTTCAGATCACACATTTATTACATGTCAGCAGTCGTTGGCTCTGAATCATGAGCTTTCCTTTCATTGAGCTCAAAAGTTCACTGAACTTAAATAACACCCTTTGTCTAACTTCATATTACCAAAACAGTCATGTGACAATCACTGAGCCATAAGTGTGAAGCTTTCAGTGGTACAGAATAATCCAAAACTGCTGAACTGAACTAAACTTTTTCCCTACCTGACTGTGTCAACCAATGACATATAATCTATATATTATTATATATTCAAATACATGTCATTGGTGTCAACTGAAAAAATGCCTCCGTGTTCCCAGAGCCGGACGGACTGGTAATTGTTCGGATGAGTCACTTAAATGAAAGTTGGGTCTGAATGCATGAATCAGGACAGATAAAACTCTCACTTTGCTTGGTTCATCTCTGTGCTCTGGTGAAAAAGGCACGCAGGATCCGCAGAACCACTGCAGCCCTATATCTCAATTTCTCTCACACATTAGTTCTTGCATATATATTGTATATATGCCTGTGGCTGCAACTAACAGCTGTTATTTCACTGTTCCAGTGAATGTTTGTGTATTTTTTTTTTATTATGACCAAATAAATATTCTGTTGACTCAAACCTAAAATTAAAGAGAGCTACAAAATCAATGCGTATAGGAGTTAGGCATTTAATAAAGAAAATTTGTTTGACAATTTTCTTACTTTCAAAAACTGAAATGTTAAGTATTTGTTACAGCCCCAATGTCATTTAGTCCACATAATAAATGAAACTATGTAGGTGAAAAAAATCTGCATTATTTATATATTTGACAACTTTATAGAGTTTAAAAAAAGGATGTTAATATAATATATAGTTAAAAAAAAATTGTTAAGTGATTGTTGCCTACATTTCCTCTGATCATCACAGTCACAACCTCTTATTCAGCACATGCTGTCAGGGCAACACTTTACTGATTATTGCTCATTTAAATCTGCAGATTTCATGCTTGTCAAGAGATTTTTTTTTTGCAGCATTTTGATTCTTGAAAACCCAAAAGACACAGGCATTTTCCCCGTCAGTTTTTTTTCACCAGTAGTACTGAGTTTCTAAATCTAATACTCCAAAAGTCCAGACACTGTCCAGGTTTAAAAGATATTGCGAACACTATAAGACAAGAAAAATTACTTATTTTATATCTGTTATTCCAGATTATTAAAAGATTTTGCTGAGAGATTAATATTTTATTGCCAATTACAAGACATTTCATTTAAAATTTAAGAACATTTCAGAATTATGAGTGTTTAACAACCGAGCATTAACATAACGGGAGGCTTCTGAAATATCATATCATGAATTTCTCATTCCTGTAGAAGAGTCACTAAATATTTCACACTTAAAACTTAGCAAGGCAGATAAGATTAAGAGAAATTTTATAGCTCTCCAGGCAGAAAAACGACAGTCTCTTACCTTCTTTAGTCTCGCGTCAGCAGTTTAAAGAGCGTCGCCTGAGCCTCTGTTTAAATGCTACAAACGCATGTGACGCTCAAGTCCACTTCCTCAGACGAAAAGCACGACACGAAACTCAAACCCCAACTTAAAAAGTGTGACACTTCCACTTTTTTTATTGCTGACTCTTTAGTATGAGCTCAGGCTGCATGTGACTTCTAGTGTTGGAAAGGAAAAGAAATAGTAAAAAAAATTAATAATACAAAAATCAATAAAGACCATCAAAGTGAACGAGTACGAGTTATGGGTGTGTAAGTGAGAATAACAGTGTTAAATTAAAACTCCTCACATGACAAAGTGGACCTGTATTTGAAGCGATTTATTTTTCTGTCGTGTGTCCAGAGATGACTTTAGTTTTAAATCAACCTGTTTAAAAGTCCACCTAACTGATCTGAAATTAACAGATGGAGTTCAACCATTTTAATCTAAAACGGTGGGCTCTTAAACGCATCCATGCATCAACTGGACAGTTTGTCACTGCAGTCAAAGGCACACTTGAAAAGTTAGATTAAAAGGTGAATGAACTAAAGTAAAACCGTCTCCAAGCTGTGGTCAAAAATCACACGATGCATGTGTTAAACCGCGTCGACACTCGAAACACCATTAAAGATTTACACAATCCAAGAGGATCTTATGTCTAAAGGCATTTTCCTGCACTTCCTATTTATCTGAAGTCATTAAAAATAAAACGGCTTTTCCACATAATTTAAAGAGACTTTGCATCAAGTCTCTTAAGCTGATAAAACCTAACTTTTGTAAAAATAAATAAATAAATAAAAACAATTCAGAAACCTTATCCTATCTCAATGACAGGAACTATTTAAAACTAAATGTATTTTACCCTAATTTACTCCCAAATACTA
>JAOXNZ010000001.1:18050004-18065756 GCA_028566095.1 Kryptolebias brasiliensis | reverse complement strand
TAAAAGGAGCAGACAAAGTATAAACAGAACATTGTCAAGAGATAAATACAGACTGCTGAGTGCTCTGAAGTGAATTTTACATAATAGGGAGAACATTTGAAAATGCAGCATTTAATACACACATTTGTTTTCTGTTTTGATTTGTTTTTGTCAAATAAAGCTAAATAGAGCAACTTCTTCCAAAAGCTAAATCACAGACAACCAGTGTAGAAACACCAACAAGTTCCTAATCAGTAGTAACAGAAGAACTGATGTTTTGCTAATGTTATTTGTCATAAACCTCTGTTAAAACCAAAAGATAAAACTAAGACTTCTACTAAATGTTGTAAATATTTAATCACAAATAACCAAGAGAAAAACAAACTTTTTACTCTGACCAGTTTAATGAACTGAAGCTGAAGCAAGAAACTGATGTACAACCAAAGTAACTAAAGGAGAAGGTCGCACTCCTTCATGCTCAGCATCACATCCACATGTAGAGGTGTGAAATTACATAGTAGGGTCTGGATTAGGATCCTTTTGGAGGTGCTGTGAGGGAGGAAAAAAGTGCCAGAGAGCATCCATAAAAAGATGGGAAGACATTTAAAGAGGAAGCTAAAATACACTACTAAGATCTGACATTTCCACAACTTTGGGCCCAACTGATGCCACTCAAAGAATATTCATTTCTATCATCTTACAGTTGCTGTTTTGGGTTAAAACAGAATTGAGAGTCACAGTGGATTATGTGCAGGATCCACTCTGCATAATGACACATATTGTAAGAAAAACTGATGCAAAGCTAACAGAGTGTTTGATGTAGCAATATTTGCTTCAACAGCCATGACGCTTTTAAGTTTGACGGCAAAATTTTGCTCATCTTGTGCCTCTGCTCTGAGTTACTTTGGCTCCCACGTGAAATCTTTAGCCTAATTTTCCAAAATAAGGTTGTGCTGATCCAGCAGCATTCCAGATTTGCATACAACGCTTCACAAAAACAAAAATCCTTTCAAAATAAAGTGCCAAATATACCATACCATGTCTTTAGAGGAGAATCTGCATACAGCACTTTACCTCCAACACCACTTCACTTTCCAAGGAAATAAACTGAGAGCCCGTTCAATAAACTGAGAGGAATTATATCAGAAATATCCTTTCTGTAATGTGCTTGCAGTTCCCCGAGTCAGATCTATAGAGCATTGACAAAATGCCAAGCACCACCAGACAAGTCTAAATACTGGAGAGAGAAGCCATTTAAGATCGTTAATCAATACGATCCCTCATATCTAGAACAAAAAACGAGCTGCATTTTACAATAAACCCATGTAAATAAAAGGCACGTCTGTGCAATAATGCCTCATTTACAGCCCTTTTTCTCACTGCAGCACATGCAGATGGATGGGTTCTCGTAGTAAAATCAACATCCAGAGGCAAGGACAAAAGCCCATTACCACGCCAGTCATGTCTCAAGGGCACACTTCCTCCCCCCTGCCCCGACAGCTTAACACCTCGAAAAACACCTGAATCAACGCAACGGCATGTCAGCTCATCATTTATGAACCGCTGCACCTCATGTTCTCTGACTAGCATTTATAATTTTATTAACATAGTTTATTTTAATACACAAAGACAAAAACATAAAAAAAATTTAAAAACGTAGACAAACACATACATATTCAACACATATAAATACATGCACAAATACATCCATAAACCTAATGATAGTAGTAACAAATAAGTAAAATAATGTATATGAACTGATTATGCATAAGCCTCATGTACATCTGACAAGCAGTTATATTAATAACATATATAAGGGAATGCAACACAACTTTACATACATAGAGTTACGAATCATAAACCATAATCATAAAGGTTTGAGTTTGCCTTTAAATGTAGAGAGCAGGTAGCTTGTTCTGGAGAGCAGAACCACAGGAACTCAAAGCACCTTCACCTAACCTGGATTTAATTGTGAGAACAGTGAAAAGGTTTGAATTTGATGACCTCAGAGACCTGGTCGAGTCACAGACAGACAGAAGGTCTGTGGTGAACAGGAGGGCCAGACCACTAAGTGCTCTGTGGACTATTCTGAGGTTATTCTGAACGGAAAGACAATAAAGTGAGTTCAGGACTGTAGTAAGATGTTTGAATTTCATGCAAAAGAACTCTCATTTTGTAGAGTTTAAATTGATTGTTTGGAGGATTTTGCAAACAGACTGATGGAGTAGTCTTAATTTGCTCAACAAGAATCCATAGGCCCAGTTTTTATGACTCGATTGAGTTAAAAACTTATTAAACTTTGATATTTTTAAGTAGTAGAAAGCAATTTTGGTGACACTGCTAATGTTGCCACCACGACTGAGATCTGTGTGCAAACAATGCCAAAACATGTCTGATTTGCTCATTGTGTTTTCAGGGCCAACAAAAGAGTAGACGTATTTCAAGCACAGTATATCAGTCTTGTCTTTGCTTAGATCTAAAACATTCCTGGACATCTAGCAGTTAATATCATCAATTGAATTCAGCCATTAGTGAACAAAAGTCAGATCATCGAATGAAAGACAATTGTGCACCATCAGCACAGATTAATAATGATTAGTAGATTAATTTATGGTTGATTGTAATAATAGTACCCAGCTGGTGTAGGCCCAGCCAAATTAACAATGAATTATCTAACTGCAAGTTTTTGAGATAACTGTAATCATGTCTGGATAATCTGTATGAACAGCTCCATTTAACTGTAGAGAAACATTTAGATGAAACTGACAGCAATGTCATGTTTACAAAATTTCAGAGAGCGTTAAATTGTTTATCACAATCATTTTCAGATCAGTCTAATCAGTCTAAAGCAAGAGCATGTCAAATGATTGAATTTATACAAATGTGTTTCGGAGAGAAGCTGAGATACAAGCGCAGAAAACTATTCACCAACGCATCTTAACATGAGTTAAGCTTATCTGTTGGCCTCCAGTCCCTCCTTATTGACCAACCTCTGTGTTCAGCACCACATTTCTGAGCATGTGGGTGAAAAACAAAACAGCAAAATCATGAGAATAGGCAGCGATAGGCAGGATGTAATTGGGTGAGCAGCCGTCTGCTATCTCCCTGTCAGGACTCGTCTCTCTGCAGGTCCCAGAGGACAGGCTGTCAGATCAGTGGAGCCAGGCCTTCGGCTAACAGCATGTCATCCTGTGGCAGAAAGACGAGCACAAAGACAGGACAGGCACAGGGGAGAGATGTACTGCCCCTCTGGTTTAAAAATGGTATTTAAACTTCTTGAAAGACCTATAATGAGAGAGGAGACAGAGCTCCTGCAGTTCTTTTCAGAATTTTTTTGTTAAAATTTAAAAGTTTGCTCCTGCTGCACATTTTATTAATCATATTTAAACAGCCTGTATAAAAAGTTATCTGCTACTGAGGAGAAAACATGTCCTTAAAGTCCAAATTAAAGCGTGTTGCTGACAGGTGATAACTTTAAAACATTTCTGACTCCAATATGTCCACACTTTTAAAGGCAAACTAAATACTATGCCTGTAAAAGTTCAACAACTCACCATCATGCCGTCACCAAAATACCTAATTTCTGATCAGTGCTGAAAACAAAACACTCATTTTTTTTTTTAGATTACAAGCATTTTTCACCTCTTACAGAAGTGTCCAAATATGACCACTTCCAAAAAAAGACGAAGATGTCAACAGTCAGATGTTGTACTTGAAGGTTTATAATGGAAACTAGTGGGTGGTGCCATCAAGACTTCATCCATTTTACGTCATCAGAAACTGATACTGTGTATTTGCAGAATGAACAGGCATGCAACCAGTAGAGGATGTTCATAATGTGAGAGACAGTGTTGTCTCCAATACAGCCACAAACACTTCTCTTGCCTCAGAAACAAGTAAAAGCCACCCTCCTCAACTTTGACCATATTTAATGTTAACATCCTTCAAGCCCTGAATTTCCACATGATCCGTGTTCTCTGCTGTGCTCTTTAGTTGAAGATCTTGATAGGCATGATTTACACCAAAGTATGTTAATAATTAGGCCCATTCTAAATGCAGATGGACAGCACGGCGCAGTGTTGCCTCCCAGCAAGAAGGTCACAGGATCGCCTCCAGGCCTGGGGGCTTTTAGTGTGGAGTTTACATGTTCTCCCCAAACACACGTGGGTTTACTCCAAGTACTCCGGTTTCCTCTCAATAACCAAAAACATGCATGTTAGGTTAACTGGCAACTCTAAATTGTCCCTAGGTGTGAATGAGAGTGTGAATGGTTGTTTGTCTTGTTTATTTGTTTACCTGTTATGAACTTGCGACTTGTTAAGGGTGTACCCCGCCTCTCGCACAGTGATGGCTGGAGATAGGCACCAGCTCCCCCACAGAAAGGTGAAGCAGGTAAAGAAAATAAATGAATGAATAAATTCAAATTCCTACATGACCGCATGCTTAAAATCCAATTTACTTTATAAACATACATTCACAGCCCTGGTAGATCTTAATTTGTCATTTGCAGCAACAAATAACATTATCAAAGAAATACAAGCACCATTCAAACTGTGCTACATCATTGTTTCCATATAGTTATGTGATCCAGTGTTTAAATATTTTTTCACAGTTCCTGGTAGAGGCCTGGGATTTAGATTTGGGATTTCACAGGTCCCACTGGACCTATTACAAGTTCTGAAGTGACAAAAAAAAAAAAAAACTGTGAAAAGCGTTGTAACATACATGCACTTACACGAAGATGACTGCATTTGAGGGGGAAATTAATTCAGAGTCTTGCTCAAGAACACTTTGTTACAAAGACCAAGGAAGCTGCAGAATGAACCACTGACTCTCAAATTTACAAATGGCTGCACTTCCTCCTGACCTCCAGCTGCTCATTAATATGAAATATAGAACTACCTATTCACCTAACAAGCTTTAGTTTTTGAAGTCTAAGATTCAAAAAATCACACAAAAACACCACTGCACTTCATAAAAAGGCAGCCATAAAACCACTGGACTTTTAACATAGATGGATCACAGTATTTGTTTCAGTCCAGACAGCAAAGATTCGAGGAATGACTGCACAGCAGCTGCTTATGACAGACTGCACAAGAGTAAAGAGAAATTAAAAGTACATCAGAAACCGAAGAAGACATGCCAGATGAAGAGTGACGATGGATCCCAGGGGATGGGACTGTAATCCTGGCCCTGTAATAGCCAACTGGCTCCATACCTCCCCTGAGACACATCTCAGGGAGACAAACAGAGGAGACACCAGGTTAAACCCAGTCATATGGTGCTCAGTGTTTCACAAGCAAATGAGAAACTGTGCAGTGCAACTTATCACTGTCCCCGAAGCTCTGCAGAGCAGCTCTGCCAGTCTATCCCACTGAACGCTCCAAGAAGCAGCAAACAAAAGCGAAGATTAAAACCCAAACAGCAGCAACTATGCAATGAGTCTTAATTCTAAACTGTGCTAGGATGGACAAAAACAGAACATTAAAAAGGCTGAATACTAAACTGGTTCATCCTCCAATGGTGGATCAAACCTTTGTGAGTAGATGGTTCTGGTTGACCTAAAACCTACTAACTGAGCCCGTTCACAAACTGTGGTAAAAAAAAAATTGACAACTCCAGAAAATGACAAACAGCAGGCAGAAATCTGTCACAATGTAAAGCCAGTGTTTGCCAAGTCCAAAATGACCTCAGACTTATATGGAACCCATGTGCAGAGTAGTGATGAGATTATATTAACTACATGAACACAAAGGCACGTGTATTTAAACAGCTGCTAATTAATGTAAAACACCTGTGTCATATTTATTTCTATTAAAAAAACTTTGCATTCTGTTGTTGTTGGAGCGCCTTTAGACAAACATGTTTTTTCCACATAAACAATTTTTGCATTCAGTGTTATTGTAAAATCCCAGATTTATCAAACATTAATGTGACAACAAACTCTATTAAAGCCAAGTTCACTGAAGAAAACTCAGAATTTCTCTTTGAAATTTTGATTTAGTTGGTTCCACCTTAAACCTTTCAGCTTTAGATCATAGCAGAACATATAGCACATAATTCTACCAATCCATGTTCATTTCAGCCTTAGATGAGACTGACAAGGTGATAATGTTTTTGTAATTTGACAGTCCTCCGTCACTACACTCTCAGTGTTTTGACTCCTATATTATTACAAGGACCGCAACTTTTGAGGTTGGTTTTAAAAGCTTGTCGAGCATGCTGACCTAATACCCGACAGCTCCAGATGTAAGTAAGAACTCACACATGAGGTAGTGTTTTTGTTGGTGACTGAATAACTCAATAATTGAGACAGATGGAGCAAGATCAAGGTTCCTAAACCAGGAATGCAGTTAACTTTGTTATCCATCATGATAAGTAAGAAGTAATGCAGGAGGACAAGCCATGAAGGTAACCATAGTATCAGAAAAGTAGTGACAGTTTTCAGACAGCAGCAGAATTGATATCTATATGCGCTCTCTCTGTTGCGCTGCAGTTATGTTGTGAATATCAACGAGTTTAATAGGTGACTGAGGAGCAGGGCACTGTGGGGGCTCCACATCAAACCTGACCCTGTGCTCGGAGACTTCTTATTAAAGTGCATTCAAAGCAGGAAGAGGTGCACAAAGTCTCACCTTCAGCATTAACAAACTTTAAGTAAAGACACCTTCATTTTTTGGTAACAAATAATGACCAAACTAATGTGGAATCTCAGAGGCACAGATCTAGAAAAGGTTTTAAACAACTTGCTCAAAATGTTTCTGTTCATCAAAGTAGTAATAATGCACCAATAAATTTACACTGTAAAATAACCTATTTGCCAGATAATGATTTCCACCGATTCTCTCCAAAACTTTAAAACAGTTTATATCTACATGAACTAGGATTACAACTTCAAATTCAAAAAAGCTAAATAGTGAAATCTTTAAAACATGGCACAAAGGCAAAAGATAATCCCTGAATTCTTTGGAGGTCCATCTTGGCAATATGTGACGTAAAAACCATGTTCCATAGTAGTTCTAGCAATGCTGTTTTATTGATTTTTACACCTCTTTACTTTTCCATCAGATACTAAAGGTATCTAAACCTAAAGGATTGCACTGGATTGGATTCAGAGAGCTGCAGTGTATTATAAACCAATCAATAATTATCTTGAAACTAAATTGACTGGCTTATTTTACACAAATAAACACTGATTTATATATATTTTCATGCCTAATAAGGAGTGTGAAATGTGAAAAATAAATCATATTTATCACAGGCTGCTGTCTAACAGCATAGATGTCACCTTAACATTGAAAACACCATAAAAAAGTAAGGTGATTAGCAGTGTCCATGTCCACCAGTGCAATGAATCTACAATAAGATTTGGACACCTTCCACCCCTTTCAGACAGTTTACACTCAACATGTTCACTTTTGCAACATGAGTTTCACATGGACAATTGCTGGTAGCAGACTGCAGAAAACTCTGTCTTTAGTGTAAATAACTATGAATTTCTATATAAATATCATGCAAAATAATGATAGGGAAAAGTTTTTTTGTTTGTTTTGTTTTTTAAGCATTCACATTTATAAGCCTTTGAGACTGGTGGTGGTTTTGACTCCAGAAGTCTGCTTTAAAAAACTGGCTTCACCCTGACAAGCTTTTAGCTCGTCTTCCCTGAGAGCTTCTGTCTGAGGTTTCAAACTGATAACCCTCTGAGGGATTTCTACTGCAGGTAAGATACTGATTACTAATAACACCACTTTTTCTAAAATATCCAAACTACTCCATTAAGAGTGTACTTCCATATACAGTATTCATAACACAGGACTGAGGTCATTATCATATTTAAATTTTAAACACAAGACCTTCTAATGGTGCCTTTATATCCATTATTTTAAACTGCGCTACTAAAAGAGAAATGATAATAAGGTTATTAAAGGATTTTTCTTAAGGAGCAAAGTTCAAAGGGTGCAACCTGCTATAATAAAAAGGTTATGGTACGTTTTACAGAAACATACTTTATGCTGCTCATGTCAAATTAATTTGAGTGTAAAAACAGCCAAAATGAGAGTTCAGGACATCGGGACACAGCTGCTCAGCTCTACATGGTCAAATTCTGCCTCGAGCAAGAAAACAATAGATAAAGAGAGAGAGGTGGAAAGGCAGAACAGAATGGTTAAGGACACAGGAAACAAAAAGAAGAAGGAATAGAAGAAATAGTCATTTAAATGTTTACACATTTTTCATTGTTCCTCCACAATAATGATATGCAGTAATTACATACAGCTAACATGAAATACACAAAACAGGATGTTACTGAACAATCATGAGCAGTAACATAACAATTTATTCTGTGAGAAAAACATTTCTTACGAGATGATGAGGCAAAAAAATCTTTGATAAATACTGACTGTTCTAAACACCTTAATATAGTAAAAAAATCACTGGTTCACTCAGGGATGCACAAAAACACCCCTTTTACAGTTTTTGATGATGTCTACATTCACAATATGCATGCACAGTTTCACACTGCCAGTACAACACATACTGTAGCAGGCTCCAGCTCATTCATATGCAAATGTAAGGTGGAGCAGGCGCAGAGGAGTGAGGAAATGGGCATGAGTGAAAGAAGGATGGGAGAAAAGCATGCAGTCCAGAGCAGAAGAGAGGGAGCAGGCTGCTCTTTTTGCAGCATGAGGCACTGCATTGTTGAAGGAGACTGCAGAGATGTGAGTGTCCATGGTTGACAGATCCATGGACACAGTAAAGGAGCTGCATGAAGGTCTGACCATTAGCTTCTGGAGCTAAAGATGAAAGAGGTGCCAGGAAATAACCTAACATTGGACAGATGTAGAGTCGTTTGACAGCTTTGAGCTCCTGTGCCGTAGCTTAGTAGCAACCATACTGACCCTGGTTGAGTTTACTCAGACAACCTGAGTTGCAGAAGGAGCGGATGGTCCCGGGCTCCCAGCAGCTCCGGCCCTTCATGCCCCCTCTCTGCAGGCCTGATCCGACTCCACGCTTCCTGAGATGCAACACAGCCTCTGGGCTGCTACATAATCACAGCAAGGGGAGGGCTGAGGTAGCGACCTTCCCTTTCCAGCGATGCAGCATGCATGTACAAAAACTAAAACACATACAACAATGTGGGGCAGGATGCCAGAACCCCTTGTAATTCCTATGTCCAATACTGCATCGTTCTGTCCTGCAGAAACAGACACACAGACACACTCTGCATACACACAATCACAAAGCTCTGTACAATTACAATTCTCCTCCACATGCTTCTCTTAGTGCAGTGCAGACTGAATGGGAGGGGAGGGAGGCGGAGGGGGAGAGAAAATAAGAGGAGATAGGATTTGGCAGCAAGCAATCATCTGCACAACAAAGACCAAAAAATATTTCTTCCTCCTCGTCACCTCCATCTATCTTGACAGCAGAAGTCAACTAATTCAGAAAAGGAAAATGGCAGAGATCAAGGTAGGTGGGGAGCATGTACGACTGACAAAAAGATGAAAAGATGAAGCCAGGAGAGAGGGAAGGGAGGTCAGATAAAACATCGCTCAGCGAAATGTCTGCACATGCTGCTGGTTAATGTACTGCTGCAGTTCATCCACTGTCTGAGTGTTTTTATAGGGCTGATTATATCCATCGATGAACAACTTAAAACCTGTTTTCTCCGTCGGTTTTACTCTACCAACCTGGTATCAGTTGAAATAACAATCCTCACACACAGCAATTTTCTTTACTGCGTGGAAGCTGTCATTACAATTTCACCGGCAGGGTGCAAATCGTACCATTCTTTAAATAAAGGTCACCCCAGTGGAATGAAACAATTTACTACACCTACACTCAGTCTTACAATATGTGTTATATCATTTATGCATAAGAAAATGAAACATCAGTTTCTGTTGTTGATTCTAACAGTTAAAGGATGACAAGTTTAACAAAGTTGAAGTAAAAGTTTCTCACACATCAATAGAGGCTGAGATTCTACCATTCATACCACCAAGAGTGGTGATACCATCTTATTTGTTTTTAAGATCTCATTTTATGCCTATTAATTTACTGCATCCATTTATTTATAATCTTATTCTATTTGATTGCAGTTTTGCAGCAATCATTAGGTCATTGCCAATTTGACTTTTGCTGTCAAGGGAAAAATCAAGCAAAAATTGCATACCCACTCCGTAACCCATTTCTAACTTAATGTTCATGTTATTTGTTTATTATACTGAGAAACTGAACATTTGTAACTTAATATCCTCCTGTTATTTGTTCATTATAGTGTGAAACTGAACATTTCAGCTTCAACATGCAAGTCTTAGGAGAAGACACACATATGGGTCTCAGAGCTCCAAGTGGTTGGGATGCAGGTTTTCATTCTTCAGTTTTTTTTGGAAGTTGTTCTTTAAATTTTATCTCATGTTTAATAATATCAGTTATTCCATGCATTTTATTTCATGTACTTCAATACTTAAGTTCCATTAATATAATTTTTGTTGTATTCATTAGAAAACCAGACATTTTAAAACAAGTAGATAAAAAGGAGCAGAAACGACATGCAGAAATTTGATAAATAAAGTGGAAATACATGAGTTGGGTTTGGATGGATGGATGGATGGATGGATGGATGGATGGACGGACGGACGGACGGACGGATGGACGGAGCTCCAGAGGCAGATTACTGGACCAGCTGAAGTTAGTGACTGAATTTTGGGAATAAACCATTGAGGAGAAAGTTGCAGTAATCAATAAGAGAAATAACAATGGAGTAGAAGAAATGTTTGATAGAAGAGAAAGATTTGAGTTTTTTTTTTGTTTGTTTGTTTCTTTTTACTTTTTGAATCGTTTTACAATTCAGACCTACAAAAAGTCTGTACTCAAGTTAATTTTTTTATTCATGCAATTATAAACTCTGTCTGCCATTTACAAAAGTAAATTTCTTTATTTAAAAAACTGCACCCAATCATGCATTAATAACTACTAAAAATGAATACATAACACCTAGTTACATGGTATGATTAAACTAGAAGTTTGCTCCTTGTGTATTTACTGAAGATGAGGTGCAGAAAGTCCAAACTAAAAAGGACAAAGTCAAAAAAAAAGGTGTTTAAAGAACACGAGGAACAGTCTCATTATACCAATTACTGGAAGCCAAATGCTCAGCCTTTACAGCCTGCATGGACTGAGCTCATTAAAGCTTCGAGAGTGGAACTACTTCATCATGAGGATAACAATCTTTTCAGATGACATTTTAGAGGTCACTTTCTAAATCTGGCAGCATTTTAATCATTAGGCTGTTTTACCTCCAGCTACAGAAGCCAGATAAATGTTATCGATCTACATAAAAGGACGACATTATCTGAGATGCTGAGCAGCTCCACTTCCACTGAAAAAGCTCAAGACAAAAATACAAAAGAATGATGGGACTGGAATACGAGCCTCTAAATACATCTATTCTCCTGTGGCGATAATACCTCAATTATCCAAAAGAGGTTGTGGGTATTCAATTAACCACAAATGCAGGAGTTAAGAATAATTGCTTGATGAGTGAGTCTGCAGCAGCTAAAAGGATAATGCAGCAACTTGATTTAATCATCTCTAACCAACATTTGCGATGAATGAGCCCACACAGCAGAGTCAAATTACAGCTGATGCTCAACATGCTGAGGAAATGAATCATTCATTTGAGCAGAAAGTTATCATTAATAAAGTCCATGTAGAGACTTTGCATGTAAAATTTTGGAGATGGGACAGTAAATACCTCTGTGCTGTACCACAGAAATTTTTGTCAGGAATATTTTCAAACATTTAATGTTTGTCTTAAAGTAGGTAAAAAAAAAAAAAAAAAAGTTCAATCTAAATGCAGAATCTGAACACAGAGCACAAATCATGTGTAGCACAAAAACAGACACAGTGGTGTCAACATAATTTTACACATAACCTCTGGTTCTGTACATTTGCTTTGTCCTAATTCTCAACCATCTTTATAGGCAAAAAGCCTAACAAAAGGTTAACAAAGTTACTGATGAGAGCTGCAGATTTTCCAGGATTTTAAAGTGTTGCTCATTAGAAGAAGAGTATAAGTTCAGTGGTAAATGCACTCTATGTAAGATAGATCAGGATTTAGAACTTTCCTAGTTTTAAAAGTGAAATCCTCTTAGAAAAATTATTATTTTTGTGACTATTTATTGCTGTATGATCCCACTTCTTGTTTCCTAAAAATAAAAACTCACACACTGGAAACTGTCAGAACACCTATAGAGAGGGAGATAAAGTTCCAGTTTTGAGCTACTTTTTTTTATTTTTTTATTGCATTTCTTTGAATGACTAAACTGCTGAAAATCAATGTTGTCAAAATACAATTTTACTGTGCATTAAAGCAACACATTACACAGCGGCTGTAATCCACAGCTCATTAGAGAGGTGGCAGTAAGTGTTGTTTATAGGGATATATTATGTTGTTACAACAATAAACCACTTTTTTATTTTAAACTGTTGTATTCATACATGTCAACTTTAAAGTGAAACTGCTTGCCTGGTATTTGTTGGTGAAACAACACAACAAAGATGAAATGTAAACATGTTGTTTCCTATTACTGCATTGTTCTGTCCTCCAGAAATAGGGTTACCTTAGTTCATGAGGATTTTTTCTTCATGAACTGTGTTTCAGATCTGTGGTTACCAGTCTAACAAATCTGCTGAGTTTCATTGTTCCTTGAGGTAGTTTCTCATTCTTTTGCTTTAGACTGTTAAGGGATACAGCTGCCCTCCCAAGTCTGGTTTGAACAGGAGTTTTTCACAGTTCAGAGACCCCTTTTTCCTTCCTGGGGTCACTGAGGACTTGCTGAGTGAAAATAGTTTGGTTTCCCTTTATGTAAAAGGTCCCTGAGACTTCCTTACATTAGTGTTCGGTAATGCCCAAAACTTACTGAGATGAAAACAAAAATTAACTTGTAATATTTCCTCTTAGTGTTCAGCAACTAAAATGACCCATGTTGTGTTAAAGCCACAGTCCCACCGTTAAATACAAGCTAATTAACAATCATAAGATGAATTGTGATATAAAAGGTAAAAAGCACAAATAGACAAAAACATGAGTGGTTCAAGCAAATTATGATTTTGTCTCCAAATGGAAACTACTTGAAGCAAAACTGGAATAAAGTAATATTTTGAGAAGCCGTGTGGAAACTGGAGTGGATGATGAACTGATGAGGTGGTGACAACTTCAGCAGCATCAGTGACTCGTGAGCAACAAAAGGTGCAAAACAGTGAGGAGACCGAAACCAAACCAAATGCAGTGAGAAACTGAAGAGCTCCAAGTGAATCACACTTGGCAAAAACAAGACTAAAAACAAAAAGCAGAAATTGGCACTTGAACAGTGCAAATGAGGGGTCACAACACTGAGCTGCACAAAATGAAAAAAAAAGATAAAAATAGAAAACTGAATACTAAGCTGCTGTTCTAGCTGATTATCTCAATATTCAGTTCATTATTCTTTAAATGACCTGCTTAAATCAGCATTCTCATTTTCTAAAAAGTTTCCAGTGCTGCCAATAAAAGAGAAAAGCTGCAGAGTGCACAACAAAGAAAAGATGTGTCAACCGAGACACAACACAAGCCCAATAACAGGTTTTATGCAGCATCTAACAAGTCAGACAACGCATCTGAACCACAGGGAGCAAAACATTACCTCACTAAAAAGAAGAAGGCAACATGGATTTTGTAACAATGCAAATGTTGAACAAAAATCTTGGAGTACACACATCCATCCGCACAAAGAACAGGAACAACACATTCAGACCTGATGAGACAGCTTAGGATCATATATCTATAGATATATAGATATATATATATCTATCTATATTTATATAGATAGATATATATCTATCTATATAGATAGATAGATCTATATAGATATATCTATAGACACACACACAACTGTAACTAACTCCTTTACAGAGCTGTTTCATTTATTAGCTAAAAAAGATTTTAAATAAATTAGAACTGATTATAAAGACCAATGTTTCTCAAATAACTTCTGGCATAATAGCATCTTTGCAATGATTCAAAGCAGTGGAGTAAAGAATCAAAAGAGTTGTCTCTGATGTCATAAGATATCAGGATATAAAGAGTCAGCTCAGTCGTTTCCAGGCAGCTCTCACCTAAGGAGAGGGTTATTTAAAGTAAAGCTCATTCAACATTTGGGATTTAAAAAAAATTGTAGGGAAATACAAATATGAATATGAAGCTCTAAGTTTGAAAAAAGTAGTGGGTCCATTAAGGCGTAACAATGAGTTTAATTAGTTTCAGCTGAGTAGAAAAAACTGTGGGAAAAAAATACAACACCCACAACACTGATAAAGTGTGCAAGGTTTTGACTTGTGTTATGAGAAAACTCATAATATGAGTCAAAATGCAGACAGAGCAGGAGGCAAAATCTAAATAAACTCCAAAAATCAATGTGTCTGTATGGGCCACAGTGGTGGGTGGGATGTGCAGTTCGTGGAGAAAGTGAGTTATCATCCACCATCTATGTCCAATATGAGTCATCGAAGGTTTGATTCCACTGGAACAATTTCCAGATACATTCAGGCGACATTAAAGCGATAACCAAGGAGGAGAAAAAGCTAAATATGTCTAAAACAACCTGAATAACAGACAGAAATGCACCACGGTCATCATTTTGGACAGCTACAGTGTTTATAATCTCGGTGGAAGACTTGGCTTCAGTTCTGTTTATGAGATTAAATCTGACTCTGATTTCTTTGTTTCACTTGTCATTAGAGACTAAGCTGATGTAGCACACCGACCGATGCCAAAACACTCTTTTCGTTCCAAGACAAACAAGAGCAAGCGATTCAGCACACAACAGCAGTGGAACCAATTAAAGAAGATCAAAAGTGTACCATCTGTCGTTTCATAACATCCTCTCGTGAGCTCCAAAAGTAGCATGACATGGTTGGATGCTAAATGTACTACACAGCAGCTACGGATTAATTAAAAACACTTGAAATGTAGATTAATAAAAATAAATGCAATTTTAAAGCATTGCTATTAGAATTTTGAGATTGTGGCCAAAAATTCTATTCATAAAGCAGTCATAAGAAAGACTTTTTCCTTTAATACAAAAAGAAAAACAAATAATGTTAACAAATATTGAACCGTTTATCTGAATAAATCAATAGTGATCTAATTATGCTGCTATTATTTTGTGGTGACAAGAGGAATAGTTTAAGTTTTAGTTCTAAATTAATTTTAACATAGGCAGGTGTTATAAAAAACAATTAATATTTAGTAATCTAATCTGAGGATAATAACTCACCCTAAAGCTAAATAAATAACACTGAGTGTATGATAATAAATGACTCTGAAGAAATTTTTTTCCAGTTCACTCGCGTCCTCATTGATCTTCTTTTCCCTTTGCTTTAACAGATTCAGTGGTAAAACTGCAACCACAGCACAATAAAACACACACAGACCTAATAATTTATCCATCCAAACCCAGCACCTTTATATCATCCTAATAAGGTGTAAATGAACACTGCTCTCTCACACACGCACACACGCACATTTCTGCACCCAACACAAAACAAAAAAAAACTGAGTACTTACAAAACGGAGACTGTGCCCTATCCTTTTTGTTTTCCAGATTTTGCAGGACGGTGTCAAGATTTTAGGCAAAAAGACTCAGATGGAGTAAAAATAAGGTCATTTTATATATATATATATAAAAATAAACCTGGCTGGATAAAAAGCAGAGTAAATGGCTTACTGAGAG
>JAOXNZ010000001.1:18039744-18049904 GCA_028566095.1 Kryptolebias brasiliensis | reverse complement strand
AGTAAATGGCTTACTGAGAGAGAAAGGGGGAAACAGGGAGAGAAAGAGGGAGGGGGCGGGAAGACCAGACCGTGAATGTGAGAGGGCGGTGGGAAGAGAGAAGAGAAGCGAGCGCCAGTGAAAACGTATGAAAGGTAAAAAAAATTTAAAAAATGAAAAATAAAAAACAAAGAAGAACACACAGTCAGGACAAGGTGGGAGGGGTGAGGAGCAGCAGAGAAATGATTAATGAAGCATATTTTAAGCTGTGATACTAATTAGTCCTCACTTTTTGCTTCAATTTTTCTAAAGTTTCAGGACCACGGACAGTTCATGATATCTTACAGTGACAAGAGAGTGACTGGTAAGTTTTCAAAATAAAAAATACAGAAGGCATAGAAAACAATAAGAAAGATGCAAACGGCTAAACCAGAGTCAGTTTAAGACTCAACTGTCTCACTGATTGAACAGTGTTGCCCATTAATGCCTGGTTCTAAATCCATACAGAGTCGGTTCAGGTGGTGTTACACTACTGACAACGCCGGCTGTAGGTTCGTAAAATCAGCTCGACCCAGAGAAAACTCCCTGAATTAATGACTGGCTCCAGTGTTTCCAAACTTCCAATATTTTTCCATCATGTTTCTCCCAAAGCTTTTCTGTCCCCAATCAAATATTTCATCCAAGGGTTCAAATTAAGCTGCATGTCAGTCTTGCAAATTCTAGCCACTGCTGGAACAAGTGATTTCACGGGGTGTGATCCCACTTCATATGCAGCTGCAAAAAAAAAAAAAAAGAACTAAAAAAGCATGGCAGGCATCACAGAGAGGTCAAATAAAAGTGAGGGGGAACACTGCCCCCTGTTGAACCTACAGTGTTTGGCTCAGACTGTAGCGAAAAGCCTCAAAAAATAAAAATGAATCAAGATTTATGTGAACAAGATTAATCTCACTGCTGATAGACAGGAAGACCACAGTCGAGACAAAACAGCAATTTTACAAGAGATTACTGAGTGCAAAAAGATATATCAGGGACAACAAAAAAAAAAAAAACACATGATGGTAACAGAACAAGCTGCATAAAGAATGTCAGTTTCTAACCTTTTCTCTGGTCTGCTCAGGGTTTACACTTTCTACCCACCTGAGGAGATCGATAAAAGCTCTTTGTTCTACTAACAGAAAGGGAAGGGTAGGTTAATGAATGTAGACATGCTGCTGCTGATCCACGTCTAACACAACAGACATCGAAAAAGATGCTCTGACATCAGACTTCACAGTAATTCAGTGTGGTGCTAAAGCATCATTTCAGGGATGGTTCCTGAAGCAAATACTTCATTTTCTCTTGCAGTGCTGCTTGTTTCACATCTTCTTAAAGCCGTTCCCCCCAGACACATAAATCAACAGTGACATGAGGTGTAAGAAAAATACAAAGACTCATGTACGGTGTGTTCTTTCTACTGACTCAGTTCCCAAAGTATACAAGAGGTCTGCATCATGAAGCTTTCATTTAATGAACAGAAAGCAATTATAGCTCTCATGAAACAGATTTAAGATCCAGTGGTTTTAGGACAAAGAAACAATTTAACAGCTGTTTTATTGCTGGATTGCATTTAAAGATCTGTAAGGCCCAGCCCTTAAAGGTCTTGATCAATAGTGAGGACTGAAAGCCAAAGTATCTGCTGTTTTAATTTTGTGTATGTGTGCATTATTCTGAATCCCATTTGTGTGAAAACCCTAGAAAAAGGAAAAAAGAAAAAAAAAAAGCTATGAAATCAAAGACTGATGAACCCCAGATTAGCAATCAAAATGATGTGTGTGATGCCTAAAGCTTTAGAAGAACACCTTATTTATCACAGTTCAGAGGGGAGTTGATCAAGACACATGTAAAACAGCGTTTATCTACATAAACAACATACACACAATGGTAACTAATTGCCCCATGCAGGTTATTTTAAATTCTTATATTGAAAAATAAAAATTTACACAGTCTGATACAAGTTTAGAAAATGTTAGACCATAGTCATCGCCTGCCTGCCACCAAAGATGAAAGGGCAGTAATGCTTTTACCCATGTCTCTTTATGTGTGTGTGTTTTTGCTTGCTTTTAAGAAATGTTTTATTTTAAACAGTACCTAGCTAGTAGATGATTGTATTTGGTATTCCTGATGTTCGTTTCACAGAGACTGACTCTTTAATTCAAGCAGACATTGTTTCTTTTAAATAGATTTGTCAGCATATTCTTGCTTTAATCCTTAACAAACTGGGACCAGTTTCCACCTACTGATCACCCAAATTTGATTAATGAACAATGTCTTTTCTAACACACCAACAAAATATTATGTAATATATATTAAAAAAGCAGTCAGCATAGTCAAAAAAAAATGTCCCCAAAGTCTGCGATCAGAAAAACCAAATACATCGGGTTGCTCAATATTCCAACCATTTCAAAGTATAAATATACCACGATTCCTTTCCAGCATGTGTGGGTGAGGTTAAAAAGCAGTCTCATTCTCCTCCAGTCTATATTTAGTGATGTGACTTTCAAATGGAGGCCAGAGGAATATATAGCCTGTCTCAGTATCTGTAGACCCCGTTTGCTTTTGAAGCAGAGACACTCTGGATTGATGCCAGGATAAAACGTGAAAAACAGCAGCCCCAGACTTTTTCCCACAGCCTTTGACCAACAGCATCTAAAACAAGAACAGGTTCCTTTGGAAAGGAGAGTGGCCTGTTGTCAGGAAAAGCCTGAATGGCAGCTCAGTTCTCACAGGGCCATTAGCATACTCCAGTTGTTTGTTGTCTTTTTTTTCCCCCCCAGATTGACAGGGGAGACAACGCTGCCCTCTCCTGGCTCACAATGGAATGTGAATTACATTAAAGAAGGAGCAAAAGTTGAAACAACAGCTATGAATACCAAACAGCAGAGAGAACTGGAGGGCACGGACTGAAGGAAAATCAATCAAAATCATATCCTAGTATGTCCTTTTAATCAAGGACAGATTCTGATGATTACCATCCTGCAGCACAACTAACTCGTGTACACTTTTGCACTCTCGCTACAAAAAGTCACATAGTGGAGCTTCAGTATACACGTAGCTGCTTGTAACAACTGCCCCTACCAGACTGATCATTCATCATGCGGATGGCTTTAGCTTTGGCCAGCTCCAGCGCCGTAACCCATCTCTGCCGCTCCACTTCGGTGCTCGCCTTCAGATGGTACGTGCGACCGCCACTGCTCAGCACAATATTGCAGGCGTCTTCCGTGTCGATGTGCGCTGTGGCCAAGTTTATTGTTCCACGACACGTATGAGCCATCTCTGCCTGTGTTCTACAGAAAAATGAAAAGAAAAAAATACCACATAGAAAGAGTTGATTACATCGGTCTCATAATTAACAGTGTTTGTCCTTCAAACTATTCAAAAGGACATCCCAGTGTCTCTGAGAACAAGCTGGGAGGCACTGAGGACTGCCACAGAAATCGTGTTAGTCACTCTGAAGGTAAAGCAGCAGTATAATGACAGGTCATTTTACTGAGAGTGCATCATATTGAGAGCACACATTATAAAACCTAAAGCAGCATTAGCTGATGTTAAACAACTGGAATGCTTTTTCTATAATTCACATAACACAACCTTAATGTCCTACTGTTAGCATTGAACGGAGGCTATCCACAAGACCGACTGCGCACCGTCAGTGGGCCTTGGTAGATAACAGGGCCATTGTGCGACTCCAGGCCTCTTTAGTGAACGCAGCTAAACAATGAATAGCAGCACGAACAAAGAGAGAACAGAGTGTGAGAGGACGTAAAAACAAAAGAGCGATAACGGAGACAGAGCCATAGCAACACAGCAAAATATTATGACAAAATAAATAAAAAAAACAGAACAAAAGTCTTTCACAAAGGTAGTGTGTGTTCTCTTGCAAATTAGATTTGCAAAGAATCAGGGACTGGTTAACATAATGGAAATGGTATTGTAAACACAGATATAGAGGAATTAATTTAGCATAATTATGCTATAAAGTATCCCTGATTAATATAAGTTTTGAAACAACACTTGTGTTTGGGCAACTCTTTAGATAACTGAAAATAAAAAAGCCTCAAGAGAAACCCTGACTTTAAGAGCTCTGTCAGGGTGAAGGAAGCCAAGTTGCAGGGCAAGAATGGACCAGCATGTCTCCTTGGAGACAGGTTTTCAAACCAACAAATGACTGACTACTTTGTTGATTAATAGAATTAACCAGCAACAAGTCAATAACATTTTCAATGCCACACAGGGGATGACAGTTTCTGCAGAATCTGTAAAAGTCTAAACGGGAAAAAAAAGGGAAAGAGAAAAAGAAAATGTCGAAAACTAGAACTAAATGGTTGAGATATTTGGATCTTCAAGCAACATTACATTAAAACAGACATGATTCTGTAGAAAACAGCCCAGGAACACTAAAAACAATATTCTGTGAAGTAGAAACTCCTTTGTGCAACTATAAACCATATCTAAAGGACATGTGGAAATGCTGCAGCCTTCTCTGATCCCAAATCAGTTCTGGTGCTCTGAGGCAAAGTGGAAGGCTGTCCCTGTGGTTTGACAAATCCAAATTTGCAACAGTGTATGGTAATTATGGACCCTGCATCTTCCATGCTTATTAAGGGGGAAAGGCCATCTGGCATGTGATCAGCACAGTTAAAAAGCCAGCATCTATAAGAGGTACAGAGGTGCATTAGTGCTCCTAATGAGCAGAACTTGAACATCAGTAAAGCTGATGTGAAAGTTGTTAATGCTCGTTTTATTAATGCTGAATAAAAACATACACAGGTTTAGGAGCAACATAAAGCTGCCTTACAGATAACGCCAAATTACTGACTGACTGCTGTATTACAGCAGCTTGGCATCAGTCTGAGTGCTACAGTAAAAGGATTCTACAGCGATGGTTCCCAAGGTTATGGCCAGGACCCCACTGTGGGTCATGAAACACCAAGTGGGGGTACTTACAAGATCTCCAGATATCAACCTAAATTTAAAAAAATGTTTGCTTATGGCATATCATCACACATTTTCACATTGTTACAAAAAATAAAATCAGTGGTCATAAATGAATATAATTGCAAGTGGACATTATGATTGTGTTGTCATTATGTTCCTGTTTAAAAGGGTTTTTAGCTAAATTTGTGAATTTAAACCAGCAGTATACGGGGTCACAAGTCTTACTCATTATCATTTTGTTGGTGAGAAGCAAAAACGTTTGGAAATCACTGACTTAGGTTAACTTTTCCCTACAAAACTTTTGCAATAACTCTCCTTCGTTTCCAAACGGTAACTTGCTCTTGCTAAATAAAGAAGCAATGCAGTGGTGAACATCCAACTGTCCCAAGTTTTTTAAAACAATTGTTGGGAGAAAAAGTAAATAAATCCAATCTGAAAATGTGTAAAATAAAATCTCAAACATTTGTATTTGCACTAGTTTCTCTAAGTTGTACGTTTTAAATAGTCTCATTCTCTATTCTTTTTGATAGATAAATAAAGCAAACATATGCTAAGACCTCTTTGTCACACATTTGTTCATTCATTTTCCTGTAAACAGGCTTTTTAAAGCATGCAGTCATGCTTTCATGGCGATTTCTGTGTGGAAGCTCACATCCATGCCCCCATCGTTAACTGAGCCCTCAGTAACACAAGAAGCTGCCTCTGAGTAGAATTACTCTCTCCACAAACTTCAGTCTCAGCTGACAACAACAAGGTGGCTCTTGCCTTATGGAGTCAAAGGCTGAAGTGGATTTATAAATTCCGCCAGGCAGCGATTTCGCTTACACAACTTCTACAGACTCCAGTCTTGTTATCATGCCAAAGGAGAACAAGTGCTTCAGTGTACCACTCTTCTGCTGGCACTCGGTGCACATCAGTTCTGCAGACAGCACTGCACTGGGGCCATGCGAAGCAGTGCGGAGAGCAGGCGGGCATCCTGAACAGTCCAGTTTCTAGCGTCACAAAGACGAGCTCAGCTGCAAAGTCCTGGATGTAAAGTGGGTCAGCAAACTGACAGAATGTGCTGCTGACGAATAAGATGAGATGCATGCTGATCACTGCTGCCCTGTGGGGAGGCGAGGCCATGCACAGGCCATGAAACGACACAGTTAAAAAAAAAGCTGGGAAATGGAGATACGGACGATGAGGGCAAAGGTAGTGTAAGAAAAGGAGGGAAAAAGTGCAGGAGTGTAAAAAAAAAAAAAGAGGCATGAGAAGGATCCTGCTTGGTGCGCCAGAACAGGAGAGAATTGCAGAGCTTTACCTGTCCATCCCCTGTGCACACATCCTCATAAAACATAAATCCACCGATCTGGAGCATGTAATGACAGAACAACCAGTGAACAACATAGATCACACAGCCATGAGCATGAAATCACAGAAAGGGAGATGAAATTTACTCAGAGCATAAGAGTGTAGACAGGTTTTGTTTTGGCTGTAGGCTGTTTTATCACAAGACATGGAAGGGGAAAGCCAGAGAAATGCCAGGGAATGTGCTGAAAATGAAACAGAAACACAACTTATAAAAACCAAGGCACTGTTACTGCAACATGGACAGCCTGACATGACCTGCTGGGGAAAAAAAAGAAAGAAAAGAAACTGTGACAAGTTAAAAATGTGGTATGATTCTCTGCTCACTTTTTTACCACTCAGCTGCTTTCACCTTCTCAAAAATAAGCCCCAAGACCACCCAAAGTGAGACACTTTGACATGCACACTCTGTAGGCCGGTGCTACGAGCAACCAAGAGCACATTAACAAGATTAGATCACAGTAGCCACATCGCTTGCCAGCCTGTAACAGACAGGATTCGAGCCAGGATCAACTCCCCCCTTCAGCTGAACCCAAAGTTGGCATGCTCACCACTCGCCCTCCCTGCACCCAGGAGCTGAGCGTACAAGCACTGACACCATAACCTGAGACACAGGCAGTGGTGAACACCTGGTGTGACTTAAACTGATACTATCTGGTTACCCTTCTGCATCACTGAAGGAAACATGGACAGCCTAGACAAAGTTCACTGATACGGCAGCTCCTATAGCACTCAAAGCTTTAATGCCCGCTAATCTCCCCTAAAACACCAAGCTGGATTTACATTAAGAGGTTAGCAAGTTGTGTTGTGAGTATTACAACTAGGAGGAAAAGTCAATTAGGAAATGAAATATTGATGAACTTCAGAGAGTGAGGAAGGATAAACGTCTGGTCATGTGTCCTGTGCCGCACAACAAGACTCTGTGTGCGATATAAACTAAAACAAGGCTCGACACAAAGCTGATGTCAAGTAAAAGACGGCAAGACTTGCAGTTTCGGAGCAATCAATGCCAAATGCAGTTTTAAATTGCCATTAAACTCAGTACACTTTAGCTTGCTCAACTGCTGAGTGGGTCAGTCCATTCACAGAGTCAAAGCATTAATTTTAGCTTCAAGTCACTTATTCAACAAAAACAGAATTTAGGAATTAAAGTGATTTATTTTGTAACTGATACAACATCTAAATGGCATGCAAGTCACAGTCAATCCATCAGAAATATATGAGAACCTTTTAAAAGCAGACAAACGGATATTGAACAGTGCCAATAAAACTACTGATTAGAACATGCAGGCCTGCATAGGATCTGATATAAGCAGTCGGGCCTTTGTAGTGTTTATCTCACGATGTCTTATTGCGTTATTATGAATAGAGATCCAAAGTGGCACAATCAAACCCTCAACAGGAGAGAGATTTTTTAAACAAGATTGTGTGGTGTACTTAAAGAAGTCAGTGTCTACAGTAGGCAGAAGTTTGAAGAATCAAATAGGATTCCTGGCAGATGAATCAACGTAACAGATGTTCAGACCAGAACGGCTTTCACCCTCTGGAGCAACCGAAACTTTAACATTTCATAACAGCTCAAGTGAACGCTTGAAGCATGGTCTTTGAGCAGCATCACGTTGCAAAACACAAACCCATTTCAAGTCTCTGGGAAACATGGCACAGTATAAAAACCCACAATATACTGTAGAATTCACTTAAACTGCAATAAATACTTGAAGGCTTGGATTGATTTATATGGTGAAATAATGCTCTCCCCTTGACTCTGGTCTGAGCTTCAGGTAATTTGGCTCCTCTGTCCGTTCTCTGAGTGCTAATCTTTAGACTGGGAAAATGCTGAGCGCTAGTAAAACATTAACTGTAACTATTTCACATAACCCCACTTAAAAAAATACTCCTGCTTTAAATAAAAAAGCATGCCAATAGTGGAAAATGATGAGCGTCTGCAGATCGTGCGGACTGATACAGCCAACAAACTCAGCAGCTGTAGTTTTGTGCAGAAACACAGATGTTAGGTTTAAAAAAAACTGCAACAAACTAAACAAACAAACAGCTAAAACGCAGAGGTTTAAAATCAGCTACTGGTGTTTGTAGTTATGTATAACTACAAACACTGTGTAGCCATCTGAGGTCTGTGTAGCCATCTGCCTTACTTACTCCTGAGAATTTATTCTGGTTTCTACAAACTCAGTTTGCTATAACAGTTCTCTAATAAAAGGGTAACTACTTCACAGAACTCCGCTTCAAAAAACGTCAATCCCTTTAACTGCAAGAGCAGCTGCTGTAAACTTAAGTGTCATTAAAAATGATAAGCTACAACTGCTTTTGCATCTAAAATTCTGGGACAACGAATATAAAACATGCAGGAGAAAAGGGCATATCTGGGAAGCAACACAATATTATCCCTTGACATGGTGTGCAAGCGCATTAACTAACATGCTGTCACCCTGGTCTGACTGCTTCCTTTTTACTTCGCTGTCAATAGAGGTGCAGACAGTCGGGGACAGAAGGCACGCATAAAGCGTGAAGTCAGATGCACACAATGTGCTCTGCCAGGAAGTCATCGGTGGAGGGCACAACTCATGCGCTTCAATGCCTTTGTGCTCCGATGTCAACAGGATAGCTTCACTTCAGAGACAGCAGCCACCTTGCAACATAATGGACTATTAATGGTGGCAGAAGCAACAGGCGTCTTTCCTTTCACCACGAGCCTGAGCAGGAGCAGAACTTTGGCTACTTTCCCTCTCGGAGAAGTAATGCTTTGATGGCGAGAAGAAAAGATCAGGCTGCTCTTGTGGCAAGACTTGTGTGGAATGAAATGGGTTTTCCATTATGAGTACAACTGGTAGGAAATGTATAATAGGAATAAAAACTACATTTATGGGTGTCAGATATGCAGGGGAGCAAAACGAGTCAAAATCTGAAAGCAGCAGATCGAATCACCAAGCTGGCATGACAAGAAAAAAGAAAAGAGCTTACATTAACACTTTAGCCTAGAAGTTTGAAGAATTTTTAATATTACTGTTATTAATGATTCATGAAAACATTTAAGTTTCACAAATTTGACTAACAGCACTCTTAGCAAAAGAGGGTTAACTATTAAGAGACCGGTTCAACAACTGTTAGAGAAAATACTTGGTCTCTCTCTTTATGTGGATGAAAGCGCCCCAAAACCTTAGGTTTGACATTTCAGACGTAATAAAAACTTTGTCTGTTAATGGACTACACCTGAGTACTGAAATTAAAATACTAAAACACTCAGGGAGAACCAAGAACAGACTGACCCAAAGCCTGAGTGCTTTAGTGTTGCAAGCAAAACATGCAAGACTCACGCTGTGAAAGTAAGGGAAAGTATCAGGGATTGCGTGTTATATTGCAAAATAAAGCAGTGGCAGCTTTTGGAAGCTTTCTGGCAAATCTCAGAGACTTTTGATAAAGTGGATGAAGCCAACTCTGTAGAAAGTAGGATTTATTGTTGTCATGCACAGTTTTAGAGTCCAAAATAACTAACATTTGTGATGCAAGCGAGGCTGTATAAGCATTTAACTTGATTTAAAAAAAAAAAAAGTTGTTTCAGTGTTTAAAATCTTAAGAGAAAAAACTGATTTAAGAGTAATTCAATTAACCTTTTAAACCTTATAAAAGGGTTTTATTTAAAAAAACAAACCAACCAGGACTGTTCTGTGCTGAATAAACACCTGTGACCTGTGGAAGAGGCGTCATGACGCACCCACACCTGCAGAAACATGACTCCCTCCCACGAGAAGAAGCACCTGAGCCACAGGTGTGTGTGTGTGTGTGTGTGTGTGTGTGTGTGTGTGTGTGTGTGTGTGTGTGTGTGTGTGTGTGTGTGTGTG
>JAOXNZ010000001.1:18017929-18036416 GCA_028566095.1 Kryptolebias brasiliensis | reverse complement strand
ACAGTAGCCCTTTTTATTTGAAAATGCACACACAAACAAACGGATGGGAACTCATGCTACACACTGTCGCTTTCTCATATCTCTGCTACATATTTCTCTTTTTATTTCATTTTTTTTTGTACCACAGGGTAAAATTTAAAAAAAAAAATCATCAACACAACCATCTGCCTGACTGAAGGGGTTAGCACTACATTTGGAGAAAACCATGAGCTTGTGCTTGCACATGCCGGTGAATAAATGATTGCATTCATTCACACCCAGCTGCTCGGAATCCACGTAATACAAAAATTAAACACAAAGTCACATTTTCACATCAGTGCAATTAAACCCTGACCTGTTGGCTCTACCAACAAAAGCATGCAAGCTAACCACTCTATAAACCGTTTTTATATACAAGAGGTTAGACATATTCACAAAGTAACCTACCTTGGCCTAATTAAAGAAAAGAAAATAGCTCATAACATTACCATTTAGATAGTATTCAGATAGGGATGTTAAAGCTTTATTAATGCATCTGTGGAGGGGCATTTTGTGGGATATGTTGAGCTCTGGTGACTTATTTTTGTAGGATGCTTGTGTGCAGGTGGATTACAGCGGCTGCATGAGGCTTTTTTATTATAACATAGTGGTATACAGTCAGCTGGGACATCGCTGTGGGATTTTATTGCTCAATTTTAATCCAAAGCTTCAACATCTGCTTCCTATCTTGCTATGTCTGTCCTTTGCTTGCCTGAATGTCAGCTATCAAACCTGCCTCTCTCTGTCTCCTCCACCTCCTCTCTCACACACAAACACAGACACACACCTATCTGTGTGGAAACCCATCACTAAATTCTTCTCTATCCTTAACCTTTTTCCAGTATATTAACCCCGAAACTACACCTTAAATGTGTAGGGTCCAACATTTTGCTCCCCGCAAAGCTGCTCTCAAATAAAGTAAATAAAGCACACAAACAACCAGGTTCCTGTTTTAGGCTTTGTTCGCAGCCTCCTGCGTGTCCCACAGATCCACGGATTTAATGCACTCATCTGAAACAGAGACTAAGTGAGGAGAGGGAGCAGATTAAAGCCCCACAGTACATCATAATAAGGGACTGCAGTATTTTTTTTTTTTTTTTTTTGCTGCAAGACAACCTTAAAACAACCTTGGTCTGAACAAACAACTTTTACTGTAGGCCAAATTTGTAACAGGGACATGTAAGAGGAAAGAAAAACGCAGGCTACCTTCTTGGAACTAAAATAAAACACAACCTAATTATATTTATCTATGTACATTTTGAGATAACCTTTGTTGCCGTTATTATTTTTAATCTTTGTTGTTTTATTCTGTGGATCATTGGCCTCGTGTCCTCATTAAATCCAAGCGTCCGTCGTGAACTTGTGTTTGACCTCACTGAGTGAGACAAATTTAAAAGGAAGACTCAATTAATATTGCTGCCTTTCTGTTTTGAGTCTTACAAGCATAGCGTCAGGCCCGTTTGCAGACCTGATATGTAGACTATAGATGCTGTGTTACATTGGGAAGCACAGCCTGAAATGTTTAGCTGTCAAGCTGATGTGAGAAAGAAAAAAATAAATAACTGTGCTGTGTTTGTTAATTTGTTTACCCCTGCCTTTGCTTCTACCTGCTTCCTTGTTTCCACACAGTGGGCAGAATTCGAACAGGAAGTGGTTGGATGACCATGTGTGAATGTTTATTTTAGTGTCTTTTACAGCGCAAGAGTCAAATAAACCTCATTATGAAAAATCAGCTCAGTTAAGCAGGAGGCCACAGGGTATTTTTCCAGCCGTTACGATAAAAGTCCTTTTCTCCAGTGCTGCTCCCCTCCAGGACTCAAGAGAGAGTGTTGGGTGGAGGGAGTTCTCGGGGGGTCACATGACGGTGCAGCGGTTCCTCTGTAAAGCCCCCTGCAGACGGATGGAGGTGTGGTTCTGGCGCATGCCCCGCGCCACAGCGATGCCCAGCAGCTCTTTGAAGAGCAGGACTACGTGCCAGTTAAACTTGGCAGAGCACTCCACGTAACCACACTTCCAGGTCTTCTTCACCAGGACTGACACCGCCCTGCGGGGCATGAAGCGCTGCCGCTGCAAATCTCTCTTGTTGCCCACCACCAGGATTGGCACCTCGCTGCTGCTGCCTTCCCTGCAGAGAAAATGTGAGGAGAAATTAAAAAAAAAAAAAAAAACAGCTATCATCTCGGTGTTTGTCAAAGTGGTTGTCACTGTGTACTGTGTACTGTGTGTGTGTGTGTGTGTGTCTTCAAAGGTATGAGGGGGCAGAGTGGAGGATTAGAGCTCACAGGCTCAAGGGGCCTCCCACCACTCTGCAGAAGCTGGCTTGCAGCAATATTAGACATGAAAATCTAAGGCAAGCAAAAAGTAGTTGGGAATTTGGCCCTCAAGGCATGTTTCTTTGCAAATCCGACTCCAACTAAATACAGTATATCAACTGTAGGACAATCGAATTAAGTGCAACAATTTCCAAACCCGTCTGATTTAGTCGGGGTAGGAAACCTTTGAGACTTTCACATCAAGATAGAGGAAATTATTAAGAATGATATTGCTCAGTTTAGAGCATTTGTCTTCATGAAAACTAACTGAAGGATACAAATTATTAAAGTAATCCTTGAAGTGAAGCAGAATTCACTGAGAGGTGTTAAACAGGATTATGAATCTCGGACTAAGTGACAGCAAAGGCGAGGCAGACATTTAAGCCATTAAAGCTGCCGCTTAATCAATTAAACTTTCCTTCTTTTGTTAAATAAAGGTTAGCGTCATCGTCTGATAAGGATTTGCATATTTCCACAGTGGCTTTTCGCAGATAGACTGGTAGCTTGCATACAGAGAAGAACTAAAATTACAGTTTCGAGCTCTGAGGTCTACTTTCCTTTTTTTCCCCATATTGTCCTCACATAGGCTTAAAGAAGTCTTGAATATTTTTGCGGAGGGGGAATCTGTGCATGCGTGTGTGTATAAAAACTTGGAGGAAATGAAGTCGGTACAGAACACTGTCAGGAGCTCAAAAGAAAAAAGCTTCATGATGGAGAACTTTAAAAATAGGACAGAAAAAATGCGGTTACTCCGGTTTCCAACAGATTTCTGCAGAACCAGATCATCATTCTCATCCCTTCCTGGTGACAACTATAGACAGAAAAGCCAGGAAACCTCCATTAATCATGATTTCATGTCCCCTCAGCTGTTTCTGTCTCTCTTTTTATTCCGACATCAGATCTGGTGATTGCATATTGCTCCTGTTTTGGATTCCTCTTGCATTGAACCATCCTGCCGGCGATAATGAGGTTTCTGTCTTGGGCCATAAACACGGAGCTCCAAGAAAGCGGCGATGAACTGTGGAAAGGCCGTTTGGTCATGTACAACACAGCAAACAAATGAAGTTCCCAAATCTACCTTTCTATATGTAAATATATTCAGGTTTGAGGATGATCGAGCAGATTATTCTGGGTTTTTTTTTTGTTACCTTCTGGTTTTAAATCCCTTCACTGTGGTTCTCAACCCCTGTGTGTTTCCTTTTTTTTTGCTTCTGTCCAATAAAAGCAGAAATATCCCCCAAAGATTTCTTAAATCGTTAGTGACATCTTAGACAGCACTCGTACCGCAGTGGTATATCAAATGTCATAACAAAGCTGTCAGGATTTCAAGGAGGAATGTGCTAAATGAAAAGATATCCCCCCCAAAAAGACTGAATATAACTGTCACAGTCGTTGAAGGGCTTTGTTGGAGGCCCTAAAATAGCTTTATTATCTCCACAAAAGGTGGCAGGTCAACTTTATGTTAGATTATCACCCGTCAGGGCGAGCAGGAAGCATGTCAGAGGATGTATCTGCAGACACGAGTTTACCTGTTCTCCACAATCTGCTGCCGGATCATTTTGACGTATTCGAAGCTCTCCACGCAGCAGATGTCGTACACCAGGATGTACGCGTTGGCGTTGCGGACACCTCTGCAGCGCAAATCAAGCCACTCCTAAAGGACACAAACAAAAAAAAAAAAAAAGCACACAAATATGTTAAAAACATGTACAATCAAGAGACGTATTAGCTATTATTAAAAGCTATTAGCTTCTTAGATCTGCTTTGTTTCTATTCAAAGCAAAGTTTTCCAGTGTTGTTTTTGAAAGATTGAGTAAAATTTCTTTTCACCCAGTAAAATGTTTTCATTAGCTGGTGGATAAAGTGGTTTGACATTGGGTGTGGACGTTTATGTCCCTAATTAGGACACATTCTAATGACCGTCTGAGTTGCTTGGTGATAAAATCTAAACTTTCATCAATTACTGGCCTTAATGCTGTCAAAATGCCTTCAGAGCGTCTCAAGCCATCTTCAGTTTTATTTTTTATTCAGGCACTTTGCATTTGTTTAGTATTAGGATAATAAGGTTATTAGAGTTGAGTTTCTTAGACTGTCTGAGTTAAAGTATGTTAAGAGTATTGGACAGCATCCCACCCTGAAAATATGTCCATCTTTTCATATTGTTCATAACTTTTGTTTCAGACTCGTCTTTAAAAAGATAGATTAATCTGTTTATAATCTATCCAAACATGAATCTGAAAGTGATAAAAGTGTAAAGGTATTCATTTAAAGGCAGATATATAAAGGCACACATTTTTTTAAAGTACTTTGGCAGTAATGGACGACTCAGCTATTCACATAGTTTCTTCAGAGGATTCAGGTTCAGACATCTTTTAAAACTTTTTCTTTTTTTGTCATTTTTCTTGGTGGTGTTGTTTGGATTGTTGTCTTTTTGAAATGTGAACCTTTGTCTCCCTGAAATCCTTCACCCAGAATCACTCTGTATATTTCTGCATCAGTCTTTCCCATTTTACTGACTTTGTCACAGAAATTCATTCTTCAAGTTTTTCTAAATTAACAACAAGAAGCAATTTAAACTTTGTCATTAAAGGGATAGTCTGGTCATTTTTTACAGTGATCTTCTGTCAAATATCTGTTTGTTTAGGCAACATCTGTGTTACAACACAAGTGTTTGTGTGCTGAGCTTGGATAGGTTGTGTGTATCATGCCATTAGTGCTGAGGCTCATCAGCGTCTAGTCAGTCAAAGGTTTATTCAATGTTCAGCAGCGTTAGGGCGCCAACCATTACATGGTCTATCTATGCTCAGAACTCATACATTTGTTTGCGTAGTAATACCAACGTTGTTTTGTTTGTGAAAACAGCAACAAACTAAACAAATGTCACGCTGTGGAGCAAGGCTGTTCAACTGGCAGCCCGGGGGCCACATTCGGCCCACGGGTGAGCTCAGTCCGGCCCACAGATGAGTTCATTTAAAACAAAACTAGATTGTAAATCAGAAAAAAAATATATCTGTGAGAGAAACATTAAAAAATCTGAAATGACAAATATTTCCATCAGACAGGTGATCGTGTTATATAAAGATCTATGACAGGGGCATACAACCGAAAATAAACTACATTTTAAATCGTAAATTTAATTCACTTAATGATAATATCTGCTGGATTTAATATTAGCTAATGTAGCGTTCTTTCCCAACAATGTGTTGTTTGTGAGAATGAGTTGTTTTATAAGCCTGAAAAGCAATATAAAATGGGCCCTCCTTTGGCTAGCTATTAGCCTAGCCTGAACAAAGACTTCTGCCCTTTTCTCCATGCTCCCTGCTCTGTGGCTGATTTGGACTAACTACCGATAACTATTAGACAGAACATCACTTTAAAAATGACCAGACTTGACAGAAACTTTTGAGCGTTGACCTATGAAAATAAATTTAAACATGTGAGTCTTTCACTGTAAATACAGTAAATTGTTACTTTAAACGTGTTCACTAGCTGATTAGCTCAGCTCACGTTAGCAGCTAACAGCGGGCAGCTAACTGAACAGCATGTGCTCTCTGTGTTCCTGTAATATTTCTAAAGCTAGCTGGCTCTGTGTCACAGTTTGCCTGCTTGTGCTGTAGTGAAAGTGCACAGTGAATAATCTCTCAGAACTGGCATGACTCTTGGAGCTTCACACTCTGAAATGAAGTCATTTGGTGCTCACCACCCCCACCCCTACACCCCAAAACAGCACTGCTCAGTCTCCCTAGCTACACATGTTCAAGGACAATGACGGAGGTTATGCAAAACCTACTGTGTCAGCAGAAGAAAAGAGAACAGTTTTACTACTGTTGCCGCTTGGCTAGGCTTTATTACATGCAGCATAGTAAACAGCACTTTGCTTGATGCTAATGAGTTTCAAATTGTAATTAAAGCACGCAGTACAAGTGTGTGCATTATTAGTGTTTCACCAGGAGACATTTGTTTCAATAAAGACATGGTGACCCATTCTTCAATTGAAGCTCATCGCCGACCTTACAGCCTCAAACAGCACAAGAGGAATTTGTAAACATTTGATCTGATAAAAGAGGGAAATAGAGGGGGAAAGGCTCTGCTGAGGGAGGGAAATGAGGAAAAAAACGAGCCTGAGAGAATGCTGAAAAGATGAAAAAGGCAGCGACGGATCAAGGGATGTACCGACAGGGTGTCAACATAACCTCTGGTGTGCCTGCGCACTGCTAATGAGGGACCCGGGTGTCTGAGACCGCCATGAACCCAGTTTAGCTCTTTTTTAATGAAATTCACTTCCACCAGATATGATTCAACTGCTGCAATACAGAGTTTTTAATTTATTTATTTTTTGCCGTATTTTTAGATGGAGAATTGTTTAAGGAGTTTATCACAGGAGGAGTACCTTAACCTTTGGGAAAAAAACACATGCTTTCATAGCTGAGAATAAATTCACTCTTTTCACAATATTTTCACTGAAACCATCTGTCAGTTGCAGCATGACTTCAGAAAAAGCCCAGAAGCAGATAAAAACTGTCTTCCCAGCTTCATCTAAAGGGAACAAAGTTTGCCTTCCAGCATCTTTTAAGCTAAATAATGCATTATTCATGCTCCTTTAAAGATTTAGGATGTTATTTTTGGTTATAACAGAATTCCATGCTTTTTAAAAAAGCTCTTCATACTGTGTATTATGACCGTGTTCTTTCTGAAACTCTTTTTAGAAAAGAAAGTTCAGATCTTTTGAAGTGGGGTTCGAAAGGTTATGAACAATGAATATCTTACCTGTTGTAGGTAGCTCTTTGAACAACCTCAGCTCAGAAGAATAGAGTTTAATTCAGACCAGGTCGATGAGCTAACAGCTAGTCTGAGCAGATCCAAAGAGGCTTGCTGTTATGTTAAAATGATTCAAATTTCAAATATTCACAGTGGTTCATGCAAAAGCTATTTTATAAACCTCTACACCATCGTCAGTGTTGCATTATATGGTTATTCCACAAGACGTATTTCTGCGTATGATATTCCTATCAAACATGCCCCAGACTGCAGCAGGTGTGCTAGAGCTAGCTGCTGCTGCCACCTTTTGTGCCATAGAATTCTACACAAGTACCTGTGTAATGAGAAATTGACGGCAGTGTAAAAGTTTATGAAATAGCATGTGCATAAACTGTCATGTTGTTTTTTGTTTGTTTGTTTGTTTGTTTGGCTTGTCTCACATTTGGATCCAATTTATGGTTTTTTTTGTTTGTTTGTTTGTTTTTGATCAAATTAATGATGAAATGTCCAAGATAGTGACTCTAGTTCTAAAAAGCAAAATAATTTCACAATACTTTCTGTTAATTTGTCAGCAAGACAGATTATTTAAATGGCTGTTCAGTGCGGCAGATGAACGCATGTGAAGTGAGGTGACAGTACTACACAAAGCAAACCCAACTTATCCCACTTGGCCCCGTCTGTCATCCCCATGTCTCAAAAACAAGCAATTCTTTTCACAGGTTCTGTTATTTTAGCCCAGAGGCAGCTGATGTGAGGGAACACAGCCGGGGGGAGCTTCATCTCCACTGATTTCTGAGGTTGGTTTGGTGTGTGGGGGTGGGGGTGGGTGTGTGTGTGTGTGTGTGAGCCTTATGGATCGCCACCACCTATTAGCTCTGATTGGTCAGAGACAAAAAGCTGCTATTCCTTTGTTTAAAGCGGTTCAAACTAAGCACATGTAACAAATGTACAAGTGATGCAAATGGGTCTCAAGATAATGCAGTAAAATAAGCAAAGTCAAAAGGAGCTCTATTCCAGGTAAGATAAAAAAACAATAAAAACGTTTTAATGACTTCTTTGCATGAAAAGTATACCAGTGATAATAACAGTGACCGCTATTATTTTACGCACAACAAACACAAGTAAGTGATTATGTCAACCTGTGTGACGTCAGAACTGTTCTTTTTACACTAACAATACATTGTTAGCTGGTTATCACCCCCTGCCGAAGCTGAAAGAGCGATAATGTTTTTCCCATGTCTGTGTATACTTATTTGTTTGTCATATTAGCAAAATATCCCATGAACCACTGGATGGATTTCAATGAAACTCTTAGAAAGTAATCACTAGATGTACATCTACAACTCATTAACTTTTGTAGTCCACCTGATTCAAGATGGCCACCACAGCTTATCAACATTATGGCTTCAACTCAGTTTTACAGACATTCGGATAAAGTTGGAGGCCTGAACAACACACACCCTGAGCGCTAACACATCTCGTGAGATCTTACATTATTCGTCTTGGTTTTAAACTCTGCCATGAAAGGAAACGGGCGATATGCATTCCTGTAAGGACTGCTAGATCTTTAATTCATGATATCAAACTGAAGAGTGAAAAGTGAGAGAGCGGCGTCAAGTGTAACCAGCATTTGGCTTCTTTTAGAGGACTGTTTGTTGTACAACGTTGGCTTTGAAAACTCAAATATCAAAATGCTAATTTACACATTATTTAAAAATGATGCATTTAATCAAAATGCAAGCCGATCTGTCATGCACACATAGCACAATGATACAAATGAACTTGCTTCAAATTGATTTTCCAGGCGGCGTTCATATTAATTTAGCTAATTTTTGCAGGAACTTGAAATAGGAATTGTAAAAGGCAAATGTAATCACATTGCTATAAAAGTTGGTGGGGAAATGGGCTTTTTAAATGACCATTCTGCGCAGCTGAAGTTGAGGGAGACTGATAATGTGTGCCGGGGAGGAAGCAGAGGAGGAAAAGGCAATGATCGGTGTGATGATGCCGCTGATAATGTCAGCACTTTGATGAGAATTAATTTGCCTACATTTAGCTTGGAAGGAGTTATTTATGGGTTTGTGTCAGCAGGAAGAAACAGCATTACACGAGCAGGATGGGGCTGATCAACAATGGGGGCGAAATGTGTAAAATCACTACAGTCAAATGTGAAGAAGAATGTGAGACTGTGCTGTGAAAACCAAGATCCCTTCACTTTCCAAGTTTTCAGCAACTTTTAGACAAAATATTGCATCTAGTTTGAATCATTTCAAGCCTTTTGTAACCCTTATGTAACTTTTTATTAGCGTCTAATACAATTTAAATTCAACCTCTGTGATGTTTGGCAGATCAACAAGATATCCTTCCTGCCCTTACAATATATATCATCACAGCTCGTCCTTTTCCTGATGGTTGAGGCAGCTGAAGATATGAGATGCAGCACAGCTTCTTCAGCTGCTGCCTCACATCTCAGGGCCTAAAAATAGCAGTTCATGTTCTCATCGCTTATCTTTTAGTCATCCAAATCCTGTTTTTAAATGCGGAGGCGGAGCTTGAACAAGCAGCACTACTTCTGTCTGCAGACCCAAACAAAAAGAAGCACAGTGCAGCAGTTTACTGCAGATGTGGAGCCAATAAACACAAAAATTGTGTACGGGTGTTTGTGTGTGTCTTTGCATGTGTGTGTGTGGGCAAGTTTTATTTGTGTGTGCTTGCAGGATGTGAGCGTGTGGGAGCGTGAAAGTGAAGTGTGGTGCCACCGTCTGCATCCTTCAATCAAAAAGAGCATCTCATCCTTCGCTCCTCAAAACCCAAACTGAACGTGTCTCCCTGACGACAGCGGGGACGTGGTCTGTCTCCAGCAGACTGGGACAAAAAGCTGTTGTGTGTGTGTGTGTGGGGGGGGGTTGGTCCTAATGGTATGCATGGTTGTGATGGATAATGCTCAAGCATAGGAGGGACACTGAGAGTAACGTGGCAGAGGAAAGGTGATGAGCAATTAAAGAAGTGTCATCCAAAGGCCACTCTGCCTGGCTCACACTTAAAATCTATTACAAGCCCTGATGGGAAAATTTCCATTAATCAATGATGACCTGCAGCAGGAAATTCAATTTCAAAATTGTAGGATATGTTGGTCTTTGGTGTATTTTGCTGAGTTTTTTTGTTTTTTCCTTTGGTTCTCAGGAATCACAGAAAGTTCAAGTGAATCATCAACCTAAAACAAAAGCTAACAGGGAAATTTGTAAAAACAGCTATAAAATATTAGTTTGAAATGATTAATGTGCACTCGCTGGCTCTCTGATATAGAGTTTGACTTCCATTGAATAAAGAGCTAAAAGCATAAGGAACCTGGCTTTGTCCGAAGGTTATGTAATCCACTTTTCATCTGCAGGGTTAGTACGTTTTAAAATGACGTCTCTTTCTTTAAATAGTGAGATTTATACTGTAGGAAAATGGTTTTACAGAAGGTTACATTCAGTACCATTAGCTTAACTGAGCATTGCAAGAGTTTTATTTTCATATTTCATCTTCTTTAGGAGAGTGATACTAGATCTGTCTCATCAGCTAACTCTTAAACAAATTGCCTACTTTCTATTAATAAGCTCCTGACTTCTTAACTTAATGATGTTTGCAAATAGAAATAATGAGAGAAAGGTCAATAATAATTGTTTCAATATTGGTGCAGAGTTACTAACTTTAATTAGATGTCCCAGTTGTCGTTAAAGTGATGAGATGTGGAGGAAATATTTCATAGATTCCATGAATGTTACGTACACCGTATGAACCCAGGTAACTGCAGAAGCTCAACACTTGTGATCCAACGGCTCTGGACTGGTTCTCAAAAATAACCAAATGAGCAGGTTCCCCGAAAAAGAGCTGTAAGTCCCATCACCACTCAACGCACTGCAACTCATAGGAAGAAGGTGTTAAAAACATGAAGCAAGTTAGGAAAAAATCTCAATAGAAACTAACAGAAAATCCTTAAAAAGACCTGACAAACTGCCACCACGTTGACAACAGGTGCACAAGAAATGCACATTAGTGACACATACTAATCCAGGACTGAGTGCTTTTCAACTCTTTGAGACTTTTAAAGGTACTGAAGTTGAATCTTTTCTTCGTACTAAAACATAAAAACAAATTTTAATATTTGCAATAATGCATTTTAATTTTTGTCAAATATTTTGTCTCTACATAAAGAATGCTGTTTTCAAGTACATTATAGGAAGGACACAAATAGTTTGGTGTTCATTTTAGAAGTTTAGGCTTCTGTGTTTGCAGTTTTAGAAGATTAGATTTGTTTTAAAGCCTAACCGGTGCGTGGGTCTGCAAATGACCCACTGGCTAGAAGTCCTACAAAGCAGCATCTACATAATTTAGGTGAATTGTTTTATCTATTCTTCTTGATCAGTTAAACTTGAATTGATTTAAAAACACTGTACCACACCCGAGCAGCAGAATGTCAGTCTTAAAAGTAGTGGAAACGAAGGGTAAATTTTAAATTTGAGCCGTTCAAGCTGCTTCTTGATCTTATCATCTTAGGGAAAAGCAGAACAATAAGGCATCTGGGTTTTCTCTTCTTTTTATTGGATGTTTGTTAGTAGAAGAACTATGTTTGTTCAGTGGAAGAAAATCTGGAAGTTTGCTTGCTCCATATTGCACGTTGCAGGGATTCACATGCACTGACATGCGGTTGCATTCGGACCACCTGCCTCAACACAGAGGGATTAAAAGCTTTGCACGGTGACTGAGAATCATAATTACACCGCTAGTTCTCTACAAAACCGTAGTAAGTTGTTGCTGCATTATGAGCAAAAATGTTGAATATGTAAAGTTTTCTCTGACGCAGAAAAAGATCTCCGGTGTTTTTCAACAGATGCACATATATTTCGACTGCATCTGCGAGAGTCAAAATGACACAACGTGTTACATAAAATGTTATCATCCCCGTGCTGTTATCACACAGAGTATTTACAGAGACAACTGAGAAAATGTCCAGAGAAGAGAAGAGAGAAAACGGGAGAGAGAGAGTATGTCAAGTGGGAGGAAGCCATGGAGATACATTATGGCACAAAGAAAGAAAGAAAGAACAAGAACAATCACGCTGAATGCACCATCAGGCTCAAATCCATCTGTCGTTGCATCTTATTTCCACCCTGTGACACATGTCTGCTAAAAGCTCTACTAACAGACACACAGCAAAGCAAACAAATCATTAAACCAACATAGTATCACTAAAAAAGTCATGAAAATCATGCCTGTATCTGGTATATGCAGGTGTCAAAATCAGTTGGTTGAAATGGGATCCCAATAGGATTGTTGGCACTTTTCAAATATAATCTAAGAACATTTTTTTGGATTTACCATTTTCCTGAATGACTGAGAATCTACACCAGCAAATCTAAGAAGATGAGAAAATCTGCATCAGTGTGGAGGTGTTACTGGCTCACTCTATTCTCCAGCTTCTTCCTCACAAATTTAAGAGGACGTATTATAAACCTCATGTGGTAACCCTTACTCTGACCAGCATCCATTTAAGTCTTTGCAAAGTTCCTAACTGACTGCAGCCTCTCAGTCCTCTATTAGGGCTTTATTCCCAGCAGTATTCAAACAAGGAACCGATGCTTTAATTCAATTTGTTGCACTCAGAGAGTAAATGTGCATCATGGCTCTTTGTGCCGCTCAGGATAGCCGCTGTCCCCTCACTCAGGATGCATGTTTCTGCTTGTGGGGGTCAACGTAGAGAGGTGCAGTGAGTCAGAAAAGCCCCATCGGTGCAAACAGAGGACTCAAACGACCTGCGTGCTGGAGAACGAGCAGAACATGAGAAGAGCACAGGAGGAAAAACTGCAGCAGACCTCCCAGGTTTGTTCCTCTGCAAATGAGGACTCATATATCTGTCGGGTAGAAATGCTGTAGAGGCAATCGGCTAATCCTTTTTCTCCCTGCCAAATGGATGTGGGGGGTGGGGGTGGGGGCACCTCCAGTGAGCATGAACCAAATGAATATGATACAACACTGAAAGGCTTGTTAACGTGACTCAACCTTTTGGGACACACACACACTCCCACACTTAAACTCATGAGACATGTCTTGTCTTCTCCCTGCTCGCTGCTCACACCCACCAGTTTGTTCCCTGATGGAAGGGTGGTGGAGGGTGGGGGTGGAAATGGGGGGTTTATAGACCATTTAGCTGAAAAACTTTACAGAGGGTCTCTGTGGGTGGCAAACAATGCAGCTCTCTGCAGAACTCTTATCACCTCCCAACAAAACGTTGGCTCTGTAAAGTAAAAAGCAGGAAAAGCTGGGTGTAATTCTGACAGGGAGATTGCTCCTCCTGCCTCTTAGGCAAGCCTGTCAGATGTTTTCTGTGTTCTTCAGAAAAAGCCCCCTTTGTCATCCGAGCTGCTCGTTTGCTGCGCCCCGCTCGGTCAGATAACCAGGGTTTTACTGTGAAGGTGAGAGAAAAGGAGAGATTTTCACAGCAGTAATTGACAGGTCGGTGTGATGACCCCGGAGGTTTTTATCAGGAAAGAATCACAGCCTCTCAAACGTGGCTGCAGAGGGGGTCAAACATGCACTGCAAGTCAACACAGAAGTGTTTTTTTTTATTTCCAAGGGCCACACAATACGAACAAGGACACACTTTAGAGCCTTCGGTCGAAAGGATCTTAGAAAACACACAAAGGGGAATAAGTCAATTAATTTGACAGACATTAAGCTAAAATTTGGTGGAGTTGTAGCTGAGAGTCATTCACAGCACATACTTCAAGTGCTACTCATTACACAAGATCTTAGCATTAACTGTTGGAGTCAATCCTGTTTGTCTGTTAGCAAAATACCTCATGAACCACTGGATGGATTTTAGTGAAACTCACAAAGTTATCGCTGGTTGTGTAGCTAACTGATCAGCCTTTGGAGACGATTCAATTAGAGATGGCTGCCATGGTTGGTCAACTGCAGCAAGGACAAAAATGGCTACAGCTCAGTCAGTTTTACAGATATTGAGCTAAATTTGTTGTGGCAGGAGCTGAGAGTCATTCACAACCCAAAGTCTAGGTGTGACATCTTGTGACATTGCATGAGAGTGTGAATAAAGTGGTGTTCAGGGTTTGACCAAAACACTACAACTCAGTTATTTTTTTCAACATAAGATGCTCCTTGTCTAAAACTCTGGCATGAAAGGCAGCAGGCGATATGCATTTCTTCAAGGGATGCACGTCTCTCTAAGGATATAGAGAGGAACTAGGTGTGCACTTTGCGTGTCAAAGTTTATCTTCTTCACAACACAAATTTTATCCTGAGGAGATCACCTGATAATAAAATATTCTGTAAAAAATGAGGAAATCCACTCTTAGGGCTATTTGAATAAAATGCCATGCCTGGGTCTGATTTGGACAAATTAAGCAGGTTTCTTCCCAAGTTACAAGCGTTTTAAATTCCTCTAAATTCCCTCTTTGTGTTTCCACGGGAGAGGAACAGCAACACAAAGGCTGGATTTAGGATTTAACAAAGCTAACTCGAGCTGGTGGAGCCTCATACGACACTTTCAAAAGATGTTTTCTCCCAGCATCAAAGTGCTGTATTTACAACACTAAAAGGGGTCTGGTGCAGGGTGGAGGAAGAGTTACAGCATCTGAGAAAAGAGGAGCATCGGGAAATAAAACAACCTCCATTTTCCACTCAATCTCCTATTTTTACAGACAACAAAAGACAAATCTATTTTTTTCCACCATAATTCTGCGTTCAGCTGTCTCCTCGAACTAATTAGTTGCGGCATCTGACCTGTGGCCATGAAATAAAGGCCATTCTGCTCTATTTTTAAAGAGTTTAGGCAGGTTCAGTGCAGCATATGTAATCAGCTCATCTGAATATTCGTGATTGCATCTTTTTATGGCTAGAAGTCTGCCGAGGAGACTTTACGACTGATTCAAATGTTTCATTGTCCTCTCGTGAGGGGGCTGGGAGAGTTTATAGTCAAACTAGAGAAACTGCATTTTCTGCGCAAACGTAGCGTGAAGGCTGAGTGCTGAAAGTGCTGAAAGTGCTGAAGAAGCTATAAATGAGTTGATAAAGCTAAAAGAAGCAGAACAGTAGCTACAAACTAAAAGCAGGATAAGAAGACAGAAACAGGGCAAGTTTGCTGATGCAGATTTCAAAGAGAACAACGTTTCTGAAGGAAAAGTTAAAGCTACTCATTGCAAAGTCACACATTGCTAGTTAACGTGTCCTTGCATTAAGAACGAACGCTGCCAACTACCATGTGTTTGTTTACCTACAGAAACAGCCAAAGTGACTGAAAATAGGTCACAGACGGAGACGTCAGTGTTCCACGGTTCTGATGCGTTGGTATGATGCTCAGGCTTGTTGAGAAATGTGTGCAGCTAAAGGTGCTTTGTTTACATTGAGCGCGTACCCGCATTTCAGAAATGCATGTCAACACATCTGGAAAACTACTGGAGTAAACTCCTTCAGACTTCACCATTTGAACAACCTTCGCTATGTTTGATTTCCTAGTTTGCAACGAGTGCCATTAAATAGTTTTAAAAGTATAAAAGTTATATAAGAAGAAAACTAAAGTCCCAGCAGTCATCTCCTGAATGAGCAGGACGTTTGGATATTTGGATTATTAAAAAGCACAAAGTGTGCAGAAACAGTTAATGCAGATTGCAAAAAAATAAACTAAAATTAAAATTAAAAAATAAAAAACGGGAAAACAACAGTGTGAGTGCTGAACCAAGTACAGCTCCAAGGCTTTAAGTCAGTCTCCATGGCAACTAGTAAAGACATCTGATAGTGAAAGAAGAATAAATAAAGATGTTATCTTGTCTTAAGCTGAGATGGAGACTCTTTTTAGTTTGGCTGCTGAAGTTGTCTGATATGTTTATTTTATTGGGGGGGGGGACGTGTTTTGTTCAAAGTACGACACCTTACCTGACTGGCGCTCGCGGGGAAAGAGGAGATTGGCGGGACGTCCAAAATCTTCAGCTCGTACATGTTCCCGTTCAGGATGACGGAGGGTCTGTGCACGTATCTGCTCCGGGTCGGCGTGTACGCCTCCGAGAAGTCGTTATAGATGAACTGGCGGATGATAGAAGTTTTGCCCACCCCGGGAGCACCGATCACCGCGATACTCAGCGTCTCCACCATCCCTGGAGCGCGGCTTCAGCACCATGGACAGCGACGGCAGCGGAGACAGATGTCCGGAAACACACGCGCGCGCGCGCACGCTCTCGCTCTGTCTCTCTCTCACACACACACACACACACACACACAGCTGCTGCGCCGGAATTCAACCCCGCAGCCTCGAGATATTTTAAACCTTTAACAAGAAGAAGAAGAAAAGAAAACAAAAAACAGGAAACTTTTATCTCCCAGGTGAGATTGCCGCAGATTGTCAGAAATTAGGCTCCACCATCATCATCATCAGCAGCAGCAGCAGCAGCGTCATCATCATCGCGCAAATGGAGGGAATCTCGCTGTCTCCATGAGAAACTCTTTTTTTTAGGGGGGGCACCCCCTGCCATAAGCTCTTCCCCCGGAGAGGAAGCATTAAAGTCCGCCCTTCCCGCCTCCTGTCGGACCTGATCCTACCCGGGGATCCGGGCTCCGAGCTCCCTCTGTCTTCATGGATGATCTCCTCTCTGCGCCTCCTCTCACTCGTTCCCAGCGATGCACCACCGACCGCCGCGCTCCTCCATCATCATCATCACCCTCACTGAGGAGGGGGTGGGGGCAAAGGAGGAAGGTGTACAGCAGCGGGGCTCGTAAATGCAGCTCCCCCACGTGCTCTAAAATGGCACGGGAGGAACAAACAAACAAAACACCTCGCGGCTGCACAAAGATCACCGGCGGGATTCAAGAGGGAAGAAGGAGCGATCCACGGAGCCGACGGACGCGCGCTCTCTGTGAAGGCATCTGGAGTCTGATGAGGAGCTGTGTGGGTGTGTGTGTGTGTGTGTGCTGTCGGAGAGACAGGAGCTCCCCCTCCTCTGCTCTCTATCATCACTAATATCCCCTGCACTGCTCCTCCAATAGGAGCATGTCGTGCGCAAAGCGTGTGGAAGCTTGGAGCTCCCATACGCCGCAGAAGAAATGGCAAAGGAGCAGGCCACACATTGTATATCATCACATGGTGTGTGTGTGTGTGTGTGTGTGTGTGTCGCGCATAAGACCGGACATCATATCTGGTGACTTATTAGCTCGTGGACAAGGTGCGTGAGGCAGAGCAGGGTTAGTGTGCCATCAAACACCGCTGGGTGACACAGCGGACAGGTGTGAGGGATACAAAATAACACATCTCACACGTCCTTCAGAATAACTGGAGATGAGCTTCTGACATCAGGGAAAAGATCAGCTTTCCATCAAAGCTCGTGCTTTTTAACCCTGATGACCAGGATAACCCACATGAGGTCCACTGATGCTGATCTTCCCAGCAACTTGTTTTCTTATGAACAGAACAAACTGATCTGTTGGCTTTTCATGGCCTGCAGGCCTCAATCATCTCAGCTCATGCAAAAAAAATATCTTTTGTAGATTCTTTTGACTAAAAACAGACGATCCATTCCTTGTAAAGAATGCAGCAGAAACCTCTGCGGGGCCCTCTTTCTCACTGATCCACGTCTTCAACTTCGGACTCTTTCTCCTCCAGGTTCCTGGCCTTCCTTCTCCTCACCAGGATTCAAGATACGACAGAGAGCCTCAGTAACAGTGCATCACTGCTCGTTGTGCTGCCACAGAATGAGTTGTGAGCGAGGCCTCAAGAAAGTCTTCACACACAGACTACCTGTGGGAACAGTTCCACGGTGTTTTCCTTCTGTAGGACGGAAACGAGGTTGTGTTTGTGAGAAAGCCAACAGGTGTGGTTCTCATGGGGGAAAGGTGCCGTTAGGGACATACTCCTGCAGGTGTTGCCATGGGAGCTAAAATAGGGAGTGGGGTGTGTGTGAGTGTGTGTGTGTGTGTGTGTGTCCACTCAGAAACAAATGCACCTGAGGATATAGGAAAGGAATTATTTCCATCTGCTAGTCAATTTTCCACACCTAATGTCTCACAGTCTTTTCTGATGGAGTCATTTTTGACCAAGGGTGTCACAAATTTCAGTAAAACATCCAAAGTTTATTGAATATAGTAACATTTTATTTGTTCTGTTCAGATGATCTGTGTGAACAAAGTTATGAAAATGTAAATCAGATCAAGAGAAATAACTTTTGTTTTTTGTTTTTTTCCAGGGGGAAAATGTCCAAAACAGTCAAATTTGATCAGAACACAATAATAGATTTATGGATTATTACAAACCATCAGGCGAGGATTAAACCAGAGCTGGTGCTAATAATTTCTGTTTGGGATTTTATTAATGAAGTTACATGTTGGTCATTTTATATATAAAAAAACAAAAA
>JAOXNZ010000001.1:17997976-18011495 GCA_028566095.1 Kryptolebias brasiliensis | reverse complement strand
AACATCAGTGAAAATATAGCCATAAAATGTGTTTTTTGTAGAAATTTTAAATCAAAAATACTATTTTTTTTCTGGTAATTCTGAATATTGAAGAAACCACTCGCTTTTTTCCGTGACCACCCCAGAAGTGTGACGTCCGCTGAGGTTCAGCAGTTCCTCAGTAAGTGGATGAATATCGGTACAATATAGTTCAGTTCGTTGGAATTAATTGTTCGAACCGGCCAGAAAATACCACAGGAGTTTCATTTTTTGGCTTCCCGAAAGATAAAAACCTTCCTCAGATTTGAATTCATGAGCTCCGATGTGGGAAGTACTATCAGACCTCGTGTTCGGATCACATCAAAGAAGAACCGCTCCGACCCTCGTTACTGCCGTGGGCTGACTTCACACCAAAAAAACAGGACTTTTTGCCAGCAGCAGTCCTAACTTTTTTTAATCTTAAAAGAAAGGCAAATGGATTGGAGGACATCTCCACAGAGAAGGAGACGAGAAACAGGAAGTTTTCCTTCAAACGTGACGTGAACCCGTGCTGTCATTAAAAAGTCTAAGCTGCTAACAGGCCGACAGCCTGAGATCAGTTTGTGATTCAGAGCAGAGCAGTTAGTGATGAACAAATATAAACAATCCATGTGTGATTAAACAAATGTCATAGTCTGAACCTGACGTTGATTAGTTTACTCTGGTGTGAGAGTTTATAAACGCTACTCTGAAGCCTGCTCACATTGTTTACAAGTTAGCATCAGGTTAGCTTCTAGTTAGCAACATTAGCTCTCGTCTGCCGTCTTTATGTTGATTTGCTGTGTTGTGTACTGATGTCATGACAATGATCTGAAGAGTTTATCTGATTCCGGAAATCCAGCTGTCGGTTCAGGTTCATACTGGTATGGTTGTATATCCATTACTCCCGTAAAGTCTTCCGGAATTTCTTCGTGTTCAAAACAGGCTTCTTCTTCCATTTTTACTAGTAAACAACCAGACAGTAGTGGCATTCTTAGCCGGCTGGGTCACAGCGCACGGCATGAAGCCAGGACGGAACTCCGCCCCACAAATCACCCACTTTGGAAATTATTGACTTAAATGCTAAAAACAGTTTATTTAACTTTTAGGTCAGAAAAAGGGTCCCTGCTATGTTGTGTGGATGTGTTTGACTGAATAACATACATGAAATGTCAATTTTTTTAGATTTGATATCAGTTCAGCTTGAATGTCTCGTACGAAATTTGAAGAAGAAACTGAGGCCTAGTCCACACGTAGCCGGGTCTTTAGAAAACCGAATATCTCCGCCACATCGTTTGAAGAAACGATACTATCCACACGGGATCGGTTTTAAAAAAAGTGTTCATCCACACAAATCCGCTGAATTTCACCAGTGAGTGTTGTTGTAAACATGCCATCATCAAAGTTTCCCCACTAGCCAGCAGTGCGTCCAGGTCTGATCCAAAACCGGTGACGGCGACTTTGAATGGTGGCGGCATTGTGCCTCCACTGGGAAATCAGCTGGTGTAAAACCGCTGCCCTCCAAGCACTCCTCCTTTGCAATTCAACGTATTGTAGCAGTTGTGTTTGTAAAAACAAACAGGCAATGAGAAAAAAAATTAAATAGAGTTAAATATCTTAAAAAAGTATAAAAGCTGAAAGTTTTGAATTATGAATGGGTAAAATAGCTGAAAGCATGCTTAAGTGGTTACAGTCCAAAAACAAAAACGTACAGAAAAAAAAACTAGAAGCAGGAAAACAATAGAGTGAACGCTGACTCAGCACAAATATACTGTTTGAAATCCACACTATCATCAAAATCCCTTTTCCATTGTCAACAGGAAGAGGTGTGGAGTGTGGAACTGGGACACAGTTATAATACGTCACAGGTAGTGAGGCATCATGGGAGAGTTGAAGTCAATCAAGCTTTGAGATGGGCGGAAAAATAGGCCAAGTTACGTTCATGTCTTAAAACTGCATGGGAGCGCAGCAGCAGAAATAAAACACGACCCACCAGCGGTTCCTCTCAAGAAAATAAATAACCCTTTCGGCGCCTTGTTTTTCTCAAGTGCCGTGAAACCCAGCGAAAACGCAGCGGCAGCACTTTACTTCTTCAGGTCTAAAAATAGAAGTCGACAAAAGGCTTCGGCAGCTTGGCTTTAATGTTCTGTGCCAAGAGAGCACTGGGATCGTGCAGCAGGAAGCACATCAGAGGAACCAGCATCGCAGTACAACCGCGCAGCAGAGTAAACCTGAAAGTCTACTCCTGTATTCACAATTCAATGTGTGACCCATCTGAAAAATGTACGCGAGCCCTTCCAGCTACACTGAGGAACAATTTGGACTAAAAAAAATGAAATAAAAAAAGACAGAGAGAAGACAACAGAAACAGCTGAAGGACAAGAACAACCTCCCGAATCATTAAAGTTGGGCACAATTGGATGCACTGGGAAATCAAAAGATGAAAAATGGAAATTTCTTCCAGCTCAACAAAGAACCCTCGATCACTCAAGACACTCGCTACACAAGTCATATTTCTCCCCTATCAGGTTAGGCAATGTGACGATAAACTGAGGAAGGTGTGAACTAGATGAAAAATCTGAGGGGTTTTATGAACACGCTTTGGGTGACTGATAAATTGACTGGGCCTGACAGGAGTAAACAAAAAGACAGTTAATGCCACCTTATAAATAAAACATGATGTGAAAGCAGACAGAGAAATGAGCAGGGAGGAGAGTCACGCCAAGGTCGCTGCTCGAGTTGGCTCAAGCTGAATCTCTACGCCAAAATCAATCCATCAGTGGCGGCGACTGTGACGCGCAGACGGTGCAGAGACGCGTAACGATGAACAGACAAATTTGCGCAGTGCACACAAGCCCCACACTCCAATCACTGCAAGCTCACCACCAGCGACTGCGCATCAAGCGTCATCCCGCCTGCTTGTTCAATCAGATACAGGAGCGTCAGCTGACTTGATCTGTAATGTGCAGTGACCACAGAACACGTTCACTGAATCACGCCGACTTCATCCAGTAAGCAGAACTGTAAAACTGATGAGTGGTGAGGACACGACAGAACTTACAACTTCTCTCACACCATTTAGGACTGAGACCATTATTAGGTGGTATCTCACCTGTTGGGAGACTAGTTGGTGACTTGAAATTGCGAGAAAATAGGCAACTTTTCCGCTGCAGTCTCACTAAATTCTGAGTGTTTGCCACCAAGTGGCCACTGAGCCATGCAGCTGAGGTTTGAACTAGTTTTGGAAAAACACAGCTTATTTCCGTGCAAACAGCTTGCAGAACTGCAATCTTGGCTTTGTATTTTGCTGTCCACCACTGCACACATCATGCCCACATCAGCTTGTTTTGTACCCACTTTGGCAGCCGCCCCACAGTTCTGATTTAATCTGCTGGAGCACGCTTTTGAAATGAAATCAGAGATTTGGATTTTGGACCGGTTGTTCGACTTAGAGATTTGCTTTGGATGTTTTCTGCCAGGGGGGAAGCCTTCCTGCAAGTGTCAAAATATGGCATTAGCGCTCTTGAGAAGCGTCAATTCTTGTGTATTTTGAGATTTTAACATGTTTAAAACTGAAACGACAGGACTGCACGCCTCTGTGACTCATGCAGGAAAATTGAGAACCACCATGAAGGTTGTGGGACATTCTGGAGACTCATGAATATGGTTGACCAACTAGTCACAGCCCAGTGATACCACCTTAAGGATCAAATACATTGAGGAGGATAGTTTGTGGTCCAGTACACATTCTTTCATACTCGTTATTAAACAGATCTCAAACCCCAAATGCATGAAAATGTGCTTTTTCACTGGTTTCCAATTACATCCCCCATAAATTACACAAGGCTTTACATTTGAAATATTGAGTATATGCAATACTAGATAAGACTCCCTTAGTTACATCCACCTTTAATCTCTACAAAAAGATGACTGGGTATGAATATGCACAGCCTCTAGGCAAGAAAGGAGATTTCTGGGAGATTTCTGGTTTCCAGAGTAATCTAGTTGCTTTGGAGAGGGCTTTAGTTACAAACATGTAAACAGTCTGTGACAGCAAAAAAACAATTGAAGAAATACATCTCAAAACCACAAGTTATGACCTGAAAAACAAAAATCTTTGGGCCTGTTATCCATTATCAATTTATCTCCTACACCAAACACAGGCTCCATATTATTTAACATCCTCCTGACTACTAGGGAAAAGAATATTGTCCAATCACAATTTTTTTAAATATTCCCCATTCTTTGTAAGGTATTTAGCCCCATCCCTTCACATCTGGTATCACTGAAAAGCCCTAAATGTCCTCTGTAGATAGCAAAAGGAGTTAATTCCGTAGCATGCAGTGGGTGGGAGATATTCAGGTTTACAAATGTCCTCCACAGAGGACAAATTTGAGCTACTGGTAGTCAGGAGGACATTTGTAACATTGTTTTACGTATGTATTGTTCTGAAATAAACTTGCAGATCCATCAATAGCTCATTAGCAGTACAAGTACATCAACGGTGAGACTGAACAACAGATGGTTTAATACTCACTGTGTAATTTGGGTTTCCTGCCTGCAGCCTGAGCTCAGCCAGCACCCAGATGCCATTGGTGAGTTTCATGGACTGATACAGCATGTCCTGTCCATCCACTGTGCGCTTGGCTATGGTGAAGATGTTGCTACCCTGAAGTTTGTTGGAAGCTGCGTCTGCACACAGAACATAACTTAACTTTTATGCAACACAATAAACACGTTTCCTGTTTAAACTGACAGCTCAATTTTATTTTAGTTCCCGTATTTAGCACCAAGTCCCTGACTGATTCCTGTCATGCTCCGTGACTGTCAGAGGGAACAATCATTAAATGCACCAAACCCTGAAGAATTTAGTTTCTCCATATGTCACCCTAAAATTTTCACTCCAGGTTGACTGTGAAACAAAGATATAATCACTAATTCAAAATTAGCTTCTCTCCTCAGCTTCAATCATGCTATTGTGCCCCAGCAGGATGTGAAATCTTCTTTCTTTGTTCATATAGAAGAAATTCAATCTGCAGGGGTAACTCTCCATTAAGCTGTCATTAGAAATTCTTCTCCAGTTCAGCTGCTCTCACACTTGTATAAAACTAAATTATGACACATAAATAGGGACTGCAACTGATGAGCTCTCATCAAACACAATTTGCTTCATTAGTGGGGATTAGATTTGAGATCAACATGACTCTGTCTGCCCGTTTTCGTATGAAAAGATGCCGCAGTATACGGCTGCACAGTGATGTGTTTTTCAGTGTTTAATGCACTCTGTTCTCTGATCATCCTTCTCACCTGAGCTGAGATGGCAGTCTTTGATCTGAAACTGTGACTCATTGTCATTAGGAATGTCTTTCCATGTGGCGAGGAAAACTTGTCGCTCTGTTGAAAAAAAGAAAAAGAAAGAAAGAACACATTTTAAAATCTACTGCTAAAAAACAGCATCATTTGTGTTACTGTGATTTTTCTCACAGTGTGGTGAAAAAAAAAAAAAAGTCCAAGCAGTGAGTGAGTAGCTTGGTTTCACTATAGACACAAGGTGTCTTGATGTGGTTTAGGCTCTTAAGCAATAGCTCACAGCTGCTGGCAGCAGTCCTGCTGCTAGCCTAGTAAGAAGGCTCCACAGGGAGAAATACTGACACTCTTTCATCAAACAAATCAGACAGCACCACTAAAACAAAAAAAGCTCAAAGTGGTGCTGCAGTACTAGCTGCTCTGCCATGGGCAGTGACTGAGTTCTGTAGCAGGTGGACAGTCACAACCACGTACATCACACGATCGGGAACAGTCGCAAACGCATCAATCCTTCAGTGAGGGCTCATTTAGTCTATGCCGCTGATGTCAGTAGAGCGTTGAGGCTTTGGAATGAAGCGATTTAGCTAAGAGACACTCACCCATCTTCCCGTCCTCTACAAACAGCATGCTGATGGGGTACTGGCAGCTGAAGTAAAATACGTCAATGTTGTTCTTAACAGCCACCTGCGGGAGGGATTAAATTCAAGAAGGGGAGGGTGAGAGGACGACAACAGAAGGAGAAGGGGAAAAAAAAAGCTAGTTATGAATGAGTCAAATATCCTTCATGAAAATTTCAGATTATCTTGGTATCTAGCTACTTTACTTCTTAAAAGACCCCAAAGCTTAAAAAAATGAATGTTGCAAATGGCTTCTTGTGATGTCAAGACAGTTCGGCTTTTGGCTCCAATATCGTCTGCTGCCACAAACATTCACCGGAAAAGATGTCAGGTGACGGAAGTCTTTTCAGAACAATCAATTTCCATTTTAAAATGAACCAGCGCCAAATGATTATTTTACAGTTAGGCAAATGTTTTTCTCACAACAATAGTTGTGACACCAACAGCATGATAACTGACACTATAAACTGCCTATCTGGCACCCTGCTCTCGAACTAATCAGCATCAACACTGAACCTCTGCAGCGGAGGTTAGAATAAAGACAATCCAGTAGCACAGAGACTATCTGTCCACAAGGACAGAAACCAGAAGGGTGTAACACAGTAAGATTAATGACTCTCCCACGCATGTCCAGATTAAAGTCAAAATTTGAAGTGGCTCTCATTTAAACTGTCTATATCTCCATGGCAACATAAACTGCACATAAAACCTGCTCAAGAGCAGTTTACACTGCTACTGACATTGTGACTGAACTTAAATAGATTCAATGATGTTAAATTCCAGTTTGTCAATTAACAGAAAAGCATTACCATCTAAATGCAGTGTACTGCTTTAGACTTAAAGCAAATGGTGGCATTTCAATCAACTAGTTTTACATTATAAAGACAATATTTCAGTATTTTAGTATTGACCATTTCTCTGTTTTGGATTTACAATATGAGCTGTAGACAGAGCTCAGAAAAAGAAAGGCTGATTGTGTTTAAGATGCTTCGTATTAAAACACCTAAAAGGACACCGCCTGTCTGAACAACGTCTTTAGTGAGGATCGAACAGTGTCACCACTTCTCACATTCAAACATAAATTTCTGTATAGATAAGAAGTTCCTGACAAACATTTCCCCTCTGATTTGTTTGGCAGAACATTACCTACTCATTTTCTGTGAAATGCAGGAGTGTTATAAGCCATTCAAGGTATTTGGCCTCATTTTCCCTTCTAGTACATAATTTGAAATTTTTTACAAAAAGCATCATTACTATGACATGACCTCTGGTACAGTGAGTGTTTTGTTCTCCATTGGGCAAACCTGGATTTGCAATGAAATTATTTTTCTTCCTCTTACTGACCAAAATTAAAACACACTGCATAATCTGCTGTTTGTGAGCCCACTTTTGACCTGCCTGCTAGTGCTCAGGACGCTACTGAACCAGCTGCCACTCATGCATCTCTGAAAACATGAGGCAAAGCGTTCTTTTCATTTTGACAAGTGGCTGCAGGTTGATTTACTTGAACAAGCTCTGATGAGTGAATTAAATCCAACCGAGACTTATCTAAATGCTGCTTCGGTTGGAAAAAAAAAAAATTGACTCGGGGATATCTGACCTTTTTGTACGAAGGAGTTAGCACAGTCAATTCTACATTAGCTTCAAACAGACTGCTGAGAAAGAAACAGTGCTGAATGTTAATTCATTCTTTGTTTTGCTTCTTAAAATGCCTCTAAATCCTCAAAACTTCCTTACTTTTATGTTTACATAAAATTATATCCTATGTAAATGTTTACTGATCATTTGAGAAATGACCTCTAATCACTTTGTTTCACAGTAAACAAAGCTTTTTGCAAAAGCACATGAAGCTTACAAACTAAATATATGAAGCCATATATCTATAAACAGCTATTTAGGATGCATCAAAGGGAAATACAAATAGATACACAAATGGAGGGGAGATAAAAATGGCCGACCTGGTTAAAAATAGGAGATTAAAAGGAGAAAATTGAAAAGAATCTAAGGTGTGAATCTAATAAAAAAATGACCGTTAGCCTAAACCTTTCTGGCTGGCTTCCCCGGAAGTTTCAGTACAAGGCACTAATGTTGTATAAAGAGAGCATCTGTAGTAACAAGCAGCAGGCAATGATACTGATCAGTCCGCTTTATAAAGAAGTGCAGTTCAGGCAGAGGAAGGGAAAAGAATGACTCATGAATAATTCAATAATGCATCGTATTCCAAGGTGCAATGCAGGGCTGCATAAATCAGACAAAGTTTCACTTTAAATGCTTTCGGAAAAAAGCGCTAATAAAAAGGAAACAGTGGTGATTTAATTTTGCATTCCAAGAATATGAAATGAGTTGGACTGGTCTCAAGAAACATACATAAACACAATTAGAAGACATACATGTATTGAATGTTTTAACTGTATGTGACCAAATCACTATGATCTCTGTTACAGATATTAATAAAAGAATCATAATGACCAAAACTGAATCGAGGCGGTGACTGAAACTCTGACTTTTTGTTAAGTTTTGCTTTATAAGAATATAAATCAGATCTAAATTTGTAATTAAGAGTGGAGGAAAACTGCCTATGCCTGCAACAAAAGAAATATCTGATGTTGATCTCCAAATCTATTACAAACTTTTAAAGGGAGAAAAATTCTGGCCTGACCTGCACAAAATCATCATATTATGCAACAAGGTCTAAAGATACTTAATTCAAACTGATTATTTCTTTAAATATTTTAACAGTTCTAAATTTTCTGCATTAGTAAATACTGTCAGGTTCACAACAAAATAATTTGCCTTTTAAAAATTGGATGAGAATCACTGTGCTAGATTTTTATTTTATTTCTAATATTTAAGTCCATTTCTGGCACTCTGGTGTTACTGAAGAATGTCCCTTAAATGTGCTGATTTCTGACTAATTGAAGAGTTTTAGCAGCTGTTGTAACAAACTGATATAAATATAATTGCACATACACATTTGTAACCAAAAAGAAATTATTATAAACAGACAATTTTTCCATCAGGAAACAACAACAAAAAAAAAACCTTGCAGAGCTGTATTTGAGAAACTGTCAAAACTGACAGCTGGTCCCATCAGAGCTGGGCTCAGAGGTCACAGAGCAGAAAGGTTAGCAGGGCTGCTGAGGCCACGAGAAACAAAAGAGTCGTGTGTTGTGAGACCACTAATGACCATTCCAATCTCCATCAACCCCCTGACACGCTTATCTTCTCTCCCCAGCTGCATATAGGAACCGTTCGCCATTCAGTTAAAAAGGAACCACCCTGATCAAAACTGAACTGGCTTCTGCCGCTCAGTTTTTCTTCTTTTTTTCCCGTCTTACAGCCTATTGAAACAGCTCTGATGTCTGTTTCATGTTTTAATCCTGTTATATTCTCAGGGAATTCAACAGCACCGGTAAGTAAGAGTGAGGATGAGTTAATTAATTGGTCATTTTATCAGGGACAGTGTTGCAACAGAAACAGGCTGCTTCATGGGATACATGTTGTGAAAAATCAAAATCAGCTGATGTACAGATTATACCAATGTGCCTCTGGTTTTAACTTACAGCTGATAATTCCTTTATTGAATCACATCACTGTCAAGTAAGTTCTGTATAGATTTATATTAAAAACATATAGATTGCTAAAAAAAAAAAAAGAAAAAAGACAAATTCTTCAGCTACAGCAAAAACTAGTAAGATCAGATCAAATTTAAAAGAAATAAATCTTGTGAGGGTATTGCCTGCAGGTTGTTGAGGGGATCCATCTTCATAACAGGTCCAACAGTATTGAGAGGAAGGGCCACTTCAATACTCTGGTTTGGGCTCAGAGGGGTCAGAACCTGGAGCGGACCAGCAGGAGCAATACCAAAGCTAAAAAGAGACAGAAAGTGAAAATTATGTCACAAATTCTGGTTCTTGACTGATATACTGTACAAACAGGTATAATATAAAAGTTGTTTGCACCTGTTTCTGTTGAACTGGATGGCAAAATCGGTCATTACGCTCATTGCTTTGTTCATAAGGGTCATCTCGATTTGGAAGACCCCAGCACGGCGAGCAAAAGTGCCTAAAATTTCAAGCCCCTTGCCCTTCATGGCTGGCAGCCAAACCTGAGCAGAGTGATCATTTACTTAAAAATGATCCATGATGACACAGAACTGTTTAAGGGTGTTATTCCAGTGTATTAACTCACCGTTTTGGGGGGGCTGAAGGCTCCCATGGGCATACCAACTCCACCTCCGAGATCAAACAGGTCATCCAGGCCACCACTAACGGGGGCACTGAATGAGGCCGGCATTGCAGCTGGAGCAGCACCAAAACCAGCCCCCATCTGTGGATCACAATGCAACAAATGCTGCATTCAATATGATGCTATGATCAAGCAATCAAAACCTAAGAAATGTCAGAGAAAATGACTTACAGCAGAACTTCCTCCAAGGTCTCCACCAAGCTGAACACAAGAAACACAAGAAGAAAAATGAACGAAGAAACATTACAGATTATTTAATGTAAATGCGGAACCAAACATTCCTCTGAAAGGTTTGAGGGGGACGTGGAGGGATGGAGTGATGTGAGGGTCATGGAAAAGTATTTCTGTGATTAATGTCAGCTACAGGGTTCACATCATGAACAAGTAAAAATAAGAAGGGAATATCTGCAGACATAAACTCCACGTATGCTTTTGAACAATTTGAGGTTAGCACTTATTAAACTCTAATATCTTTTATTCAAATGCTGCTAAATAAATATGTCTACAGTCTTTGTGAAAAAACTGAGGACAAAGTGAACAAAGTGGTCAGAGTACACTGATACAGAACATAAACGTAATTTACTAAAATCCCATCTACAGAGTTTGAAAACAAACAGTGCAACACAAAGTGCAAACAGGCAGCGATTTCTGCTGGGTATGACTACTGAGAGGACACAGTGCTACAAGAGGGAACAAGGGGTGTTGGGTTCTAGGCTGATGCTGGCCTTTACTGGTCCAGCATGGTCCCCTGGACCAACCTCGGTGGGGCTGTAATCTGGGGGCGATGGGGACTGTTGTGCGGTCTGAGGTGACTGAGGAGTGTCCGTCCGGAAAGGAATGGGCGGCTGATTGAAAAATGGAAGAACATTGAAGAGCCCAAAGATCAGAGATGGACTCAAGGATTTGACATGCTCAGCGTACATGTCAGGACAATATAAAATGAGAAAAAAATGAATGAATACATCAAGAATGGTGAGTGAAAACTACTGGCTAAAGAGAAGAGATTAAATAGCCCATATTGTGCTTGTAGATAAACATCAGTATATCATATCTACATCTACAACTGATTAACTTCTGGAGTCTATTCAATTTAAGATGGCTGCCACACCTAATCAACCTTAGCAAAAAACAAAAGTTGCTGTACCTCTGTAAACTGCAGATATTGAGCTAAAATTATGTGGTAGTAACAGAGTGATCCTCAACACATACTTGTAATCTCAATGTTGCTTGAGATCTCCTGTAATGTTGGTTTCCAGATTTGGCTCAAAAAGTTAAAAGTCCATCATTTCTCAACATCAGATTATCTTAGTTTAAAACTCTGACATTAAAAAGCAGCAGGATATACTGTATACAATCCTCCAAAAACTGCAGTACAAGCTGGTTTGAGTAGATTTGTTGAGATTTATAAGCACAATGAAACAATAAACACCTACACCTTACGTGTAGTGATTTTGAGTGATTGTACTTGACTCTGAGTGATTAATCTGATTATTCTTTGTCACAATGTATACCCAAGCAGAAAAGTAAAAGAAAACAGTCTGTAGGCACCTTATATTTCCTTGAAAATAGTCAATAACTGGGTTGCTTTTGTTTCTTTACATTTGTATCCTGGAGATGCGAACGGGAAAAGGTGAATGTAAAACACTAATAATAAAAATGAAGAGAAATCAGTTTTTGTGTTTTCATATCGATTTTTGTGGCATAGAGAAGCCCAAGTGGCTTGCTACTCTGTTAACATTCCCTGAGTGCATGCAGCTTGTAGACAGCTATGCTTCCACTTAACAAATCATTACATCAACAACACTCTTTGGCTGAGCTAGCTGACCAATTAGAGCAGGCTGGGCTGTTAGGGGGAGCTTTTAGGAGACATGATGACAAGAAGTGCTCCAGCAAGCGTGCAGTTTTCGCTTGATGCTATTCTAAACCTCCAAAATAACACTCTCAACATGGACACAAACACTGTATGGGCTCTCTTGGTATAATTTTTGATAATGGTCTTAAATGATATATAAATATTGTGCCCTCTCCCTCCTTGTAGTTACCGGCTCAGACTCATCTCCCATCTGCAGGTGCAGCGTTGAACAAAGAAAGAACATACAAGGTCAAGAAAAAACTTAAAAGCAAAGAAAAAAAAAAGCAAAATGTAAAGATAAGATTGCTATAATTTATCTCCACTTGTATAAGGCACACAATTGCCCAGATCAGTGCTTTAGAACCTGGCAGCTTCACTCAGATAAAGAAGTATATATACAAAAGAAACAATACCAGGCTATCCAGTCCTCCTCCGAGAAGATCCATGGCACCCATCTGCACACCAGAGGTGGCAGCTGGTGGTGGTCCAGTGGTGGCAGGGGGTGTCAAATCAAGATTGAGAAGATCACCCAGGAGGTCTCCCTGGGATGGGATGACAGCAGGTGGAGCATCAGAAATCCCAGCAGCAGAGCCTGTGTCTGGGCTCTCAACACTCTCCCCACTAGTAAAGAAAAGATAAAAACATACAAATTTAATAACAATAAAGAGATACATTTTTATGATTTGCCATTTGAAAAATCACCAGGATTGCATTTTTTTTTAATCACTATTATTCAAATCAAACTGTTCTACTATAAAAACAACAATTTCACACTAGTGCTACTCAGCAAATTTTAAAATCATCAAGTCAAAAAGCAAAGTCAATAAACGCTTCTGCCTAGACTGTTAAAAAAAATAAATAAATAAAAATACAGTGCATGACTCACGATCCAGCGCTGCCTGGAAGTCTCTTGTGCTGAACACCCCGGCTGCCCTCGACAAAGGCACTGGGGGGCTTGTGGTAGACGGAGGCCAGAGTACCAATGTGGCAGATAAGCTCTTCCAGCAGGGTTGGCTCAATCAGATCCGTCTCCTCAGAAATCAGAGGCTTCTCAGCTAAAACCACCTCCTTGGCAGCCACAGGATCTGTAGAGAGCAGACGCCAGTAGATGTAGCCTCTGTCCCTGAGGTCTGGGTTATCAGAATCCTGCAGAAAGATGTTAAGGAATGACAAATTTAAGAAATACCGCCTGTTAAAGATGCTTTATTTTTTTGTCCCTGAAATGAGACACAAAAGAGTGACACTAAACAGTCCGTCTCAGATAGATGCTAAGATGTGCATGGGACAACCTGACACTACATTTTTGTTAGAAAGCTCTCTTAAGTTAGGAGGGAAACTTGCTACTTTCCACTCACCTTGTAAAAAAGGTACGAAATATTCTGATCCATGAAAACTATAAAAAGCAACAAATCTTAAAAGATCTATTCCTTTTTAGAGAATACTATCAAAATAATGTGTGAAGTCATGTGATAACATCTGCATTATGTTCTATTTTTAG
>JAOXNZ010000001.1:17979847-17997876 GCA_028566095.1 Kryptolebias brasiliensis | reverse complement strand
AGGCATAAAAATCTTCATAAAGAAAACAAACAAAAAAAAACAAAACAAATGAAAATTAATTCTTCAGTTGATCTTACTTAAGACAAAATATGTCTGATTAGTCTAACTGTGCAAATTATGCTTTCTGCAGCATATATTCAATGTGCAGAAAAGACGCAGCTGATTTGAGTGCATATTAAAACAAAGCAACAAATATGTGGTGATGAATTTTTTTGTTTTTAAAATCAACTCAAAACATAAAAACATTACAACATAATTAACAAAACAGTAATGTATTCAAAGACCACTGAGGATTTAAAAAAAAAAAAGAAACTGTGAAAATCTGGATCTAATGAGGACAAACTACACATATTAAAGAATGAATGGATGGAGAGCAGTGAAGCGCAAGCAGCCATGTGTACACAGAGATAATGGCACAAAATTAAAATGTATGAGCTGAACTCTTGCTTTTTTTCCCCCCTCACCTGTGTGGCTAAGCTTAGAACCTGTTGCACCAGCTCCTGTGTCTCTGTGGGCTTTTTCAGGAACAGCTTGACAATTGCAGTCAATAGCTGCAACTGCACCTAAAGGTCACAGTGAAAACAAACATCAAGTTACCACAGCGTATAAACGACTTACAGAACGGACAGCCTAAACCTGTAATGCAGTGGCAAAAGGCCTCTTTGCAACGATCTTTAGGAATAAATGTTTACTGAACCAAAACCCTTTTACTTTTCACAGTTACAGTAGGGAAGGGAATATTTGATGCTGAATTAATTTCCTTCTACAATCAAAGATCCTTCAAGTGAGCAACAACATATAGGCAGATAAATTTGTTTGTACTCCTATCTCATTGAAACAGTGCTTTATTTCTTGTGAAATGTGGTCAAGATAAACGTAATCGTCTAATTGTCAGTAAACAAACAGGATGGACAGATTCACTGGTACCCTTAAAGAGACCAACTATTAATCTTTGCATTGCAATTAGTTTCTAGCATTTGATCTTAATTAGTATCACAGTTGCCTTCCAGCATTTCATCAGCCTTTCAGCCCATTTGAAGGTATTGGTATTGTATTCTATTTTACTAAAAGTATCTAATAAGTGATATAAGGAGAGTTTTTCTAGTCTTCTTAAAGTGCAATTAAGTATACTTCTCAGATTTCTTTCAACTTTTCTCTTTAGCAAACTACTGACAGTTAAAGAAGACAGGATTTTTTGGTAGCATTTTCTAAAATCATGTCCACTGCTTTAATAAACCGAATCTAACAAGCCCAAAGAACTGCTTTCTACTGCCAGCACTAATTACAAATTACATGCACAACAATGATTAAAATATTAATTTTTCAAAAACTACAGCAAACCTTGCACCATCCTACTAAACACACCTGGGTGCTTTCGTCATGGAAACCCTCCAAAAAGCTTTCCAGCAGCTCATCAGCATTGTCAATGCGCTCAGCATACTCTCCCACAATCCAGATCATGGCAGCACGTGCCTCCGGCTCATCCAACGAGTCAAGATTCTCACACAAAGTGGCAATCACACTCTCATACCTGGAAACAGTCACACAGAAACAACATTACATGATATGATGGGGAAAAATGGGAAGTTAAAAAAAATACCATTAAAAAAAAAAAAAAAAAAAAAAACTGAATGCATTCATTACTGCTAAAATTAACAAGTGAAAAGAAAAAAAAAATCTCCAATGAATACAGGCTGATTAAACCAGGTACCAAACAACTGTCCATCTTCTAACATAAATTGCATTTGACAGCAAACACAGACGAACATTAGCATTACTGTGGAGTCGTGTTTTCTGGAAGCCTGACAAATGCAAATGTATTTACACCTCTTTAAGCTATGATTCGGAGCCTTTTATGCTAGATGCTAAAGCACGATGCTCCCTAGAGTGGTTAAAATACTTCTCATCTGCATAAACATCCAATGCAATTACTAATCCCATTTACATAATGGTTTTACCACAAGATATGCTGAGCCCCAAATGTTTAATTGGCAGAAAAGAGCAAAGTTTGACTAGATGGTGACTCATTCAGCTCAAGGCGTGAACCATGCCGAGCTGGAAGCTTTGCAAAGCAACTCTCTTAAAGGCTCACGACTCCAGGGTGACAGTGTACTGCTGTGTGGGAGAGCTTTCTGTCTCGCACACAAATCCACCTCATAGTGGAAGTCACGCTGCAGCCAAATCAGCCTGACCTTTGACCATATGCAATCATGGTTAGACATCAAAATAGTGTCTAATACAAATAAATATTCTTGCTTTTGTATGCTTTTTTGCAGTGAGCTTTCACCACAACAATTTACAGACCAGGAAAAACAAGTGAAGGCCGTCTCTATGTCTGGGTAAGCCTCTTTATTGTCAACAATGCAATAACTAACAAGTTACATAATTTCATAAACCTAAAAATGTTTCAGTGTGTGACAACTCTTAAAATTTCTTGTCAAACTATGGCTCAAGGTGAAGGCCATGTTTATAGAGTATATAAACTGTTCATATAAATCAAATTCAGCCTCTACAAGTCTTCGAATTTTACCACTGAAGCTAGATAATGAAGTATTTAGAAAATGTGTACATAACTGTGTTCATGTGTAGGAGGAAACTTACTTGTTGGGGTACTTGCGGAAAATGTCCTTGATGACTACAATGGCCTCCTGCACCACATAATTGACCTTGGTCTGTATGAGATCTAGCAGTGTGCTGACACAGCGTTCTGCTGATTGCTAACAAATGGAGGAAAAAATAATAATTACAGGCATCTCTTTGGAACAAAAACAAGTACACGTATGTGGATGGGTTCTATACTTTACACTGCAATATAAATAAGACACAATATAAAACTAATTTCCAAGCAAAAAAGTCAGAACATTTAAATCATGATTACTTTCCCTGTCAAAATAAACTTACAGGATCTCAGTTCTCAGCTTCAAATGTAATCAGTAAAGTTTCTTTAAAGTATATTTCAACAGATCAGTGAGAAAATACCATGTGGTAAATCATGCCTGAAAGGAAAATACTGATAAAGTGAAGTTATGCTTGTTTTAGGAACAGAGCCATGTTGTGCTTTATTGGTGATCATTCATCACTGTCAATGCTGTAATGTGACTGAGCGTATAGATTAACAAACATGAGCACAAACAAATATTTGCCTGTCAGTGTTTGACCAAAAAAAGCATGTGACCGTACTGCATCATCTCTTTCTGCTAAGGCCGAAAATTTCAAATGTAATTGAGGTATCATGATTATCAGTAGTTTTTGTCACAATGACCCAAGGGAAACTACTTGGAGCCAGAACATCTACCACTGTTACGATAATATGTCCATTTGTGACGATAATGTCTGCTTGTTATGTAACTTTGTGTTCTGTGTTTGCCGTGGAGATAACTAGAGAAATAGAAAGATTATGACGCTACTCTCTCGGGGAAAGATCCAGACAGCCAGACTGTCTGAGTTATGTGATACCATTATAAAAAGATTCTCTCCAGCTTTCAGTTCTTGAATCCTTTGTTTAACTATGAAGTGAAAAACCAACAACACACCCACCTCTACTTTGATGGCACAGCGGCCAATGGCCCTGACCGCTTTCCGCACAAAGTCCACATCCACCTCAGTGGCATACTCCTTTAACTCAGCCAGCACCTACAGTGGGACAGATAACCTTGTTACCAAATTATTTTTATCTATTTTAGAAGAACCCAAAGGTTATGATTGATTCAGTGTGTTACCTGGGCAATGTTGGCTTGAGACGCAAGGCGAATCATGATGTCCAGCTTCTCCAGTTTGACATAAATTGGGTCGTTGTACTTGACAAAGAAAACCTTCATTTCATGCTTCAGGATCTCTGGGCTAAAAGTCAAACACAAACATGTAAGTAGTAAAATGGGAATAAAACACAGCTACATATAAAAGCTGGCAAGCAAACTCTATTCCCCAGACTCACCGTCTCTGAACAATAAGGTTGATGTTCCTAAGCGCCACGTACTGCAACTCAGGCTCAGCAGAAAGGAGCGTGACCAGTGGGGGGGCGAGCTTCTTGAGCAGAGTGCCATAATAGTCCAAATCTTTGGGGAGCATTTCCATGAACTTCATTAACACTTTAACTGCTGACAACACCACTGCAGAGTTGGCATGGGAGAGCCGCGGGGTGACACGCTCACAGATGCTGGTCGATGTTAATGATGGTAAAAAGGTAAGAGATAAAAATTAAATAGAACCTTAGGGGACCATAAACCCACTGACAAGAAGGCGAAATTTATTAGAAGCAGTAGTAATGAAAGACTCACCTTTGGGACTCACGGTCATCACGAGGGGTGTAATTGGCCAGACAGTCAAGAATAAATATCTGTCCCCACTCTGTACATTCATTAAGAGCCGTCAGCAACTTGTTAATGGTCTGAGGGTTTAGGTCCATCAGATTACTGTTGGGATGAGACTCTGCGATTTCAGACAGTGCTGCTACTGCATTTGCAACAACCTAAAGAGGAAGACAAGGATTCAGATTAACACTGACCTAAAAATGTGTTTATAACTGTGTTAAGAGAAAATTGTGCAATTACAGAGTAGTAACAAGCTGTTCAACATAAATTGTGACATCTGGTTTGGGTTAGTATCCAGATGTTTCTAGCTTCCTGAAGGACTCATACCATGGGGTTGGAGTCTGAAATGAGATCTTTAAGGGTGTCCAGGAAACCTTGGTCCTCCACCAGCTGGGCATTGATGTCATGAAGCTTTGCTACACACACAGCAGCCGTCTTCCTCACATAGGGGTCTTCATCCTTCAGACATTTTCTTAGGGGCTCACAGAGGTATTCTGTGATCTTGTCCACACGGATACAGCCCATTGTACGAACAGCAAGTGCTCGGATGAGGGGGTTGGGATCTTCACAGTCCTAGGTGGATAATCATAGAGGTTATACATTTATACTCAAAATCACATTTGAATTCTATTTCATATTTGCTTGTGTCAACATCTTGCAAAGTATAGAAGCATGTCACTGAGGAGTCAATGCTTTTGAAGAATAACCAAAGGCAAAAAGGTAACATGCTTGTTGAACAATTGTTGACAGCTACATTTAAACTAAAACTGTGAAGTTAGGCAGATATCACACTGAAATCAGAGAAACTCATGAGGGAAATGACAAAGAACTTCAAGAACTGCAGTGACAAGTGTCGCCCACAACAGCATGAATAAACAGGATCAAATTCCAGACACCATTATTCCCTCAATTGTTAGGTGTTAAAGTTATACACCTCTGTAAATACCTGAACAATTTAAAACTTCCTGTTACCCAGATATTTTCCCAATGGTAAAATTCTAAACTTCCCTTTTCTTCCAGACTTGTTACACACCTTCACAGCAGTTGCCAAATAAAACAAAACTGCAGACATTATTTAACTTGAAAGACGGGATATAAACTGATAGTTCCACATAGCTTGTATATAGAAATGACAAACTTAAAATTTACCTTAACAAAGGTGTTAACAGCCATGATAGCCATGTCTGGCTGACTTTTGGCATAGTTCATCAAGTAGAGGTAGACCAACTTTTTCAGTTCCAGGTTGTCCGTTTGCATGCAGTTCACAACATCTGGAAACAGAGCGCTGCAGGAGGAACAAACTGTAATGTAACCACAGACTCCAAACATGATCTCCTGGCAATATTTCCAGCTGCCCACCTGACATCTTTGCCCACTGTCATTGATGCTATGACCTTCTTCACAGCCTCCTTCTTCTTCTCTTTCTTGTCACTGTTTAGCTCTGCTTTGAGCTCAAAGATTTCTCCTGGACACATACACAAGAGGAAAACGAACATATGAAGTAATCTGTTCAGCAAAAGAGACGAGGAAAGATGTGCCATCTGGAAGTATCCAAAATATACTGTAGATACAATGACAAATGATGCACAGTACTCTGTCAAAACTTTATAAATACATTGTTAGTGGAGCTGCAGATCAGGATTTTAGATGAAGGTGCTGGTAAGAAGGTAGTTTTGTATCCGACACACCTTGTAAACCTTATAGTAGTTTCATAACTGAACTCTCACTGTTTTATTAAGCACAATAAAGGGTCAAGTTCCTTTGTAAATGTTACATTTATCACATTTTGTTTAAATACTTGTAGGTATTTGTTCATGAACATTTTCTGCTAAAGGTTGCAGCAACCTGTAATACTGACAGATGCTTCTGCAATTTTTATTGTATCAAAAAGATCTATGAACAAAGCAGGGCAATTTACTAGAACCGTAACACAGATACTCCTGTCCACTGATCACACTGAACTCTGAAGCAGATGGCCCATAAAACCCAGTGCAAACAACAAGGTAAAAATAAGATGGCTCAGGGTAAAGCACTGATGTATGGTAGCTGGAAGCCATTTTCCCCTCAGTTTTAACAGTTATGTTTTATAAATACTCAATATGATGTTTTTCTGAACTTTGAGTCCTGGTTGTGAAAAAAAGCATCATGTCATCATGGGAAAATTTTTGTTGGATTTCTAGTGTTTACTAACTTGCGTTGCTTATATACAAACCAAGTTAATGTCTGTCAGTGCACAGCAATTTTAGACTTTAATTTGATCCTAACCAAATAGTTAGTAAACCCCTCAAGATGTTAGCAAACAGCATCGAGGAAATCCTCAAAAGACACAAGACATTCTAAAAAGAAAGGATTATACTCAATTACCCATAAACTTTAAATTAACTCAAAACAACTTCTACTATAAAAATGATTTGAACTATCACAGGTATCTCCAGGTTTGGAACAAGACAGTGATGTTAGGATTATGCAGGATGTTGCACTCTGCAATTTTACTAGTATATGCCAACATGCTTATCTTTCAAAAAGGCCAAGACCAAGGACACTTTTCTGGGTGAGGTGTTAAACTTTATACACATCTTTGGCTTAATAAAGTGACAGATAATGTTGCTGTACATATATTCACTATTTTTTTTTACACTCTGAGCAGCTTTGAGCTTATTACTCCTTTATAATTAAGAAAAGCACAGATTTCTTCTATTTTGACTGATGTTACTTCTCCTGTGGCTACCCTACTTTGCTCAAAACAATGCAGTGGCACAAATAAATCTTATACGTTAACTACAAGTTCTCACTGACTTTTACATTTTAGCATGGTATGTCCTAATTGTATAAACAATTAGTAAGATATTAAACCTTTCTTGGTAGTGGTGAAGTACTTGGAGTCTGTCATCTTGGATCCAAACTGTCGGTTCTCCTGCAAACAGAGTAAAAAGAAGATTGCAAAATCTGTTGAATGAGTAAAAACTTTTACTATCAGAAGACAACAGGAAAGACTAGAAGTGCAAGCAATGCGAAAATAAAGGATTTCCTGTCTTCTCCTGAACAAATAAAACTGTGAGAGAAAACAACGTGTTTTGCTGAGAAACCAGATCTCAACATGTTGTTTTTAAAGGATATGTCTAAGTCAGCGCTAAAGGAGCTAGTAACAAATTCTGAAGCCAACTTTGAATGTGCTTTGCAGTGTAAGTGACAATGAGTATTTCCTGTTCTGTATTCTGGTTTCCATTTGAACAAACTTCCCCTGCAAAATAAATCTCTGCCAGTTTGGACGATGAAACACTTCAAAAAGGGATTTTTTTCAGAATGGCTCATTCATAGAGTCGTATTATTTCTTCTAGTTGTGTTTAAGTTTTACAGCACTAAGTGCAACCAAGTGTAACTTGCCCCAAATATGCACTGAATATTTACAGGTAAATTGTTGTGCTCAATGAATCAGACCAAGAAAAAACAAAACAAAAAACGAATAAACCCTGAGACATAAACGCAACACTGGACATTTCATTTTAGTAACTCATAGTACAAGGTGGCATTTTAGACAAAACACACCAAAATACTATGAACTTAGAAACAACAAATTCTTACCAGTGCTAAAAAGTTTGTAAAAAGAAATGTTTTGACTTGAAACTTCAGGACAATCTCTGAAAACATTATTATTTATATTCCATTCAGTCAAACTCAAACTGCCAATAAGCTTTTTGTCAGACAAACCTTTCCTCGACTATAATCAGTGTATTTACACTGTTTCATGAATCTAAGAAACAGGAGTTTTTGTGATTTAAAGTATTTTTGACTAAACAATGCTAGTAAATGCGAGAGTAATTATCTAGTTATTTGATAGTCAGTATAAATTGACGTATAGTTTTTGAATGCTTAGTCTAATCGGATCTCTGGTGGCTGTCAGTATTTGACAAGGAGCTAACTTCTGTAACTAGCCTTAATTTAAACCACATCGGTGGGTTAGTACTGACGAAGCTAGCTAAATACGGCTCGACTTTTAAGCGATATTATTATTTATAGCAACAAACTGACAACGTAATACTCGTATGCTTTTTACATATCTACCAACTAACAACACAAGTTGACTTTAACGTAATTCATTTAGCCACAAAGTGAAGAAAACCTTCGCTAACTGACTAGCATCATGCTAATGACGTTAGCATCACGAGTGTGCACGGATACGAGCATACCGAATATGCAGTTTACGGTAACATAAATAGTTAGTTTAGGTAAGTAAGCAACCATCGACGTTGTTCTACCCATTACTCACGCATAGCTGATTGGCCCATTCTTGCATGTTTGCGGTAGATGAATGAAGCAGCTGCTAAAGGCTAGCGGCGGTACGCCTGCTGCTCTAGTTCGCCTGTCAGTGTCAGCCAGCAGCCGAGACATGACCTTCTAAGACGGGGCTTAAAGAACCCTTTGTCGGAATAGTTAAGCTCTTAATCTATCGGCCTAATTCGGACCTTACCCAACGAATTAGCGTACCTTCTGGAGTTATAATGAAGTTAGCCACACAGCGAATTAGAAGGGGGAAAATCTCCACAGAAACACCTTACCGTTACAGGCGTAGAAAGAGCTGTGATGGCCTTTGACTCCTCCCACTTGTTTTACTTCCGCCTTTCCACAAATTACCAACTGTCAGGTGACGTCATCCTACGTTCATTTAAAACGACCTTACTGTTTAAAACACCGGGAATATAAGCAGTTTAAAACCTCTTTCTACAGCCCACTGGCGATATAATAAACTTGTTCCTGTCACCCACAACTTGAAACAAAAAATGTGAGAGAACCAAATGTTTCTAAGGGTATGTTTTGTCACTGAAGGGACCCTAAAATTAAACTTTTCTAAAACTGTTTCCAGCAAAAATGGCAATGTCAATGTCAATACATTTTTAGATATTTCACTGATCAAATTTACAGGACAAGATTTAACATTCTGCACAAATAAATTTTGAACTACAAAAACATTGTAAATCCAATTATTTTTTTTTAAACCCAATCTGCTTTTAACACAAGGGACAATGTGGGGGGAAAATCAACAGACAAATCAAGTTAATAAACTTCAGGAGAGAAAATTTATTACAAGAACAATTTGATAGCATTTTTAGAATTAAAAAATTGGAACATTGCAGTATTGCGATTGCATACACTCGGTACACAATGTCAAGCAATCTGTACATCTTACTGAAGAAAATGGCGTCACATCACAAACATTCAGATCTCAACGGTTGAGATTAAAGATGAGTGAGACTTTGAACAAATTTCCAAAGTTTTGCACAACAAGCTATCTTTCAAATCGCTCATCTTTATGAGAAATAAAAGTTTCTTCCATGTTTTCTCAAAGTCACAGTTCATGGAAGTTGGCGATCTGACCCACCGGTGAATCAAAATTCAAATTAAAACAACTTAAAACTGATAACCCTGGCTTATTTTACATGAGTCCAACTGACAAATAAATTATTTTGGTTATGAACATCTTTGAAAAAGCCAAATATGTTGATTTGTCTGAAAAATTTCTAATAAATTGTTTCATTTTCTATGAGTTGCTGAGAAAACTGATGGAGCTTTAAATTCCTCACATTGTTGGATTCCCCTAAAAACCTTTTCACTTACAGTACTTTGGACACAGATGTCACCTGAGCCAGCTGAGAGCTGATTTCATAAATAAATAAATTAGACCAACATCCCTCCTTTCTTTACTTCAGCTCTGTACATATTTTCATATTGTATATACATACTTGCTTGTACTTTCTTTTGAACCAATACATTAAGAGTCATGCAAAAACATTTATTTTTTTCCCCTCCTTCTCTTGTTGGTGACACACCAAAACGCCAACTTTTCAACTTTCAAATACACTTTTTTTTCCCCAAAGTCTACAACTGTCAGAAATCTAAAACAGGATTGTTATCTCTGTGAGTGAAGTCCTGTCTGATGGCAACAAGAACGTCATCGGACAGCCTTATCCAGTTTCAGTATCTATTATTCATGCACTTTTTTTCCACACATGCACGGTGAAATTACAGTCTTGCTCCATCCATCTAACATCGTTCCAGCATTATCGGCACTAATCTGCATCGACACGTCAGCCTGAACTTGTGCAGCAAAAGGATGAAAGTGGGGAAAAAAAAAATTTACAGTAAAATGTCTCTTTTAGCCACTAGATGTCACCATTAGATGTGTCGTTTCTTGTGTTTAAAACAGCTCCCAGGGTTCATCTACATCAAGTTTAGAGTCCGACTAAAATTTGCAATGCTCCTCATTTGTTGTCAACATTCACACTCAACTCCTTTCAATTTTTAATATATTAAACAGTAAATAATGCTAATGTAGTGTCACAAAAGCAAAAAAAAACATTCAAAACCCCATCTGTGACAAATCTTTTAAGGCAAAAGGGAATTGTCAAGGCATTTCCAACATCAATATTGCATAGCTAAGGCATCACAGACGTTAAAACAGCAAATATGTACATTAAAACTGTATATTCCACATCCTCTATTTACAAAACACCCACTTTTCACTGAGCACATCGGCGTGTATTTACACATTCAATCTCTTCAGCGTGTGACTCCTGCTGCTCGTACACATTTGTATAAACATTGAACTCCAGAGTGCAGTTTGGTCAGAGAAGGAGCTCCTAACTTTTCAGTTTCAGTGACGACGACACAAAGTTACACAAACCTCGATGCTCTTTAGACTTTTCATACTTAATTCACTGTAAAATCTAAATTAAAATGTTGCACTGTATTTAAACAATCCTAAAACAAATTAGGCATTAAATAACAAATATTAACAATGACGACACTGGTTGATGGCAAAAAGCTGACAAAGCACAGTAATAATATTGTACAACTGTAAAGAAATTGGTTGTATGTTTAATAAGTTCTGAGGAATGATGAAGCTATTTTTTTAATAATATACTGTATATATAGAACATAGGAAATCACCCAAGATGACCACTGATGTGGAGAATTATACAGTTCTAACACCAGTATTTTGACTGTCAAGGTAAACAGCGAGGATATGACAAACTACTGGAGAGAGACTATTTGACTAAAGCTTTAGTGTTTGAGCTGTTTATAAAGATGAAGCTTCAAGCGTCGAGCACTTTACCACGAAAGAGCACATAGTAGCATACATGCGCTCTATGTCTGAGTCAACTGTGAGAGTGTCAGAACTGTCTTATTAACCATATGATTGGCAAAAACACCCCTTTCCCCTCTTCCAATATACATATTAAAATGATACTAAACATAAAAGCATACCTTTGGTAATAAATAATTTGGCTTGAGTGCAAAGAAAGCAATGTGAACCCTTAGTGTAATTCAAGAAAAAAAAACAAACAAACAAAAAAAAAACAGCAAAATTAAAAGTATATTTGACGTCCAATCCAAGCTTTATTTACACAGTAGTCAAGGTTTGTGACGCCAGCCAGCTGCATCCATCAGTTTTGTGCTACAGCTTCAGTGTCCAGGCTACTCTGTGGAGGGTAGGAGCAATCCTTGCTGGCTGGGGAGTCTTTGAAGGCCTGCTGCAAGCTCTTGCATGGATGGGAGCACTTAGGAGACAGCGGTGGTGTGTTGCAGGGTGAAAGAGTTTCACGAGAGTGAATATCTCTGCAGCTGAATGGTGTGGGGATACGTGAGGGGGCGTTTTGTGGCCTATTGTCAGTGCGAGGCCTGAACCTTCCAACTTTGTGCTTAGAGACTGAGCCCACATCGTTTGCATTCTGTTGCCCGTTTTCCCCGTTGGTCACAGGTAAAGATGGCGGGGGGGAGTCGGAGCGGGATTCGCTCAAGCTGAAGCACGTGGAAGAGTTTTCACTCGAGGAATCCTGGAAGGAGCAGTCCTCGGAGGGGGGGAGAGAGACTAGTAATTGACCTTCTGGAGGCAGAAGGTCATTATTTTCCAGGACATAAGATGGGTTTGGAAGGTGATTTGCTAGTGGCACATCTTCAGTCATTGAGTCAAGCTGACTCTGTTGACCTTTGAGCCCCCCTGTGCGAGCACAATGTCCAAGTTCTCCATTCATATTCCTACAGTGGGAAGCAGATTGGGAGGGAATGTGATTCATTAGCCTCTCTGTTTCTCTAGACAGCGAAGATGGAAGTTCCTTCTCCTCTGCTGAGCTCAAAATATCTGGGAGCTTCTTAAGGCCCCCTTTATGCTCCCCCCAATGTTCATGAGAGCCTCCAACATTTTGTCCAGAAAGTATATTTAAAGGATCCTCCTGTCGCAAATGATGCAGGTAAGTTCTCTTGGATTCCTTGAGGTTAGGGAGAGTTCCAATCATCCAATTTGCACCCACGTTTAGGGAAGAAGTGGACGAGTTAGAAGAGGAGTAAGGAGAGTCAGAGACATTCGGCTCAGTGAGTGCAGTTACCTGCAGGGTTTCTCTTCCTGGAGACTTACCAAATAAATTTTCTTTAACCTGCTGGGTATTGGCCAGAAACTCTGCCTCAAAGCTGCGGTACAGGTCCTGTTCCTTCTGAGGGTCTAACGGTGGCAGCATCTGGTATCCATAGCCGAGTCCTTCATCCTTGGGACCCTGATGCTTCAGTCCAGAGATGTTTTTAGGTTGACTGCGTCCAGCAGAGCGAGGAGCCTGTGAGATCTGAGGAGAGCGGGTGGAGTGGTTATTTGAGTTGCGAGGAGATGGCTGTGTTGAGCGCCGCCCTCCAGTGGTGACAGGTGGTAGTTGTCTGCCTCTCCCTGTGGATGGTGATCGTGGGGCTGGAAGTCTGGGAGTAGTTACAGTCCTCTTGTTGGGGCTGCTGTTGTTGCTTTGGACTCCTTTAATAGGGGAGTTAGTGCATGAAGATGACTGCCTTTTCATGAGTCCAACACCCCCTTTAGGAGAGGATGGAGGTACCTGTTTAAGCACCAGGCCCTCTCGTCTTTCTGATGGTGGCAGCTGCAGATCTTTAGAGGAGGAAGCGTGTCCACTGATGGCATCACTCGAATAAGTACGGCTGGTTAACATAGTCTGGCTGTGGGAACGAGGAGGATGGAGCCTCCTGAGAACCTCATTTCCGAGGGAGCGCCCCCTGTCAGTGTGAGACGTAGGTGTTCCATCAGAAGACCCCAGTGGTGAATTTGGTTTGAGTGTTGAAGCAAATGATGGACGTTCTTGTGATTTGCTGCGGGCACGAGGCACTGAAGGTCTCTGGGATGGAGTCTGATTCCCGCCGCCTGTCCTCTCGATCATGTGCTTCCCTTCCTTGCGATTGACAAGTAGTACTACCTCTTCACCAGAGGGCCGTGAAGAACCACCAAGTGAGCGCTTTCCTCCTCCTCCTCCTCCTCCTCCTTTGGAGGAGGCTGTAGAAGAGTCACTGTCTCCAGATAGACGTCTTGTCATCGGCATCTTTGTCTCTTTATTCCTGCATTGTAAAACAGAAAGCAATCACTGATAACTATTAAAATTACAAACTTAAAAAGAATTGACCATAACTTTTATATCTTAATTGGCACTCATTCCCCACATAGGATGAAAAGAGGGAACATGCAGCTAAGATAACCCCCGCCCCCCAAATTATCCTAATTTATAAAACTATGTGGCATTTATTGAGCAATACTGAGGATTTGCAGGCTGTAAACAAACAGTGTTTCTGACCTAAGGCTCATATGTGTCTTGAAACAAGGAGCAGTGACAACCAGGAGGATTACACAGAAGATGAGAGCAAGTGGGGGCAGGATTAAAGGTCTCAGATTTTCTAACCTAACGCACAACACAATTCTCTGTCAACAAAACACCACTCTACTGTCAAACAGCAACAGGACCATCAGGTGTGACTGCAGCTCATACATCACATTTCTGGGTGAGCAAACATACATGTGATGAATGATGATCAAGGAGAGGCTTTTATTACTTCTGTGACTGAAGAGTTCAAGTCATCACACAAATATACATCCTATACAAACATAATAGAATCAAATTTAGACAATTTCTTAAATACTACGTCATATTTGTCTCTTTTCGATTTACCAGCAATGTTATGATCAGTGAAACTGGACTTTTAACAAAAAACATCAAAGAACCAGGTGTCTAAACTCCACACCTAAGTCAACTGAAAATGTACTTAGGGATGGCTCAAAATTTAGTCCTTTATGTTGAATTATGATGCTAGACATGTAAATTTGTTTGTTTAAATGACCTTTTCTGCATCTTTAGTTAGAGCTCAATAAGACTGGACTCCTAGCCCACCTGTTTTCAGAAATCACCTGAGTTGTGAGATTAGTCTTTGTCTATTTAAACCCATCTTAAAATGGGATGCCCTTCATTTAGAGTGTTAATCTGAATGAACTGTTGCCTTTGTTTGGTCTAAACTGTCACTTAAAAGAGAAATGAGCCACATACATGCTTATAGTCAAAGTAAACCACCAGTCTGCTCCCAATTGTGAAACCATAGCACAGTCAGTTTCAGACTTACTGGAAAGTGATGTGACCACCTTAAACTGGTTTCATACTCATTAAGTCAATCAGCTAACAATGAAAAGAGAGAATCTTGAGAACATCCACACAGTCCATCTATGGCAGTTATTATATAGACAAATGAACAGAAGGTATTCAGAAGAGAACAAGTAGGAACAATTGTTAAAAATACAAATCAATCTCCACCTTCTGCTCACTAGGAGGTGCTGTTAGGTGGCTGTGTGAGTTAAATTTAATCAAGGCAATGTCACCTGAGATTAGATAAATCTGCTCTGGCCTAATCTGTGGCTCCCTGGTATGTCCCACTTAGTCTATGTGTCTTGTTTGCTTGTCCATCTGTGGGCGCCACAGAGCGAGAAGCAGAAAACGAGCATGCTCTGTGAGACAACAGGTGTAACACTTAACTGCACACTTACATACGCACACCTACCTGAGAGGATTAAAGTGGCGTTGCTCTGAGCGGTCTCGTGGGGGTTTTGGGAGCAGCGTACGCGCTGCTCCGGAGTCTACCTCTGCACGAGTAGAAGAGTTCTGAGACTGAACAGATCGTGCGGACGAGGAAGCACTCTGCGGCTCCAGGGAGCGCCTGTCAGGAGTTTTGTAAGGCGCAATACCATCATTTCTCCAGTGTGGACCTGGACTGGTGGAGCGAGAAGACTGGGCGCTGGAGGACTTACTCTGGGCTCCCTGACCCTGGCCACTAGCTTTAGACTGGTGGTATCGGTGAGCTGTGGAAACAGATTTAGAATAAGTGGTTAAGTCAGGCTTTAACCAACATTGGCAGAGAGCCTGTTCAATCAGCAACAATTGAAGATATTTAGTGGTCAGGAAATCCACCACAGCATGTCAAGATCTCAGCATCAGCTGATAAAATACTACTGAAAAGCAAACCATGTTAAAGACATCAGTCAGAGCAGTTTAGCAAGTGTAATAAGACTGTTTTTGGGAACAAAATAAGACAGTTTTAACAACAGTTTATGATCCTCAGTGTATCTTCTTGTGGTTAGAAATATATCACCATGGTAGATTACGGACAGTGGCAGCTGAATACTCATCTTCTGACTCTTCAGAGGGAGTTTGATTTAGGATGGTTGGTCTAACACAATTTAGTTAGGGACACGTGTCACTGTCCTGCTGATCACTGTCTGTAAATGTTAGAACAGCTAAACAATTTATATAAATTTGGGACAAAAAAAAGCTGTACCTTCACTTAAAATGTTAGGAACAGAGAATACTGCATGTCCAATCCCAAATGTGAGAAATATATACTATATGTACATACATACAAGAAACTCTTCTCTTCACAACTTCAATACATGTAACTTCCAAAAAAAAAGTGCTTTTTGCAGCTTGGTCACTTGCATACACAGATCTTTCTTGATTATCTGAATCTTTTAAAGACATTCTCTAAACATTTCCTACATTGTTGTAGTTTTATTTAATTGTTCAACAATTTTCCAGGCAGACTTTTGTTTTCTAAAGGAGTCTGCCTCACTGAAAAGCTTTTTTATAACCTGATCACGTTACCGACCTGTTGACAGTTACCTAATTAGTTGGGAGATGTGTGTCTTGATCTGTTCTATTACACAACTTTATAAAAATCTCTAGCTGGCATAAAATTCCATATAAACAAATATATTTTCAAATAAAATAAACAAGTCTCAGTGTCAACAGTTGTTTATGTTGGCTTTGTGTTACTTTCAGTTAGATAGAGGTTAGAGTGTTTATATGTCTTACAAATTATTGCAATCTGTACATTTGAGACTTCCAGGGACAAGTCTGCAGGCAGGTGGACTAAATGAATGGTATGAGTTGCTGTGCATATATAACATAGTGTTGGGATTAAATACTTCAATTACACTCTTGCATTCTTTTCTGCACCTACTTTGTTTTTGGCAAGCAGCAATATCAGTAATACGAGTTTAGTGTGACACAACTTACTTGTGGCCGGGTGTTACTAAACTTGTCAGATCGATAAAAAAAAGAAACAACTTGAGACATGTAATCACACTGTTTAAATCTTCATAAATTATTGCTAGAAATAAACACAAAACTATTTTGTTCTGGGCCTAATAGAGAAGAGAACAGGAAGGGACCTCACCAAAAGCAGCACAACGGCATGGATCATGCTTGTCCAAATAGTGCTCCAGTGTGTCCCAACCCCCTCCAACCCGCACCATCACATGAGTCCGAAGGACCTGAGGGGGAAAGGAAAAACAAGGCTTTAACAAATAAAGTAAATGCAACACGAGAACAGACAAAAACAGAAATAAACCCAAAAGATACAGAAATGTTAGAACCAGGGCTGACCCTGAATGTGACATAACATCCTGATGCACGTCTTTGACTCCCCCACAATTTCTTTCTCCCACATCCCTCCCAGTTGCTGCCATTATGAGGTCTGTTCATTACTGTGCCAACACTTTTCCCTCCTGCTTCTCAGCTGGCGTCTCCGTGTTTTCACAGAGCAGCAGGATGAATTGGTAATAAGTCATCCCTGCTGTCTGCTCGGCTCCTCAGCAGAGATTTCATTTTTCAGGAGAAGAGGAGTGAGAGGTGTGGGTTTAAGATAGCCATAACAGAGGGGGTTTTCTTACGCCAAAAGTCTACAAAAAAAAAAAAAAAAAAAAAAAAAAAAATTCACACTATAGAGCCTCTCTCTTCCCAGGCAGACAGTGCCTTCACTGAAGCAGCACAATTTGCTTGACGTGACATAAGCCCCCGATCCCCTTTTTGTTGTGTAACACAGTCTGTCAGCCACATGTTTTAGAGACTGTACCTATGAATTTGAGGGCATGAAAGGCAATCTGTAATGATAAATCTGTGGGCTGGCACAGAGTTTGTTTCCACCTAATCGCACACACGTGGCACCGCATCTTATCTTGACCACAGCCCCAAGACAGAAAACCCATGTGCGCTGCAGTCTGACCCCACCTTTCTCCAATAGAATCCCTGCCAGTTCAAATTTTTTCATCTGCTTTGCTGCCCTTCCACATCAAATCCGTCAAAACAGCTCATCTGCTTATCTCTATCAGACTAGGGGGTATAAACTGCTTACACGCCACTGCTTTGACCTCCTGCCAGTAACAGGTTTACTGTCTGTGTGACCACCATGAGACAGCAGTGAAAAGCAGGTTACACGAAGTTCGTAACGCATCCTCTTATTTTAGGCCCAACTCTGTGTCAGACTGACAAATCAAAACCAACCCCCCCCCCCCCCAACGTCTGATAGGAGAAATTAGCATAAAGGTTGCGTATATATATATATTTTATTTTTTTTAATTTC
>JAOXNZ010000001.1:17957556-17979747 GCA_028566095.1 Kryptolebias brasiliensis | reverse complement strand
TTTGTTATTTCACATTTCTGTAAAGTGCATACTGCAAACCATGTGCAGCCTGACAGTAAAATATAAAGACAAAAAAATTAATACTTCATGGATATGGGGGAGTTGGTCGAACCCAAAATGCAAGCAGACATGGAAGAATTCAAAGTAAAGCTAATTTATTTACAAAGGAACGAAACAAAAGGCTGACGAGGCAGCAACTAAAACTAAATAACAAAAACTTACAAAACCTGGAATGCAGGAACACGAGGAGGCGTGACATGAGGGGAAACCAAACAACACATGGGAGGGGACAATGAAGCAGCAGGGAAGTGAGGGAGATGAACAGGTTTTAAAAGCTGAGGATGATTTGAAAGCGGACACAGGTGACTGATTGGGAATGAGGGACAGGTGTGGGTGGTTGAGGCAAGCTGACAGGTACTGAGCAGAGAAAAGGTGAATGAGTACAGGGAACAAAACACCAAATAACAAAACTAAACAGGAACCAAATAACCCCCCCAAAATCCTGACAATACTTTTATCTAATGCTTTTGTTTTTACTGGGGATAGTAGAGTAGCTGTGATGAAGGTAGCAGCAACTATGAATACACATAAATGCCCTATTGGAGTGTGACTGAACAGACTGATGGCTCCTATACTGTACTGCATGTTAAGAATAATCCCTGTTTTGTTATATGAGATAATATAAGGGGAAAAAACCCTAAAGGTAGAAAGCAACAAAAAAGCAAATACATAAGGCAAAAGAAAGGATTTTTGTGTTACAGCTCACAGCAATTTCAGATATTAGGTGATCAAAATGTATGTATTCTGCATCACTTCCTCCTCACCCAACAGGTTTATCATTCATTTCATTATTTATACTCAACACAGCAGAACCAGTTAGGAGTTCCCTGAGGATGAAGAGATGTTTAGGAACCATGTTCCACTTTAGATCTGTGGTTCAGCTGCCAGTTCTTTCAACCACTGAAGGGGTTTCACAGACTCTACCGCTACAGAGACCCAGTCCCTGTTTCTATGGCAACAGTGAACAGAGAGACATCTTGTCATCCTTGTTGGGGCGTGCTGAAGCAATTTCTTCTTAAATGCTGGTAAATTCAAGTATTAAACTCACGGTTCATTTCAGCTGTTGTTCCCCACAGCTAAAAGCCTCCCCTCCCACTGAGGAGAATCCCCACTCCACCCCTAACGACCACCCCCTCTGCTCGTAGAGCCCGTTCGATCATTTGTTTTCACGACTTCATCCCAAGGTCCTTGTAACAGCTTTGGTTGCTGAACAGGGTTTTGTTAGGTATTAAAATGTGTATCCTCCCTTTAGGAGAATAGGGGAAGTGAGTTTGGTGCACTTGTAGCTGCTTGAGCAAGTGTATAATCACTGTCATCCCCTGAGATGAATCAGCAAAGGGTGGAAACAGGATGAAGAGAGCCAGTCTGACAAGTCAAAGGCTCTGAGAAATGCAAACACACACAGAGTCCACCCCAAACTTAAATACTGTATGCTGAGTATAGATGCGTGATCCAACGGACAAACGTGTTTACAATGAGCAAACACTGGCTGGGCACCTGCTGCCATTTTGGGTGTGCACTGCATGTGCAAGTGCATGTTTTTGTTCTAGATTTCAGGAGCTAAAATCAAGCAAAGCAGCTTTGAGTCATGAAATCTAAAAAAAAAGAAAGAAAATGTTACAATTATGAAGTAAAGATTCTAGTGGAGGTAAGTTAACATAGGTTATTCATGAATCATCTTTACCCTTTAAAGAGAGAAAGAAACAGGGGTGAAAAGGTTGGGTTTTAAGATGTTTAATGTTTCTTTAATAGAGGTGAAAAAAGCTGAAAAAAGAAGAGATGTGATTCAGATGATGATTGACCTTGAGTAATTAAAGTCTTTCAAATTGGATTGTGCAAAAAAGGAAGTTCCATTTACACTTCTAACAGTACAAAAATCCCATCATATTCGGAACAAAAGTGATTACTGCGGTAAAATAGCTGAAAACTGATAAATGCAATAGTGCAAGAGTGATGATTTGGGTCTGACACAAGCTTCTATGAGAGGGGTGATAACTCAGACAATTAAATTTTTTGCAAACCTCAATTAATTTTGTTTTTGTTGAACATTCATACCTTTCAAAAACAGAAAAAACATTCATGAATCTTAGCTGCTGAGCTTCTAAATGACTGCAAGCAAAAATGCATAATGTATGTCTGTGTTTCATCTGTGTCAAATATGAAAAACAGGTCTGTTTGCTCCAAAAAAAAGGATTTTAATGTCTCATGTTTAGGAGAAACTGTGTGTACTTCCTAAGATAGGCGACAAAGTGGACTTTTCAAAAGAGTGTGTCATACAGACCAAGCTTTTTGAACAAATGCAGAGAAGCTCATAAGACCAAGATTAAAATCAGGTTTCAGTGACACAAATGATCTGACAGCTCAGTGGTTTAACCTCCTTACACCTGGCATCCACATATGTGGACGCCACATTTTGCTTAGCATTCCTTGATTCACATCAGATCCCAATCAGCCCAAACAGCAAAGAGAAATTAAAAATGCATGCCATGCAAGGGTTTGGGTCTTAGGAGGTAAAATTGACAACAAATGCCTTCAAGAAGCAAATCTCTCAGTGGTTTAGGCTGAGTATCTGCTAATGTAACAACGAACAAAACATATGAAATATCTAATATTAGAAGATGTTTTTTTATTGTTGTTTTTTAGCAGCTAATGATTCTGGCTTTGTAAAACTATGTCAAAATAAATGTTTTAATAAATGATTACCCTTTTGTTTTCAGATTCAATAGAGAGGAAATAAATTGATAATCTTATGATGTGCATTTTTAAAGCAATTATCTGAAGAACTCTAATGTGCAAATGAGTCAGCACTACTGAGCCGTAGCACCCAGCTGACGGACAAGAAATAAGAGCTGAGACTGAAATAAAGGAAAAAAAATGCAAAATTCTTTCAAAAGGTTCGTTCAGCAGAGTGTAGAAATGATGTTGACTGTTTCCAGCTAGATATGTCAGCTCAGAAACACGACCACAATACATTTTTACTTTCTAAAACCAGCTATATTTTGACAGGTAAGGCTGTTTTAAATGTTTCATCACACAGTAAATATCACATCTCCTGGCATAGACTGATTGGGGCCAACAAAAGTGAAATATATTGATATTCCTGACAGCCAGTGAGTCAGAAAGTGTAATTTAAGTACAGGAAACTAGGACCACCATCCAAATAGTCCATTAAACTGCTGTGTGTTTTAGGCCAGTGAGACCAAATCGATCTTTTGTGTCAGCCGGCCTTCCTGCACCATCCTCGGAGGCTAGTATCAGAACAGAATCAGCCCCTGAACTGAGAACAAGTCCAAGTATCCAGCAGGAATCCAGCTGGGACCGAGATAAGGAGAACGCAGGAAATTACTTAAAGCTCTATTTGTGTCTGTGTGGAAAAAGTACCTTCCTGGGAGTGGGCCAGAAAAAAGCAGGGTGTAAACACTCTCATAGAACAGAGAAATCACAATGCTGCTACAGCAGCTTATCATTCAGCTTAAAGGGGTTCGGTTCAGTCAAGCAGCTGAGTGTTATATCTGTTGCTACATAACCCTCGAAACAACACACGATGCCATATGCAAGCTCCATATGGTTCCACTCAATTACTGAACGCCTTCTGTGCTATGTGCCAAATATATACAAGCTGAACATTTGTGACTTAATATATTCAGCATAATTTAGGATTGTTTCAACCCGTGTTTATATGTTACTGTGAAGTTTTGGCCCCTATCTTCTTTATTTCAGTTAGTTTCTAAGCTCTGGCAGCATGACCATCAGGAGCAAGACAAGAGCATGAAAGGACATGAAACAGTGATTAACAGTAAGAAGTGGTTAACAAGCTAATGTGAGCCTAAAATGGCCTTAGAGTGTGTTTTCAAATGTTTAGAAACATTGCACAGAAGGATCTTTCTATTATACCTGGATACATCACTAAGGGTTTTTTTCCCCAATGCTCCAAATGAAACAAGCTGTTATTAAAAAAGAAAAAGAGATTACATTACCAAAGTTTTATTTATTTATTCATTTATTTTTTACTTATGTCCTCAAATGTGCTCAGATATAAATGAAAACAATATGTGAGCTTTGACTGTACATTACTCAGAAGCAGCAAAGTTTCCAACATTGTGATCAAAACAAAAGTCTTACTCACATGTATACTGAAAAATAATGACTGGCTGAGTTTAATGTGCACTTTGGAGCAAAAGGTCAAAAGAACACAGTAACTAAAACCATTTCACTGCATGTTGGTTTTAAAAAAAGCTTTCACTTTCATAAAACACAGCATCAAAACTAATCTCAGCTACATTAGCTAAGAAATGTGCAAACACCATAAAAAATCTCTTTACAGAAAATATAATATTTTCTCAGAGTTACATACAGTTTGTCTAGAGAAGAAATACTGGTTGTCTGAGGTGCAGCTCAGTGGCTGGAAAGCAGCGACTTCAAAACCCTACAAACTGTTTACATACTAAAAACCTATCCTGCTTTATAATAAAAAAAATGCTTTCTACAATACGACACCAGTAGGTTGACCTTCTTTATGAGGAAGGTAAACTCACACGGAGACAGAACTCCAGAAATGTTTATATTAGAAGTTGGTATCGAACCTTCTTGGGCCAGTAAAACAAGGTGTGCTCACACCGACAGAAAACTAGGTGCTTTAAAGATTAACCAGGCTGTCAAACTTTGGACACGTACTTGGCTGTTTTAGTTTGCCTTGTAGTGATAATAAAGCTTTAGAGAATAAATTCAAATTCAAAACTAACCAACAAGTTTTCAGCTAACAAAGGTTAACGGTTTTCAGATCGGAGGGCGTCTATTTATTTAAACACAGTTGCAGCGTTTCATAGTCAAAGCTGTGATTCAAATGTTTACATTGACACAAGTTTCCATTTACAGTTTCAACTGAACTCTAAATGATGCCAGTGTTTCTGGTGAAGAGGGCCTACCCTGATGAAGATCAGAGCGCTGGAGTCTCCTACTTTGTACTTCCCCTCGGACACTTTAATCATAGGAAACTGAGCCGGACAGGAGCACTGGCCCAGGATCTCACGTACCTGAGGGAGAAAGAAAAAAAAAAGATTATTTTAATATTCAGGGCTCATAAACGTGATCCAAACAGGAGGGGAACCTGACAGTGAGCCCTCCCTGTTATGAGGAACATGGTTTGTCACACAAATCTGTAAGTGTGACTCAAGCACTGCTGGGCAACAACACAATGACTCTGCTTTACAGTGTGAGAAATGAACAGTCTTGGCTAGCAGAGAATAGAAGGGTGTCTATGTCATCTTCCTGCCAAATCTTCTCTCCAGGCACCTACTGTTTGACCACAATAAACGCCTCCCTCGGTACGTTGGTTGTTTAGTTCACCACCAGGTCTCACAAAAATACATATCTGGACATACAAATGAATACTCTCACACTTTCTGAGCATTTATGCAACATATTTTCTTATGTGACACCATGAACCTAAGGAGTTAAAAATCTCAGAGACCAAACTGGTGGTGGTAATGATGATGATGTCAGCAGGCCCGCATGTTGCCAGCTGGGTTTTGAATTGAGAGTCAGAGCCGGCGCCCTTGCTGTGGTCGAGGGGGTGCTTATTAGGCAAAGAGGAGTCAGACACAACTGCAGGGTGGAGTCAGATCAGCCTCTACTGCACACGGCTGAATTGGACAACTGTGATGTTTGTCTTGGCGTCTCGCTCAGACAAAGGCGTGTGCACACTTGTCCATGAAGGAGGTAGAGAAAGTGGAGCATTAAAGTGAACAAACACACACAAGGAGTAAAGGGCAACAGGGCTGTGTTTTATTAGTACTGAAGGAAAATTTTGGGTTATGAGCCTCTAAACTTTAGCTGTTTACACCCCCTTTCATGCTGTACAGAGGGATATACTTTGTTTTGGAATGTAGCATCTTGTTATTTTCCTAAAATAGCACCCTTCTTTTATCCCATGCTAATTAAAGAGAGAAAGAGAATCAGGGCTAAGCCTCTGCATCTCACCTGCTTCTCTAAAGCCCCTGCTCCCTCCATTTATCTTTCATCTGTTTTGTGGCAAATCAGCCTTTATTTTTAGCCCACGCGCCACCTGACTGGACCAAAATCATATTTATCTTTTTGTGTTTGTTTTGCTTCAGCATTCTCTTTTTTCCTAATCCCAGCTACCCTGTGTTTCATACAGTCAGTATAGGATGACCAGCCCAGTTTGGAAAAACCCTGACTCGTGAGTTAATGGAAAGACTGCTATAGCAACAGACACAAACATAGACCTACTCTTTCTTTTTGGAGCCTGCAGTTAGCAGTCTTGCTAAAGTAAAGTTATCATCCCAGCTGAGATCATGATTTATTCTCCTAATTGAAGGTGTATGACTCACACACTAAAACAAACAATGAACTGTTTGCATAAAAACCTGATAATTAGCAGCCCTGACAGTTGAAGTATTAACTCGGAGAACCTTTCAATGTGAAATGTGTGTCCTTCCCATGTCTTCGCTGTGTCAACAAGACTAGATACAGTGGAACCAAAACACGACATCACACAAAGAATGAGGTCGAAGGGGAGGAGTGAGGAAAGGTCATGCAGAAAACATGCGGAAGTGAAGCAGGAATGTTAAGAAAAATTGAAGGATGACTTCCAGACGAGAGACGCTTTCAGCAGGAGCTGCAGATGTTTGAAAAGGAACAAAAGGAACAGATTCTAAAATGACTGAACATTTTACATCACACCCCAATACTGAGAATCTGCTGTCTTTCTTAAGAAAAGAATGCAGATATATTTTTGTGGGAAAAGAAGGAGAAACTTGGCCATTCCTTTGAATCTGAACGTTTGCATTTGTTTCCAGCGTGTTTCGTGTATAATAAAAATTCCTTTAAAGACGCCTGAGCTCAGATCACATCATATCTGCTCTGCATGAGACAACTATCTCCTCATTCTTTTCCTTCCTGACCTGCAAACATCTGAGGGCCCTTTCATAAAGGAGATTAGCAGACTGAGGGCTGAGGGAACCCTGGGGAAGAACACAGGAAATAGGAGGGAGGGAGAGATACATTTGTTTAGGTTTTACTCTTAATATTCATTATTCATTCAAATGTGGACTAAGATTTTACAATAAAAGACTAATATCATGACAAAGAAAGGATGTTCCACAAAGCATATCTGCTGTCATGGGATGACAATCCAGTTATTATGTTGCATGTAAACTAAACTTTGTATTGTATTGTTGTGGTTCAGGTTATCAGACAGGAGTTCAATGTTTTTACAATGTTTTCTACTTAAGAGTCACAGGACCACACAGCTCGATCATCAAACTTTCATCAAACTTGTGTGCACCAGCCTGATTTAAGTGGCTCATTTTATGAGCTCTATACTGAGCAGCATACCTATTGCTAAACTCTGACAATAAAAAGTGAACATTGCAACTCACTTCACAGGAATTCATACAAGGGATTTCCAGGCTCTGACTTCTGTGCATTCCCTCAATTAAAGAGTTTAGATGTTGTAAAATCAAATAAAGCACAACAAATGCAGTAAATGTGAGTTTGTTTGTTTTTTAATGACAGAACAAGCCTCTTCTGTCAGCTTATCTGCATGTCCTGAAGCTTGGAAACTTCTAAGGGGGGGAAAAATCCATCAGATAAGCAGACACAAACAGAAGCAAGCCAAAGGGGGACATGCTCTGCAGAACAAAAGCTTTTTAGAACTAGAGGAGTTATTGAACCACCACCTATAAGTAAGTATTGCCAGCTACATCTAACTCTAAACCTTCATTAAACCCCCACCATGACTGCCAGAATAAACAGTTATGTAAATGACCATGCCACAGCTCAATAAAGGAAGAACAATCTCTGCACTATAAACCAGCATGGGGTGTAGGGAGGTGAATAAATGATATTAATGTTTATTCTAATTACATTGAAGCTGTAGCCTGTGGCAATGAACTGAAACAGAGTTCGCATTTTGAGGCGGATAACAGGTTTAACCAGCAGTAAAGAGATAGATGAAGACCTCGGGGTCAGGTATGTCAGTAAACACCCTCACACGTGGAGGAAAAATATGTTTATGATCAGTTTGGAGGCTAGTTTTAGGTGAGACCAGAATCTATGCACTAAAGTTTAATGCTTCTCTAAAACTTGTCAAAAAACATCCTTGTGCACATGGGAGATTTACAAGAAAATAAAGTCTTTACAAGGAAATAATGTCTTCTAAATGTCAAACTATTCTTGTACTTGTTATCTACAGAATAAGCTGCTATTATGTGGTTCCAAACTTTGTGTTGCATGTCTGAAAATGTTCTAAAATGTGATCACACGTTGCAACAAGGAAACTATTCCCTGTAAATTGAACTCTGCCTTCAGCCAACATGACACATCAGGAGGAGAAGCAATACGAGAAACTGATGGACATCAAGTGCTCTAAGTGAATAACTCTATTATTCATCTGCTTCAGACAAACAGCAGTGTAATCACTCAGCGCAGGAAGTTAAATATCAGGCTGGAGTCTGGCTCCTGTTGCCCATTTGTTTTGATGAACCTGAACAGCTTTCAGCGCTCTGCTCATAGCAGCCAGGGTCAGAGGAATTTACGATCATTGTCCACCTGAGACCAGCCTGAAGGGGCTCTGGCTAGACCCAGAAAACACCCACTGAATACAGCTGCTCAGACAGACACCCAACTGAATGGAAAGCACGCAAATGATCAGCTGATAGCATCAAACGCTCCAGAAAAGGGATAAAGTGAGTAATATGAATACAGCAGATTTCTACACACATGCTGCTGTTGTGAAAACACTGAGGGGAGTAAGGAGTGACTGCCACAGTGCAAAATCACCTTCAAAAGACAAAACAGCAAAAAGCTGAGCATGTGTTGACTCTGAAGGCCGCCATGCTCACTCAGCAAAGCATTTGAGTGTGGACCAGAACAGAGCAGGATGACCTACTTTTCCCCTTCACTCTACTGTAGCCCTGCCTCCCAAAGTCACATCCACTCCAGTCAGGTTTAACAGAGTGTGCAGTGAAGACACTCTAGGCGTGCTGTCTGTTGTCTACTCCTTTCTCTTTTTTTTGGTTCCCTGAAAGCATGAATTAAACCATAAGGTTAATGGAGCAGAGGATCCTTACAGGCCTCCTACATATATACAGTACGCCCTCCTTAATCTTTGTTGTGATCTGGAGGTGTCTCCATCCAAAGATCAAGATGTCAGCCAACAGTAGTGCTCTATTCACCTCCTCTCTTCAATGACACCAACAAGACATACGGTTCCACTCTTTGCTGTGGAGAGCAGGGGTGGGGGATGGGAGCGATGAGCCAAACAAGAGCTGAATGTGAAGACTGGTGTGAGAAAAGGCATGAACCAATTTAAATGAGTGAGCAGGAAGAAAAAAAGATGCTGACTGAAGGAATCCAGCAGCAACGACAGAGCTATTATGATCCAAATGTGAGCTCAGTTATTTTACTGTATGGATGCCTTTACATGCAGTGAACAATAGGAGACCGTGTTAAGCTCCTGTGTGTTGGTAAACCCAGAAAACATGCAGTATGTAAAGGGAGATGATCATATGTACTTGCATCTGACTCAACACATCATATACAGACACAGATTTGATCAAATCATAACCTCGGTTCCTCGTTAAAGATGGTATGGAAATAAAACTCGGAATGCAGAATATGAGCTTTACAGTATATTGTCTGCACACCTAAAAAACAGGGAACAAAAGAAACATTTGGACTCATAAGACAGACGACATGAGCCACTTCCTCAACTTTAAAGTGGAAAGGCGTCCCGGTGTAAAATGAGTAAGTAATGGCCGATCAGAGGAAGACACGGAGAGCTGACATGAGGGTGTGTAACCAGGAAAGTCAACAGCTTATTGTATCCAGCAGGTAGAGGATGTGACACATCAGGAGTTCACTGAGTCACTTCACTCTTACATAAGTGATTAAAGGTTAATCAGAACCAGAGCTGTTTTGTGATTCAGTTACTATGATTACTAAACAGACGTTTTTACTTGTTTGTCTGTGCATGTTCCAACTCATCTTAACTAATGACCTGTAAACCTAATATTTCACCACTTCTATTGTCTTAAACTAATCTGACAGTTTGTCAAAGCACAAAAACAATTTCAAACAAGATTAAGCATGTATATCCAACAATTAAAATGTTTTTTGAATGTCAGTGTTCTACTCTTTAATAGCTATAAAACAAACACTTATGATCAGCTTTTATAAAGTGCTTCTCATATATTTATTGTCCGCCTGGCGTTTTCTGCTCTGCACTTTAACTGGACTCCTGTAAATAAACATATCTGGTGGCTCATGCACGCTTGTAAACAATGATCAGCTGTGATCAGCTGGAATAGCCCAGCTAAAAGATGAAAACAAAGTTGACGGTTTGCAGCAATTTCAGTTTGCACAAACATCTGATATGCATATCCCTGGAGTGAAACCCGTGTAATTAAGAGTGGATATTATCAGAAAAGCAGTTATGTCGCTTCAGAAATGAGCTACAAGCAAGTCATTGACTATACAATAATCTGCCTTAATGAGGCAATTAAATCAGACATAAAAAGTGATGAATTAATTTGGAGACTAAACTGTGACAAACACGTAAAGTTAATATTGACTAAATAATTTCAAGAAAAATATGGGATTTGGTCCTGACTATTAGCTTGGTAAATGTGCTACATTATACCATAGCCCAGTAAGACACGTCTCACTACTGCGTCTTTGCTTCAAAATTACAAATAGACCACAATAACCCACACATTCAACCGTTTTAATGGTTGTGCTCTAATTATTCCCACTGTGTCTTGTCCTAATTGCTTCGTGACGATGATGTTTTCAGTACTGGCAGCTAAAATGCAATATTCCAAGAGGATGAAGATTTAATTCTTTAGACACATGATGTCTGAAAAAGTCCCTTCCAATATCAGTCAAAAGCTGTCTAATCTGCGCATCTCTGAGTCTGACACATGACACTGGGTGCAGAATGTGTGTCTGCATGCCGAGGGGATGAACCCGAGAAAGAAAAGGAAAAGACAAGCATGTGCATCAGAAGCTCCCTTGTGGTCATTCTGTCCCAGAACGCCGCAGGCTCGTCTAATCCTCGTCCCTCAGTCATATGGGTGAGAGTGTGTGGACTCGGATGCTGGAACAGAACAGTGCACATCCTCCTTTACTCTCCTCGTATTACTGTCTGCAGAGGTCACACAATAAGCCTCCCCTCCTCCCTCTCTCTGTTGCCTCTCAGGTCATCGGTGTAAAAGATGGGCCGTGTTCTTCTCATCAACATGAAAATACCTTCACCATGCAAGCGTGTGTTCTGCTGGTGTGTCTGTCTGGCAAAGATCAACCAGTTCAACGCTATAATTAGAAGAGTGGAAATATGACGGAAACAAAATGCAAAATCTGACATTTTTGGTAGTAGCTGATGATCTCTTTATTATATTGAATATTCCCAACGAAAGAGACAGCAGAGGACTGTGGCTGTAACTTCTCAGCGCTCCTGCCTTTGAAGGAAAGCAATAATTCAATAATTTGGGGGGGGGGGGCGGTTGACCCACACTTTGACCCTGTGAATGGGCAAGAATTTGGCATCTGAACCAAAAGTCTTGATGCTGAGCTTGCACTCACACCACAGGAGATCTATAAAGCACTCTTTATAATTATAACACTGATATGATACTTTTGGAAAGAGTGCTTCATTTCGTCACCACGTGTTTGGGTTGCACTGTGGGAAATATTGGGCCTTCTATCAGCTGCTTTAGCACAAGACAAAATACACTCCTGGCCAAGCCTAAAGGGAGTAAGTCTGTGGGAAACTTGTTTATCTTGGGGCCTGATTTTTCAGTACTAATCATCCCAGTAAAACAAACAACTAAATTTCATACATTATAATGTCTGTTGCAACTTACCAACTCATCCAAATTCCTCATGTCCAACAGGACTCTCTTCTGCGGCCAGATGTGTGGCTCTGGATCAGGTTCCTCCTCCTCCTCCTCCTCCTCATCGTCCACACTCTGACAGCTCTCCTTCCGACCATTGCACCTGCTGGGTGAGTTCTGCTCGCCGGGCTCCTTCCCTTCGATCCGCAGGCTCTCCTGATCCCGGATCTCCTCTTCGATCTCCTCCTCCAGCTGGATGAGCATGGGGGCCAGCATGCCGAACTTGGAGCCCCGCCGCGCCACCTCGAGCAGGCACAGGACGAAGTTCTTCTCGTTGCACCTCTCCACCAGGTCGTTGGTCTCGAACATGAGGACGTCCTTGATCCACAGCTCCTGCCTGCACCACGCGATGAAGTTGGACACGTTGTCCCGCGCCACAAACGAGCCGGCCACGACGTTGCGCGACTGGAAGACGACGTCTTTGCACGGCACCTTCATGGAGCGCGCCGCCTCGGGGTACTCCAGCTGGAAGTCCTGCGCGGTGCGGTTCACGTTGTTGGCGTGCCGACACAAGGCGCAGCCCGTCTCCAGCGCATCCATGAAGGTGTCCGCGGTGATGTCCAGATCATACAGGGTGTTGAGCCATTCGGCCAGATCCTCCTTCATGGCGTACAGGTACTCCTCGCTGGATTTAAAGGGCCGGATACTCTTGGAGGCGGCAGACTGGATGTTGCTCTGATCAGCCATATTGTCAGATTATGTAGCAATAAAAGTCTACTTGGTTATTCCCCGCGTGTCTCATCGCACTACTGAGCTCCGAGGCCCCATCCGCAAAACACCACGCAGTGGCCGCGTCGGCGCACCCGTCGCGCCCATTTGCGTGCGCGTTTCTTTTGCGGGAGCTAATCGAATCCGGGCTTTGTGCCGTCAGGAGCACACCGGGATGCGGGGTGGCCGTGGCGCATGGATGCGTTTTCCGGATGTCTGCGGAAAGCCGCTTCCTCTACAGAGCGCATCGCCGCCGGGTCCCGGAGCGAGAGGGATCAGCCCCGGACTGCGACACGAGCGGGTCCTAATCCAGCCGAACGACGAGCCGCCGCTCTCCACATGTCACCATCAAGCTCCTCGGCGGTGAAATGACGGCGGCTGAGCAGCTCAGCTCAGCTCCTTCCCCTCAGACAGGCTCAGCCCATGATGGCTCAGCCCGCCTCTTCGGCTGAATATGTTGACCTGCTGTGGCTTAAACCAGCAGAGCGACTCGGTGGCACATCCCATTATGAGGGATAAACTCTGGGCTGAGGAGGAGAATTTAACCCCCTGTTCACCAAATCAGCCCAGAACCACAGTGGCAGGATTTCAACTAAGACAACGCGAACTAACAAGGATAAATTATGGCTGTAGTTCATATTTAGTGCTAATGGACTGATAACTGAGTCGGTTGGAAAGGAAGCACTGACAGTCCAAAGTTCTGCCGTGTTTGTGATTATTGGTTTGTAAAGATCGGACACAATAAATGCAAGCCCGAGACAGCAGGGTGAGATACTCAAAGAGCTGGAGTATAAAGTCACCCAGGCTCTCAACTGAGTTCAATACAAAGCAGCCAATTCAAGAGCACATGATGTGTGCGCATGATAGATGAGGTTTGTTCTTCATTTCGGGGCAGTAGATAGCAGGTCTGCTGCTTGTGCAGAGAGGACAGAGCACCCACTTCCAGGAGAGACTTATTAAGGTAACATTGGTGTTGATATAAGTCAGCAAAGTGACCTAAAATGACAGTTTTCTTTGTTTAAAGTACAAAAAAGGTGCAAGAATACCACCAAAAACGATCAAGTCAATGGAAGTTGGGAATGGGATGACATTATGGTGCAAAAGAACTGACTGGTTGAAGCTTTAAAGGTGACTAAATGTAAAAAGGAATAAAATATATTTGAACGATTAGAAATGGAGTCCTCATTCTGTAAAACAAACAGAGAATTGTTCAAAACCTGATTGTCCTTAGTTAATGGTCCACATATCAGCTGTTGAAACTGAGAATTGTTAGCTTTAATATGTAAACTTTAAATGACAGCAACATTACTGAACAAAGTTAAAACAGGAGTATATTTACAGCTGGGTTCCATCACTCACTTTAACACCATCAGGACTTTTTTTTTTAGGAATTATGAAGATCTATAAGAAGCTGCCCCAGATGGGAGGTGGAGCATCTTCAGCTACCAAAGCTCAGTTGCTTTCCTATTCAAAAGGTTTCAGAGTTGTAATAAAAAAAAGCCTCATATTGCTAAACGCAGTATTCCTTTTTAAAAAGATTCCATTTGGGTAGCAGCATGTTTTGTCTTGTGGTATGGTGGCGTTTAAAGTCACAATAGTTTAGTGATTCGTGTTTTTTGAGCTCATGAACTAGTTTCCTAAACACAGCTAAATCTGTCTGAATGCACTGATATTTGTGCAGGACCAAAGATTAGGCCTCAGGGCTCCATTTTCAACCAACACACGAGTTTTGGGTTTTAAGCTTGTATGAAGAGTTCTCTGTAATTGCAGAAATCGATTCATTTGACAGAACAGTGTCAAATTCTTTGAAACAGGATTTAATCTTTACTTTTAAGTCTGCCTCCCTGAGAAACCACTTTTAAAATTCTCATATTTGCCTGATGAAGGGAAGTAAAGTTTGAAGCTTCTTTTATTGCACTAGCTCAAATGTTTTTAGAAACAAGGATGCCCTCGTATATGTTCATAGTTTGGATTGTTTCTGTCCCATTCACCACCTCAACATGTCAGTTTACTTTTTGATGGGGGGGGGGGAGTCTTTGTTTTCTACATGAGTTACTCAGAAATGTGATGGTTAGTACATACATTTGACAGGAAGTAATTTGTAATTATCAAGATTGCTAAACTGCATCTAGAAATGCTGGTAAACTTCTCAAAATTTGGCATTTTTCTCACTTGTCAGACTCATTTTGACTCTTCGGGGTCTGTTGGTAAAACTAGAGCACAGTCTTTGCCAAGAAAAAGGGCTTGTTTTCATTTAAAGAGAGAAATGTGTTTTAGAGAGAAAGGAGGGGGAGCCTAGAACAGTAACGGACAGAGAAAACGTGGGGGATTGATGAGATCGTTTTCTGGGCTGGGACGAATCAGCTTTTCTGTCAGTAGAAAGGAGGATGTAAGGGAGAGAACTCAGCCCTCTTATTTACATCTGCAACCGAGCGAAACAAATGAAAACTAGTTTAAGGAGTCAGCAGAAGCTGGGTTTCCACAAGAAAAATAGAAGCTCAAAGCAAACAAGAATACAGGGTTTAGAAATAAGGAAGAGAGAACAGAGCAGAGATTTAAATACTACCACTGCAGAAAATCACTAATGTTTTATGAAACAATAAACGGAGTATGAAAAACAGAACAGCAAATTAGTGATTATAGCCATGTGTTTGACCTGTGTAAACAAAGAAAGGTTAGGATCTGTGATCAACATATTTTTTGCCACGAGGGGTTTACTACAGTTTAATGGGACCATGTGCTCCAGACAAAAGTGAATCAAAGGGTTCTCCTGTTTCTAGTTAAAGATCCACTCAATGGGCAGTTTTGTTCTGAAATCTGACAAAAGGGAAAATACAAACTTTGTTTTTTGTCTGATCCAACAGTGCAGAAAGTGTCCAATTTGCACCATCTACTGGCAAAAAGCAAAACTGCAGAAGATATTCAGACATTAATACATTTAGACGTACATGTAAATGTGCTTTATTTACAAGCGCATGAACACTAAACAATGTTTTATAATTTCTTTAAACAGTAAAATAAAATCCTTAGTCAAAAATTGCTGACAATCATAAAAAAGGCAAAGCTCTTTAAAAACTAAAAACATACTAAAATGTTAAATTTCTTTCTTAAATTTCATTTCTAAACAAAGTGGAGAAAAAAAAAAACTAGATAATAAAAAATCCTGTCCAAACATGGTGAGGTCACAGGTGACCCATCAGTCTTCTGTGAAGTTAAACGAAAATCTTTTTAGAGAATCTCATGAAATAATGCGAACTGCAACTAGAATTCATTTCACATTTGTAATGCAGATTGATGAGAAAGTAAACTTAGTTTCTACTACAGATATGTGGGTACATGCTGAAAAACAACTCAGCAGTTTCTGTTCTGAAGTATCATGACAATAAATCTGGATCTTTCTGTAAATTGATTCAAAAATCTACACAAACAACTCCCTCTAAAGAGACTACGGTTATGTTGTGATTTGAAACTTTGAACAGTAAAATAAACATTTAGGTTTGTTCTGGTTTTTATTCTATTAACACTGAGTAAAAATGCCCACAACTCAAAACATCAAAGGAGTAAAATTTTATTTCCCTACTATCATCATTAACTAAGTCACGGGAAAGGGAGGTAAATACGTCAACCAATGAAAAAGTACATTTACGATACAATGTCAAACCTAATCTGCATATTTAAAAACAAAAGACATGCACAATACAGGATGCAATATAAACATGGATAAACTAAAAAAAAATTAAAGAAAAACCGAGTTGACTAACTGCATAGCATGTATGAAAGCAGTTCTATAACCATCAAAATATGGAATCATAAATTAAAACTTCTTTTAAAACTTAAATTCCTCAAGAAGTTTTCCTTCAGTAAGGACGGTCTCTGCGCTCCTGGCGATGGTCCCTAAAAAAAGAAAAGAAAAGCAAAAAAGGAAATTAGGCTCATTTAAAATCAGACATCATCAACAGTTGAATTACTGATTAGCCATCACTGGTGATTTGTTATACAGCTTTAAAGAACATTAAAACATGTATACTGTCGCCTTTCAGGAGTAAATCTTACCTCATATCCATCTTGCCGCCTGGTGGTCCCATTCCTCTTCCCCCTCTGCCACCCATTCGGTCCATGGGTGGTCCTCCACGCCCGGCACCGCGGAACCCTCCCCTGTCCATTCCACCACGTCCTCTGAATCCTCCACGGTCACCTCCCCAACCTCCACGGAAACCTCCGGGTCCACCCGGGCCTCCAACTCCTGCCGGCCCACCGCGGTCCATACCTCTGCCTCTATGCATTCCCATCCCACCACGGCCTCGGTCACCTCCTGGAGGAAAGGGAGGGCCACCACCCAAGCCCTCAGGTTTGGGAGCTTTGCACTGGTTACACTCCATCCTCCAGGCAAAGTTTTGGTTGCCACAACCCCTGCAACAAATATTACATACATGATAAAATTACCAAACAAACAAAAAACATCCATAAAGTACAGCACTACGGGGTTCTACATACGGATTAGGACACTCCCAGTCTCCAGCTCTCTGCTGCATGTTGGCTCCTGTGGGTCCACCTCTGTTCATCCCACGTGGACCTCCTCGTGGGCCAAAACCACCACGCTCTCCTCCACGACCCATCATACCTGACAAGAAAATTATACTAAATCATCCACAAAGAGTTTCCTGCTAAATAACTTGAGCTTCAGACATAAAGTAAGACTAAACCACCAAACTAGTTTTGCCATTTCCATCACTGCATTCTGTGGAAAGTGAAAGGATGAACAGTACACGAACAAGTACTGCTGACATTTACCTCCACGGCCCATCATGCCATCACGCATGGGCATGCCACCTCTCATTCCCCCCATCATAGGTTTTCGGCGAGCCATGGACACCTTCAGCTTTCGGCCTTGAAACTCTTTCCCTGTAGTTGGAAATATTGCCTATTTACTTGTTCCAAATGCTGCATACATTTGATGATGAATTTATTTACAGAGTATCAATTTAAGTATTGTGATTTATGTGTAAAGCACACCATCGAAATGCTCCACAGCTGCTTTAGCACAGATGGGCTCCTCATAGGACAGCGTGGCATCTCCCTTCGGCTTTCCTGAGTCCTTGTCTGTGTAAATGTTGATAGCTGCGTGACCCAGTCTGCGATTCATCTTCATACACAGAGGGGGAAAGTCAAGTTTTCACATTAGTCTTGTTTTGTACTGACATTTACAATGTCTTCTTACCAAACTTAAAAGAATTGGCAGATGTAAGCAAAGCAGCCTATTTACATATGTAATGAACCATATGAGATGAAACATGTTTTGTGAGGTATTACTAGTCCAGTTTTGTAGTATTTGGTCCTTTAATGATCTTGGCTCAACTTACCCTTATTGGGCCAACGTGTTTAAAGAATTCAGACATTTCTTCTATGTTGGCCTTCTCCGTCAGACCTGTGATGTAAATTGTGCTGTTCTCAGAGTCATCCTGCTCTTCTGGACGTCCTACAGGAAGCAATATTAAAGAGAAAAAAATTAAATTCTGCATTTTGTTATTTCAAGCCAAGTGAGAAGCTGAGAGAGATTTTACTCACCCATTTCACGCTCATCACTCATAGGGCCTGTAGTTCATCGATTGAGAATGAGAGAAACAGATTGAGAGAAGTCAGTGTGTGGAACTGAAATCTATTACACAACACCTGAGAAATACTACAGATCATAATTCAAACACTCCTCTTTAGACAAATGACTCGTATTGGGAAGTCAAAAAACTGTACTTTATGTCAGAAAATTCCCACAAGTGATAAACTGAACTGAGAATTGAACACTTCAGACCCTTTGGCAAAAAGAAAAGAATGTGTCATTTGAAAAGCCTTTAAGACCAGTGAGAAATCCTCCAAAATATAAAATAAATTCAGCTCAAATCTGACAGAGCAGCAACACTTAGGTTTGTTTTTAACCTGCCTAAAGCTTGTCAAACCATAACCAGTGACTGAATTACACAAGTACCCAGGAGCAAATGGTCTTAGGCATAAAAAACCAAAACAAATCCAAAATATAAATATGTTTTTTTTAAATGTTTGTGAAAATTTTTTTATACCTCAATGTTAAACATTTATACACAAGGCATATTTACCCCCAAAAAAGTTTAAGGTTTTGAAAGGACTAACCAGTGTAATACTCGTTAACTTACCACCAGGCTTACTGAAGCCACCTCTGTCTCCAGCGCTGCTATGGGAGAATAAATGGAGATATGAAGGCGTTTCCCTTTTACAGCCACTTCCATGGCTCGAGCAAAGTGGCTTGATTGAGGGAGTAATCAAAACATTCTAACTAAGCGGACAAAAACCTAAAACCACCTCCCCAGAATTTTAAATATAAATCACAATCTCATTGAGGAGGTGGATATTTACGGTGTAAAAATCCTTAGCTAGCTCAGAACAATTTCAGTGACAGTTTGCAGCAGTGGATACATTTTCAGAAACATACATGACTAACATGTTTTCACAGTCTTAAGTTGTGATAAATCCAAAACATCTGTACAAAAAAGGTAGAACTATTTCAGATGCATTGATGGCACACATTCGGTACCCAAGATGGTCTGGTTAACATTACTTTTTACAGTTGTAAAAAATATAAAAATGCATCTGAAATTTTACAAGAGCAATGTGAACACATTTACCAAGTAAAAAAAAAAAAAGTACACAAACATAAATAAAAAAAAACACCAAAAATATATACAGCGTTCACCAAGGATATGTTAAATTAAAAACAAAACAACTTGATGTACCCATCATGCTTATAAAACAAAACACCATCCTCAGTTCTTGAAAAAAGGCAGACTTCGAATCTTTGTTTAAGCTCCTTCCTGTTGCTTAAGCTGGAGACTCTGTACTGAGTAGATACTTTTAGAGAAAAGATGCTTTTAAATGGCTCTCACTGTTACCTGTACGGTATAAATGTGACAAAGCATGTTAAAAGAGTGCTCAAAATAAAATCAGACATTGGTATTCCAAGCCACAAAACAATTTAAAACATTTCAAAAAGACAGTTCCCCACCCACCCACAAATACCTGTGCAAAGGTAAACTGTGCTAAAATGCTAACCTAACTAAAAACTCCTATATTGATTAAATAGATTTAACCATTAGTGCAACTTCAAATTTAGTTTCCATAAATGATTTTTAACCCACCGCTTTAATAAATTGCTTAGGACCCTGTCTTCATCTTATAGGACCATATCTACCCACACAGGCTGCCCCATTAAATTTACATGCTATGATCCTGTTGCACCTTTCCTCCTGTAGAATTTAGGGCCGAACAATCCAATCAATTTTTATTTAGTAATGTTGTATAAAGACAAGCTTTGACAATTTTAGGTCAAAAGCCAATTAAGTAACACCATTGTAAAATACAGGAGACATAATCTGCTGAGACTAGATAAGTTTATACATAGTTTTTATATAAATTTGACTTTTAAATGTCCTTGATCCGGAGGTAGAGAGCAAACTGATTTTAAAAGCCAGCAGTACAGGAGCCACAAAAAGGGGAGCAATTAATAGAGACCGTAAACCAGCGAGGTACAAAACATTTGGACAATTTTCATTTTTGTTTAAGGGCTTAGGATTTGAAATTGTTTACCAACACTAATAAAACTGGTTTTAAAGTTCAACTCTCGGGTAAAACAATGGTTCAAAGAACAAATCTGAACACATGTTCACCGTCTTACACAGTTGAAAATGGGCAATATTTTTCTTCTCCTGGTATTCTTGGTTTCTCTCTCTTGTCCTTATTTGTATTACTTTGATGCATGTGTGATTAAAACGTCAGTTTTTATTGGTTTAATGTGTAGTTTATTTGAATTGGTATTTCTAGAGACTGACCAGGGCAACTTCTGCAAATTAGCAGTTGGCTAGAAGGCCCATACAGGTCTATGATTACGTTAACACGCACCATTGTTTTATGTACCGTCTTTGTACCCGAGAATGTACATATCTGCTTAAAAAGAAAACTCTTGCAGAACTTCCTGCATCAATAAATCTAACAACCAGAAAACAAAATTTTCCAAACTCAAACCTTAATAAAAATGAGCTTTAAAAATTTAGGTTTCCAAACCCACTTGTAAAAATGAAAACTTAAACTTCAATTATTTGAAGAACAGATTCTACTGAACTCAGAAATAGATTTTTGTTTTTTTTTATTTAAAACATGCAATATATTTAAACCAACACAAATGTGCAGTAAAACCTGTAATACCTCTGTAATTCCTCACACCTTATTTTTTTATTAATACTGAAAATAGAGTTTTTGTCTTGAACTGCTCACGGGAGCGGGAAAACACATTTTAATTAGTTGTTCAAAACACAAGAGTGTAATAAACCTGAAACCTGGTCACTGGATTCTCAGTTTAGACTGGAATGAATAACACCAAAATCCATGAATTGACAACGCTACAAAAACAGCCCCATGACTACTTTCTGAATACTGTTCAGGGCAAATTTATAAGGTCATCGAACACAGTCAGTCCTGTTTTCCCATGTTTTTGATTTCATCCTCTTTAGGTCTTTGCTCTTCCAACTTTGACAGGGAGTGAACTTCAACAACATTCAGTGAACTTTTAAAGAGAAAATGTTAGAAACTTAAAGTATGAACGGTAAGTTTTAAAAGATCAATTTTTTGCTTTTATTTTTCAAACATTGGCAAAACCCACTGAAATGATTCAGAAACCTTTTTAGGTACAGTAAGTGGTGTAATAAATTTTCATCTTTTGGAACCAACGTAAACATTAAAAACCAAAAGAGAAAGAAAATACCTTAGAAACCCACAAGAAACGGGGTACGCAAATCACTTTGGGTTTGAAGTTTATATTTAGAGGTTCTACCACATTTGACTGCATTTATAATAGCGATTTTTTTGGTTTGTTTTTAGGCTACATTTGTTTAAACCAGTTGATAGTCAAATGAAGAACAAATATGTATTTTCAGTGACATTCCATCATAAAACAGCAACACCCTAAAATACCAGTGAGGTGGTAAATAAAAAAGCCAGGAGGAAACAAACTGACTGTGAGCACAAATGTGCGTTTGAGATGGAACTGAAAATATTGTACCAGCCCAATATATTACTTTAGGTTTATAGTAGTTTTTGTTAGACTTGTTAAGCACACAGTGCTATAAGACTGAAAAAACAGACTGAAGTTTTCCATGAATTTGTCCAAATGCAAATCACCCCTGTGTGTGTACCTTTCTTAGTCAAATCCAATTAGGTTGATATGTAAATTTTGTGGATTGTTAAAAAAGGACACTCCCTGAAAAACCATAAAATCTGAAACTTCCCAACTATTCAAAACATAGTTGTCACCCATAAGTAAATAAATTTTTTATTACCTATTCAACCTAATGTTTATGCACAGGTCTCTGTTCAAACAATAATTAGTACGAAAAAGGAACAATGCTTACCTTTAACCAAAAGAGGCAGAGCTGAGAAAAATTTAACGAGAATGGCAATATTGATAACACTATTTCAGCCACTCTGGTTT
>JAOXNZ010000001.1:17931926-17949531 GCA_028566095.1 Kryptolebias brasiliensis | reverse complement strand
GAGGACATGGAGGTAGTTGGAGTGAGGACAGAGGACACAGAAGACAGAGTTAGATGGAGGAGGATGACTTGCTGTGGCGACCCCTGAAAAGGGAACAGCCGAAAGAAAAAGAAGAAGGACAGTGATCTTTTTTCTATTGGTAAGTGTAATTTATGTGAGATTCTGAGGTTCCCACACTTTTTACCTTTTGATCCATAAAATAACAGCAGAAGAGATTTATAACACAGACTTACTCTAGTTGGAAGTATAAAAACACTGTTAAAAGTCAAACAGGAAATCAGGACAACAGAAACAGCAACAACAAAAATATATTATTTATATACTAATAGCCAATGTTTTTGATCTCTTGTAACAATTATGGTCAAAAATAGGTCATGATGTGATGATACACCATGATGTGAAAGGGTAATCTCAATATCCCTCACTTAGTGTCTCAACCCACAGTGGAGTCTGATCACTTTTCTGAACCTTTGAATTACATCACGGGTTCATTTTCTTGCATTTGTTTACTGTGGGAAGACGGCTCTATATGATGTAGAAACTTCAAATATTAAAGCAATAGAGGATTATTTATTAGATTGTAGCAGCTTTTGAAGACTGTGTCAGAAACTAAACTGCCCATATTGTTGAAAGGAATAAAAAACTACTGGATTACGTTATCAGTTTATGTAAATCAGGACAGCATGAATACAGTTAGGCCATCAATTTCAGAATACTTTTCCTACCAAAACAATTAAACAGGATTTTATTGGAATATTTCTTAGTTGAAAAAGATATATTCACATATTGTCTCAACTTTTCCTCAAACTTCATAACCAACTAAGAAGTAAAGTAATACAATCTTAAAATAGTTGTACAGATTTATAAAAGAGTATACTTTATTTAATATTGTGGGAAAGAAAAACTTGGTACAAAAAGTACAGAAATTTGTGTCTGGTTGATTATTTCTTTGTTGCAACAATGCTTCTTGATAATGGATCTCATACTGCTGGAAAGTCTGTTTATTTCCCCTTAAATGGAGCCACATCTGTTAGGAAAATCTGTGGGTTGAGCAGCAGCATGAAAAACTCGCCAAATTGTGTCTGCCAATGCCAAACAGCTTATTCTGCTATTCACTCTTGTTTGGTGGTGGTTATTGGATTGGATGATTGAAGTCTGAAGAAACAACACATCCTGGCAATTTAACAATTTATTTAAACAAACAGGGGCCTTGGTAGCATGTGGAAGAACCATATACAGCTACAACAGCCTGGCACTTCCTCCTAATGCTGCTCACCAGCTTGGTCACACACTGCTGTGGGATGGCATCTCATTCTACAACCAGAATTAGTCATAAATCAGCCAGTGTGGTTGTGTTGGTCACTCTGGAACGAACAACACGCCCAAGCTGATCTCACAGGTGTTCGCTGGGGTTGAGGTCAGGCAATTCCATCCTCTCCACTCCCAGATTCTGGAGGCAGCCTGTAATAAATCCTTCTCAACACAAGCTCAACACAAGAGTCAAAAGCAGAATAAGGTGTTTGGCAGAGATTTAGCAAGTTTTTCATGGCCGCAGCCAACTCTACTGCTCAACCCACAAATGCATTTTCCTAACAATTGTGTCACCATTTAAGGAAATATAAACAGGCTTTCCAATGGTATAAGATTTATTGGCACAAAGCATTGTTACTACAAAGAACTAATCAACCAAACACAAATTTCTTTATTTTTGTGCTATACCTAGAACAAAATAGACCAGGGATGGGAGTTTTAAAAAGAATGATAGCTCTTTTGCATCCTTATTTCACTGATTGAGTGCTGAAACTAATGTCCACAATTTGTCATCTACATTGCTGTCTTAAAATTGTCTGTTTGCTCCAAATGACAAACCAAAAGACATTCATTCTTAATAAAACAAAGATCCAAGATAACTGTTAAGAAGCACCGTTTGGCACATTTTCTTACTTAAACTGATTATTTGTCACATCACTAACCATTACTACTAGGTATAATTCAAATATGTACAAAATTAGTATAAATAAAATCTCAGTGAACTTAAAATTGTAGATTTTCCATTATATAAGATTCATGACAGTGTGACAAATCAATGTTAATAAAAAGTATAACACTCAAAACTCAGCTGATCTGCTTCACTATGACTGTGGTGGAGATGTAGTCAAGTAAATTGCTAATTCAAATGTTGCTTCAACCTAAATGATACTTGGAAGTCTGTAACGTCATACAGAGTACGTACAACAGATACCCACAAAAATCTCAACTTCTGGAAACAAAATAACTTCAAAACATTAATTTTAAGGTCTATGCGAACTTCAAACGTAGAAGTGATTAAAAAAAGAATACATTCTTGAAAGACATCTTTTCAGCAAATTGTACAACATTTAAACATTCAGTTACAAGTACTTATTATATTTTTTCTAACATTTAAATGAAATCTTGTTGAAAATGTAAGAGAGGACCAGCAGGACTGTGGGTGTCTCAGCATTACCTGGCCAGATGATAGCCTCCAGAAGTGTCACCCTGCGAGCCAGAAGCTCAAGGTCTGCCTGCAACTCTTGAAACATCTGCAAGCTAATGTCCTATCAGAGAGCAGTGACAGGGCTGTGTGAGGCTGTGGAAATACCCATCTGAGTCCTGGGGCTGCCCGTGACTGTTCCCACCCATCTGTCTCAGCAGTGAGGTACAGAGGGAGTATGAGCCCCGCCCCAGATTTGACCCCTGCCTAAAGTTGACCCCTCCTCAGGCCTCCTACTCACCATGAATACCGATCATAGTCTCAAGGATTAAAACCCTCTCGGCTAAGATCTTCAGCGCCTCTCTGATCTGATGTATTCCGTCCCCCTGTGAAGATAGATACAGCCGTCAAAGTAAAGAGCACAAGCTAAAAGAACTGCTCGCCAAGATGCAAGTCCTGTTTCTAAATATGGTTCAGCAAGTTAGAAGGTTAAAACAGTCCACATATCTGCTCAGCACAAGTATCTTGTAGTTCTCTGTACGTCTCCCTCATGAACATGCTGCTGTATTATGTCATTCTCTGCCATGCTGAGCTGGGAAACAACAGCATGCACATTACAAACCAGCATCATGCTGGTTTCACAACCACACTTCTCCCAGGATATAGTTACAGTCATGCCAACTCATCTTCTTGGCAAGTTTTTTCAGCTCCACAGTGTTCATTCTTTACAATGCAGACACATTACCTGATGTCATCCTACAGAGTGAAGTCAGTAAAAGCTTACAACAACATCTGATTTGTCTTTTGTTAAGAGATAAGGCAGTGACCTCATGAGTCATACCTTTAAAACAACAATAGGTACTGTAACTTGAGATGTAAAACAGACAGAAACAGCTAAAAAAAGCATGCAGAGAAGCATGGCTGAAGCTTTTGAAGCCCAGGTGAATGACTTAAAAAACAATGCTATGGACAAGACAATGACATACTGTACATAAAGTGAAAAACAAAAATGTGAAGAAAAGAAGACAAAACAGTGTTGATCTCTCTCTTTAATATTATCTGAAATGTTTAAAGTTTGACTCCCAAGAAACTTTGTGTTTAGATTCATGGAACAATGGTGACACGGCGAAGCAGTGGTTAGAGCTGTCGCCTCACAGCAAGGTGGTCACAGACTAGATGGATGGATTCATTGTACCCAGAGGATGAACCTTTCTCACTTTGGTGAACCTCAGACATGTTTAGAGACCAACATTTGAATAAAATCTTTCACAATGTTTGGTTTTCCACACATCTTGGTCCCTTATGGGGTACAATCCTCTAATGTTTTATCTTGCACAAATATTGTTCAAAAATTTTGATTATTGACCAAATTAATGAAAAACTGTGTGCCTATCATATTTGCAGCAGTTGTTTAACAAACTTCAGTCACAATCCTACCTCCTAAAAATCAGAAAGCTAACATCATAGTTCTCTAATGCAGTGATTCCCAGCTCCAGTCCTCGAGGAACATTATTCTGCATGTTTTAGTTGTTTCTCTGCTGTGACACACCTGATTTGAGTGAGTGATTAACAGGCTTCTGCAGACCTTGAAGACCTGCCGAAGAGCAGAGAAACAACTAAAACATGCAGGATAGTGTTCCTCCAGGACTGGAGTTGGGAATCACTGCTCTAATGTGCTAGAGAGCAGCTAACAGTGCTAATATAAGCTCTTCATCTTGTTAACTTCAAATTAAAGACCTATTTTGCCTTTTTTGGCTTTCAGCAGTATTAGTTCACACATTAGATAGATTTAGTAGCTTATTTAAACATCCAGAAAAAGAATGCAGTGTCATGCTTATCATGCAAGGTCACAATTTGGGAACAAAGAGTTTAGCTGTATCCACTCCACACAAAATCAGAGCACAACACCTCTAAACCCAACAGGACCCACCCCTGACACATAATGGAGTGATTTGGCATATACATCGCACATGATTATTAAGTGCTTTACTGAAATATTTCAATTTACTGTGTATAATATTAGAATGAAAAAAGTTAAAATAGCACAGTCAAAATAAAGCAAAATGAAGAATTTAGCATCAGTCAGAGCTGCTGTTTTTGTCTTGGTTGTATCTCTATATGTATATGCCAAAGTCAGATGCTGAAAAGGTGACTGTGAAAGGTAGCCATGGGGACAGTAGCTTGCAGAGGGAGTCAGACAGCTTTAGGGTCAAGAGGACAGTGTCGTAACAGGGGACAGCAGTCCAGAGCTCACCCCAAGGACCAACAACACACAAACACAATATAATCAGACATAAATCATGTATGCTCAAATATAAAAACAGAAAACAGACGCTGTTTAACTAATCAATCTGTAGGAATGTATGATGAGAGAAAAAGAGGTGCAGCTGGACACATCAGTTGGTGTCCAGTCACAATCAGATAAACAGTGATTGTTAAATATAACAAAAACCTTACAATCTGGTCATGTTAGAATAAATTAACTGCAATTTTAAGATGTGATGACTTCTATGTAAATATCTTACATTCAGATTGCACTTGTAAAATGATAAGAAAAAGATCTGATTTAGACACAGAAGAAAGGAATCAAAATTTTATAATCACTCTGCCCTCGGCTTGAGTCACTGCATGAACCATCAGTCTTACCGGCAAGCCCTTTTCTCCCGGCTCTCCTTTGGGACCTGGTGCTCCCTATGAAGACACATTAAACATGGGAATTTAAATCATTTAATGAAAGTTGTGCAGTGGCTTAGAGCCACAGAAAAAGACTCCCCTCCCTCAGTAATTGTGCTGTTGCTCCTCAGTGTGCTTTTCAGAGCTGCTGCTGAGAGCAGTTCACTGCAACATAACCACCTGGGACACGTGTTGAAATAAACCCTACAAAGCCGAGGAGAGGCAGCTTACCGGCTCGCCACGGAAACCTCTTTCTCCTGGGTGACCAAAAGGACCCTGAAAAACCAAAAGTGTGTCTCAGAGAGTTGATGATGAAGAAAATCTACTGAAAACACAACACAGCAGCATGCTGTGGAGGGACTGATATTTTATGAGCGCAGAAGTTTTCAAACACAAGGCAAACGTTTACAACTCTGCAGACAAACTTCCGCAATAACACCATTAAATGACAATGCAAAATGACTTCACAAAAAGCCTCAATAAATGTCCCCGAACTTTTATTTGAAATGCAGCTTCTTTACTCAAATGAAGCGACTTGCTTTTAGTTCATAAAGTATTAATATCCGTTTCCTGTCCTTTGGCCCCTAAGAGATGAATATTGATTTTTTTGGGTAAATCATCTCCAAAGTATAATAATACAGCAACATCTCTGAACAGTGAAACCTCTGAGTAACTGATCTGAAGCACATTAAAACAGAGTCTTGTATTGTTCTATGAGATGTTTTGTCTTGAATTCAGAAGTAAAGCTGATCATATGCTTATTAGCTTCTTTTTTGTGTGCTCTCGTTCCATCCCTCACTTTTTCACCACGTTTTATAAAATCTGGCCTGGTAGTGTTTGTATAAACCCTACTGACAGCAACAATCACATGCTTCTGCCTCGGTTCTTCAGCTGAAGGAGGGATAATTAATCCGAAATGAGTGTACTCACTCTCTCTCCATGTTCTCCCTTTGGCCCCACAGGGCCCTGTACTCCTGGAGCTCCAGGTTTCCCCTGCATTCAGTCAAAAGTAAACTCAAAATGACAAAGATACACTTGTGCATCAGCGAATGTCATTGTGCTAATGTCACCATTAAGTTGTGAGCAGGCTTACATTCTGTCCTGAAGGGCCAGGAGGTCCAACTGGGCCTCTGGGACCTGGAGGTCCTGTAAGTTAGATGGATACAGAATCATTAGTTCTACCTGGTTCTACCTGAGCTCAGTCTGACATCCAACAGTACTGGAAGTGTTTATGATGTTCAGAAGCATTAGTGCAGCTTTTCGTTTGTGTTCAGTCTCTTGGTCACAAATAAACCTTTGTGTATTCAAAAGCCCAAAATCAGAAGGTACAAACTTATGACAGAAACAAACTGAGACTTTGATTAGAGAAAACAAATCTGCTAGGGAAACTTTAATAAAATGTACATTATATGAGCTTTGTATGTAAAGCATTTTCAGTATTAGTATGTGAGCATCTGTGAACAGATATTTTCCAGCACAAGCGTCATGTAAATGATCAACACTCACCGACAGGCCCTGGAGGACCCCGGGGTCCAGGAACTGGCAAACCTCTCGAGTCGAGGAAGGTGTTGGTGAAGAAGGGGTCTTTTCCACGGTCTGGAGTTGAAACAAAATGTGTGTGTTCAAGCTATTCTCCTGACTAAAATAAAATAAATTAAGCATAATCTGTGATAATAATAATTTGACAGATGGTTATATAAACCATGGACCTGTGTCACTAACAATAAGGATATTTTAGCATCATTTCCACACGGTGAAGTTCAAGAATAAGACCAAACGTGCCAGTAAGCTAGGTTTGAACAACATGCTGTACCTTCTATCTTGAGAGAGAGGGATTCTTTGGTTTTGAATATGTTCCACTATGCCTAATAGTTTGGTTTTTCTTTATTTTATTTTTTAAGTAAAAAAGTAACTCAGCCTTTTTGAAGCTGCATCAGACAAATTGCTCTTTTTTGACAACTTAGCCAATCCACTAGAGGGCAGTGTTTTCTAACAATCAGTCCAAACTCATTGGTAGTAATCATCAATATCAATAGATCAGGCTTGGACAGATATTATCGCCACTGAAGGCAAAGGGGCAATAATGTTTTTAAACTGTGTGTTTGTTTGTCTGTCTGTTAGCAAAATACCTCATAAACCACTGGACAGATTTTAATAAAACTTACAGAAAGTAATGACTGGGTGTACAGCTACAACAGATTCACTTTTGAAGTCACCCTAGTTCAAGATGGCTGCCAAAGCTAATTAGCCTTAGATAACACAAAAATGTCTCTAACTCAGCCAGTTTTACAGATATTGAGCTAAAGTTTGGTGTGGTAGTAGCTGAGAGTAATTCTCAACACATACTCCAAGCACTATAAATTGTGCAACATCTCTGCCTAAACTTTGGCATTAACTGTCAGTCAAGTCTGTCTGTTAGCAAAATATCTCATGAACCTCTGGAGGGATTTTAATGAAACCTTCAGAAGTAATCATTATATATACACATCTACAGCTTATTAACTTGTGGAGTCAGCCCAGTTCAGGATGGCTGCCCCAGCTAATTGTCTTTAGCTAACACAAAAATGGCTATAACTTTGTCAGATTTACGAATATCCAGCTAAAGCTTGATGTGGTAGTAGCTGAGAGTCATTCCCAACACATACTTCGTAACAGTGCCTAGACTCCAACAACAGCATGTGATAACAGCATAACAAAAGGAAGAGGGTGGTGAACATGAGGAAGTGTGTCTGTTGGGTCATTTTAAACTAACAGGAAACACAGATCCAATCACTGCCTCAGACTTCAGAGATACAGAGATGTAGAGGAAGAGAAAGATGATGAGGAGGAGGATTGACAGCTATAAACATCCTCTCGCTACCTGATGATTGGACACCAACAGATCAGTAGCAAAGGCGACGTCCAAGAAGCACAGCTCCGTGTTTCAAGAAAAGTCTAATTTTCTAGTCCGAGCACACTGAGATCTGAGACTTAGCTTTACATCAAAATAAGCAGGAACACTGAAATATTCCCACACAGTCTTCCTCTTCAATCCATGTAGGGGCCAAACAATCCAGTGTTTTCCAAAGGAAGCTCATTGCAGACCCACCCCAACTTATGTTCCCCCACTGTTACTTTGATGTGAAAGAAATAGCCCACAGACTCGGAAACCGTTGTGCCAACCTCAGCGCCCCCACGGCTCTCCACAGCGGAACCCGGAGCTTACAAATCTGTGTGCTGCATACTTTGTTTTACCACTGAATCATGTATAAAACCCGCCCATGTGGTGACCTTGAAAGAGCCGGAGAAAGCCCCCATCTGTCTCTCACACCCCCTCCTCACTCAGCTGTCTGAGCAGCCTACATCTGGAAGCTGTTGAGTGACATCAGTGGTGGACAGGTTCTCATCCCAGCATAAAGTCTGCATCAATCTAGCTGCCTCTGCATCCATTTAACTCGGATTCTGCTCTGCTTGGCTGGTGGGCAACAGCGAGTAGCAGTCAAAAGATTAACGTTGTCTAGTTTGTTCCTAAGATCTTTTCTGTCTTGACTGAAGAATGTTCAGCTGAAAGTTTGCAAAAGTGCACCTCCCTGCTTGAGAATAAAAGTCCAAATGAAGATGTAAATATGTTTAAACTAATTTTGGTGTGACGTGTGCTCTCATTGTGTGAATTACCTCACCAAATAAGACCCCTTCATTAAAGGAGGAGGTGGTGAAGTGGTTGTCAGACACAGGTGCACTCATTAATGGATTTTTTCTTTACTATGGAAGAGTTTCAAGACCATACAATTTTTTTAACAGGAGACATTTAAACAAAAAATATTAATTGGTGCTTTTTGTTCAAAATCAAGAGTTGATGAAATAAAGTCTAAAGAGCAGAGCAAAAAAAATAAATGGAAGCAAAATTTCCAAATAGTAGCGCCGTAATCAAACTCTGTACAATAATGAAGAAGTTCAAAGGCTCAGAGGTTGTGGAGGTCATATTTTTCTTCTCAAAGAGTTATTAGCAGTTTATTAACAGCTGACTGATCAACTTAATGACGATGCATCTCTCCTGTTTAAGGTCTTTGTTGTTTTTATTTATATCTGTTTTAGTTTATTAAGGTCATAACTTTAAGATACTGTTGACTTGCTGTGATTTTTGGGGGTGTGAAGCTTCTTTCTTTATTCTCCAATAGTTCAGTTCACTTCAAATCTTTTTTAAGACACAAAGACTTGCCAAGTTTAAAGCAAACAGGGGTGAAACAAATGTGAAATCTATGAAAATGTAACCACTGTTCAAGGAAATCTTCAAGAAATGTTGCTGAAGACCATTTTTAAAGTTAAAAATAAACTTTGGCCCACTGGAAGTGAAGTATGACAAAATGTAAGGTTGCTTGAGATTTTTGCACAGACCTGTTCAATAAAAAATAACACCAACTCTCTGTGATGAGTAAGTATTTAGCTAAAAGTTCACTCTTCAATATTAGACATTGGAAATTTAGTTCTAATATTTAGGATAAATACAAACTAAAAGTCTTTTTGACAATTTGTTGTGAACTTTTGTCATCGAGGTTGTAAGAAGTGTAACTGCTGTACTGGGTCTTACTGTGGTCGGGTTCTGGGATGCGGGCACTGGCTGGAGATGGTGGGCCTGGTGGCCCGGGTGGTCCAGGCAGGCCTGGAAGACCTCTCTCTCCTGGGAGTCCCGGTGGACCATGAGGGCCTGAGAGAATGGATGAAAAATTTAAAACTCCCATAGTGACAGATATACTGCACACCATGTTAAAATCATAAACTGTCAGAGCACATGGCAGACTGAAAAATGACTTAGTGATGTCCTGAATGGAGGATAAACTACGACAAAGACCAGAGAGGGAAAATATTAGAGAAAGTGATGATGTAACATAATAGTGTCTGATTAAGTAGAAGTCTAATTGTCCACATGTGGAGGAAAATCAGGGAATCGAAGAAGCAGGTGGGAGTGTGAGAACCGACTGACTTTGTTTCTCCATAATTAACAAGAGGGTCATTAATGGTTGGCTGCTGCAAACTCAGTGACACAAAGAAACTCAAATAAACAGAGGTAAACTCTGCACAATGTTACTGGCACAAGGTTCACTGTAAATTCAATATTCCCTTCACTTGTTTTTGTGTTTTTATCCATAAAAGCCTGTTACTGAAGCAGTCAGGGAAAGTGTCCCTCCAACCTCCTTCAGTAATTAATTTAAAGGTGAAAAAGAAACCTCATCACATCATTTGACCTCTCGGAGATCACCACCTTCCTCCCTCTGTCACATCAACACTCAGCACCTTTCTATTTATCCACTGATGAAACTCACAGCTACGGTCCAGTAACTGCTGCATTTCTATACAATGTTATTACAGCCAAGATCTGACTTCTCCGTGGCCTGTTTTCACTGAACCTTGCCAAAGTATTGCAGCACAACTGACCATAGTTGGTTTGATTCTTGGAGATCAGAAGCCATTCGCAGCACTGTGGGTCACAATGATGTCCCAACTGACCCTTTACAGTCTATGCAACATATTTAGAGAAAAACGTTTTTCCTGAGTACTAATGTTCCCTGGAGCTGATCACATCTCCTCCCCAAAACTGGGGGATGCTGTGACAGAATATGAACAGATACCTGCAACACAAAGTTAACTATTCTCCCATATTTGAGTCATTTTTACACAACACTGGTCATACTCCTTTCCTGTGTTTATCTTTCACTTCAGATTGAAAAGAAAATCAGCACAATAGGAAAATCGCAGCACTGCTTTTGGATACTTATGAAGTAATGGAGACAGAAAAACAGAAACACCACAGGCATATGGAAATCATAAGGAGCTGGGATTTGTATACATCTATGGCTCAGGCTTTTTTTTTTTTTTAAACTGAAGTCACACAGAGCTGCTCAGAAAGTGGGTTTGTAGTTCAAGTTTCGCTCTAAATCTCATTTTTACACAGAGCGAGGTTCATATGTGAGACTGATCCAGACCAGAAGAATAACTGACGATAGCAAGAGCAGATGTTGTGACGCACTCATACTCGCCATTTACTTTATTCATCACTGAAATTGCAGCTGATGGTAGATTTACTATTTCCCCCAACAGGTCATTCATTATTTGTACAGAACCAGAGAGCTGTGGATTTAACGGAAGAAATTTATGATTTAGTTTTTGTTTTGGCTGATGACCGTGAACAACAAGACACAAGTATTTAAAAAAAAATACTTTTAGAAACATATAATTTTAAATGCAGGCCAATAAAATGCAAATTCCAGTGAGTAACTAGCAGACCTCAAAGGCTGCTGGAATGTTCAGGCTTTTGCAATTGCAGGGTCTGCGGACGACTGAGAGGTTTAAATAAAAAAAGAAACCACACTGGACATCTCAGGTCAGATCTCTGATGTTTTCACTGATCTTTGGTCCATAGTAATCTATTCAAACGTCTTCTTCTATTGATAACAATGTAAGTATAAGTAAACAAATGCAGACACACACACACAACCACCTGCAGACCTACTGACAACCTGTGTAAACACCCAGCAGGACAAGGTTCAGTTAATTTAATCTCATGACTGTCAATAATCTTCATGGTCCCCTCTTACCTGCCGGTCCTGAGGGTCCCTTTGAGCCAGGTGTTCCAGATGGACCCCTTGCCCCAGTCTCCCCCTGGGGCCCGTTGGGACCTGGCAGCCCTCGAGACCCTGGCTTTCCTTTAAGAAAAAAAAAAAAAAAAAACTCATGATGAGTAATCATGAAGCTCTAACTGGTTTACATCTTAAATGGCTTGACATCAACTGAAACTACAATTACGACTTACCATCTCTGCCAGGAAGCCCATCTCTCCCTTTTTCACCCTGAGGACCTGAAATGAAACGAGAGAGTTGCCTCAATTAAGACGTTTATATCTGTGAAAAAAATCTGAACTCAAACCACCTGGAGATGAGGTTGTGTAAGAGCATTTCTGTTCAAGTAAGAGTGCTGCCACTGCTCCATTTAGGTCAGCTTTAGGGAAAATTGAAAATTAATTTCCAAAATGCTAAATACTATCGACTTTTCGCAGTTTCTAAATGTGCCACTCATTTTGCCTCAATTCCATTCAATTCCCTTCTAAAAATGACAAATTGTCAAATTTGCAGATTTTAAGGAGTGCTACAGCATAAGGGAACAAAACCCAATAATAAATATAAAAACCTATCGCCTGCGGCCTTGCACGCCAACGCTTTACACAAAGATCTCGCACAATCAGTTAACACTCAGTATGTGTTGGGCATGACTCTCAGCTACTACCACACCAAATTTAAGCTCAATATATGTAAAATACATTAAGTTAAACTCATTTTTGTGTTGGCTAAGGTCAAATAGCTGTGGTGGCCAACAGTTAATCTGTTTTAGATGTACATTTAATGATTTTTTTCTGAGAGTTTTATTAAAATCCCACCAGTGGTTCATGAGATGTTTTACTAACAGACAGACATACAAAAACAAGAAATTAAGAATTTAATTTCACAATGATCTCAAGATCCTAGCGCTCCTTCTTCATTGGTGCTACAGACAGCTCTGCAAATGCACATCTGCTTGTTGCAGCTTTCTGCTCCCACAGAGTCAAAAATATTTAGTCTGACTGTGAAAATGTCTGTTACAAAAGAAATACAGAGCAAGCGTGTAATTTTTGGTCACAGCAGAAGTCTGTACCGCACCTATTTTCACAAGCACTGTCTTAGATCATGAAAACTTACATCATTAAAGTAAATAATGAATGAAACTTTCATATTATAGCTCTAAGTAACATCATGCTTTTGTGAAAGGAAACAAGTGTGTGCAATGAAGTGAAGGTGAACAGGTAGTGAGCGGGCAACAAAAACTGAATTTTTTTTGACTGTTCAGCAAAAATAAAACCCTGAACTTCAATTCGTTTTTATTAGCTTGAAATTTAATTTAAGCCCAACATGGGTTACCTGCAGGTCCCTGCTCACCAGGAGCTCCCTGAGCAGCAGCTGCTCCCATCAGCAATGACGCCTCTGGAGCAGTTCCTCCTTTACTCTGAAGGTGGCGATGTGAAATGGCGGCTGGTGCTGTGAGTAACTGCACCTGAGACATAAAACAAGTGCAGGTAATTTATTAGCGTGGATGATTAAATTAGATCTAACATAATGCTTAGCGATTCTTCACCTTCGCCTCCAGTGAGATCAGTCTCTCACTCAAAGCTGTGATTCGGCTGCAGTTGAGACAATCTGCAAAACAGAAAATGGTTTTAACTACCTGGTATACTGGGACACTATGGGCTTTTTTATTGTCAAATAAAGGTTGTAACATGTTCTTACTTGAGATGGGTTCTCCTGTCCGTGCAGTGGGACGCCGCAGAGTGGAGGGTTTCCTCACTGCTTCTTGAGCCACAAGCTGGTTGCCTCCATCTGTGACAAAGATACAGGTAGCAGCAAACAAATATGTGGCTTGGATTTGAAACGGTTTGGATTCCTTGAGCCAAAAAAATGAAGCCAATGTGGACATGAACCTGCAGTTAACCTGATGGCCAGCAGGGGGTGAATGCTTCTCACTAAAACTTAATTGTTAGCAAAGGTTTTTAATGAGCTAATGGTCCTAATCTCTATTCAGAAAATATCACTCACATTTAATTAAGAGTAAATTATATTTAAAAAAATAAGTATATTTAAACAAGGAGCTTTATTTATTCATGGATCTCAGTCAGATTCACCGCTAACTCATATGTTGTGGCTTCAAAACACCACGGCTATGACTTGTGACTTTAAGATAAGTGTTTACAAACCAGTGAATGACATTATGGTGACACTTTTCATCCAGTCTTTGATTTCCTATCGCGTGCAACACAGATTCAAGTAATAAATATAGTCTTTTAATATTCTGACAGTGATCTAAACAGCTTGATGTATTCCAGTTAATTTAATTTGCAAAATGACAATGACATCAAAATAGAAGGAATTAGTTTATTGTTTAATTATTAACAAAAAGGATTCTAAACACATCTGACTTATGAGCAGACATTCATTGTCTAAGTGTGTAATAGATAAAATCTCATCCAGTGAAATGGATCCTAAAGACAGCTTTGTTGTAAATGTTTGTCCTTCAGGTAAGTTCCTCACTGTTAACCAAATTGAGCTGACAAACTGTCTGTGGAGAAGAGAGAAGTTGAAATCATTTGAGTGTGTTTTGGTTTTCTCTGAGTTTTATTTCTGACAGACATTTGGTGCATGCAGCATCTTTGTTTTCCCAATCCGTTTCTTTTTTAATAAAGTTTAAAATTGCAAGGCTAGGCAGAAAGGCACGTAAAGACAAAACAATAGTTTCTTTATGTGAGGAGAATGGGCAGTCTCGGCTTGCATTCTGTCTTTCTTTCATTTTATGAAGTGAGGGAGTCTCAAGGTTCTGGATGTTTTGAATGGGCAGACTTCAGTGGAAACGCTAGACTGACTCCATTGTCTGGGCCTGGCCCGGCTGTGGTTGGCCCAGGTGCTTCTAAAACAAATAAGGGGCTGGGGTTCGGCACCTCATTAGCCACCAGAAAGCATGTCTTTCCTTTCAGTGGCCAGCAGCCACAGCTATGCCAAGTGCTCAACTAAAAGAAGCCATAAAATAGCACCTGCAGTGCACGGCCAAGGTAGGAGAGCTGCGCTCCTCCTAAACAGCTTCCCTTCAGATGTTATATTCTGCTGCAGAATCAGCGGAGAAATGAGAGCTTGGTCTCATGAACTTAAGATAAGATAACATAATGGTTTAGTGATTACCCAAACAGGGGAAGCAGAGAAGGCAAAGGAGGACAAAAGAAACTTCCCAGAACACATGGTTTCTAGTAAACTGAGACTGCCCCAATTATTCCCCTTTACCAACCTCTGTGATCATGGTTTCACTGTTTAGGGTTTGGGGCATTTCTCAGAGGATTACATGTGTAGGAACTTTAAAACCATGTACAACCTGAGACTGAAATGTTATGGCATGAGCTCTGCATGTCCTCTCCTACATGTTTCAATACCAATCCAAACTTTGCACAGAGACGAGAAGAACGCACGCTTCAGTCTGCATGGGGTGCAGGCTGCGGAAACAAAAGGGATGTGTGTGTGTTTGTACGTGTACAAGCACATCCTGCTGAGTTTTCCTGCAGAGTTCAGGTCGTGTAGATGACTGCTTTCAATTACAAAAAGGAGGCTCCGGGTAGAAAATATACCTTTTGTTGCTACCCTCAAAGGAGGACCTTTTTCCTCTAAAATAAAGAACTTTCAAGTGTCGAGCTCTTGTATGAAGCAATAATCCGGATTTGGGGCAGAAACAGCCACCCCACACATACACACACACCTCTTAGACACTTTCCATCACACAACAGCAAGACTCCTGCTTTTGTTGCACCTCATGTGACAGAATCAGCAAACTGTGAGTCCCGTGGTGTGTGTGTGTGTGTGTATGTGCATGCAGACAGAGGATGACAGAAATGCTTAATGTGTGATCCATCTCTCCGTTGGCCAACATCAACATCATTACACTGTATCCATGCTTTGATCTCAGAGGACTAATTGTCCCAGTGGGGGGGAGGGGGTTGATCGTGTTGCATCGGTATTTAATCAGAGTCAGAGCGCCTCATTAGCGATACCCCCACGGAGAGTTCAGAGGCAGCGCTGACATCAGCCGTCTCGCTGCACTTTTCCCACTCGCACGGTTTAGAGATTTGTTTACAAACATTCCTCTGAACGATCTTTGCTCCCGCTGAATCTCAGAAAAAGTGGAGCAAGATGTGAGAACAGAAAGTTATCTTATTCCAGTCTCATAATCAGTGCGTATTCAAGAGGTCATGAAAGATAGTCCGAGGAGCTGTTGAAGCTGAGTGATTGTAAAGACAGAATAATGTGATCCTAAAAAGTCAGACACAGACTAAAGCATTTTGTACTAATTTACATTTGAGTTTGAGCATTTTTATAGATTGAGATTTTTAATAATATTGTGGCTGTAGAAAAGGTCCCAAAACCATGAAAAAAGGCCTCAAATCACATTTTGCCAGTCATCTGTTCTGAACCGATTTTGCTCAAACTTAAGTTTAGGCAGCTCTGAAACAATCCCTAACCCAGTGTTTCTAAACACATTTCTGGGTGCTATCATTATTAATGAGTGTGGGAAGTGGGACCGCTATGCCTCACATGTAGAATAGCAACCCTCCGCAGAAGCCCCAACACAGTTTTTACTTCTGAATTTTCTCTGCTTTAAAGCACCAACTGCAATCAACAAATAACACAGAAGGTGAGTCCAGTGTGTCAACTTTCAACTCCTAATCACATTTCATATTCAGACTGCAAAAATATCCAGCTGAGACAAAAAATACACTTCTAATGTCGTACTGTGGCTAATATTTGCACTTACACTTACTTTTTTAACTACAAAACAACAAAATAAATAAATACATTGCACAAACCTTTAAGTTTAAACAAAAAATTCAAAGGAATGTGAAATAAAGAATGAGTCACAGGACTGCAGACATGAGTAAAGTGAAGTTTTGGGAGCCAACACAAGAAAAGTGTGAACAGGGTCAGAAGGAGAAACCATTAATATGAACTGACTGCACTCAGGAGAACACAACATTTTCAGTTTGAATTTCACAAAAGCATCAATAATCTGCACAACTGTTTGATGCAGCAGCTTCAACACAACTTTATTACTGACCTAAAATCCCCACTTGAACCTCTGAGGGCCTCACAAACCAAATAGACAATGAAGACGAATCCGGTTGCATCTTTGCGAGAAGAAAACTGCACATGACGATTAATGGCTGATACTTACAGATCAAAAATGAACTTAATGTCAATCGCTCTGTCAGCCCGCACACTCAGATGCTCTGACTGCCTGACCATCAAAGCTCATCATCCACTTTATTTGGCCTCTGCAGAATGACGGACCTTAACAGGGTTTTTGAATTCTCAACTGAAAGCTTCAGCTCAGTCTTGCAGCCTGGATAGATGATGGGTGAGCAGCACATGAAGGTCTTTCTCAAGTCAAATTGAACTGTCCTAAATTCTGAATTTTCTGTCGGAGATAACAGTTCATATTCTGGCAGCAGCTGTGAAAGTAAACATCAAACGCACACACACACACACACATTGCAGCCAGCAGACACAGCAGAGTGTGAAGTCCTGATCCATCTCTGTCGGGTCCATTGGCTGAGCTCAGCTCTGCAGCATCATTAGTGACCAGGTGCTGACAGCCAGGCAGAGGAGGCATTTATCTCTGTCTCCACAGTGCTCAGACCAGAGGCTGCTGCTGCTTTCAGATAAACACACAGTCCATTTACAGTGAACACGACTTCTACATACAAGCTGAGCTGAATAAGGTGACTGCTCAGGACATTTGATTGCTGAGTAAGCTTTCTTCTTATTCAGTGAATTTTGACTCCAAAATAAACCCAAACTGAAGTGTTGTGATCACATTTTTTTCATTCTGCCCTCCTCATTTTTGACATCTCCTTCCTCTCCTCTAATATTGTTTACTCAATTTTAA
>JAOXNZ010000001.1:17914735-17931736 GCA_028566095.1 Kryptolebias brasiliensis | reverse complement strand
AATCCAGCTTACAGAACATCTCAGCTTTAAAAGCTCAAACTCCACACTCTCTACTTTTGAATTGAGAAAGCTCCTCGAATGAGAAGCAAAACGTCTTCAACTACAGAATAAAAGTCCAGATGTTTTTGTTTTTAACCTTTTTTGGATTTACCTACAGAGTTTTTTCTTGTTGTTTTTTAAAGACAAAAAATTAAAACAACTACTAGTTAGTTAGTTAGTAGTAGTTTAGTATAATAAGTTTGCAGTAAGAAATTTGTAAGTACAATGGTAGACAGAATTGATAAGCAGAGATAAATATCTGACAACAACCTGCACTTTCCTAAATAACTACAATCGTTTGTCAAATTATAAATTTTAGGGTAGACGTCTACCTTGGAACTGCTTCTCTGCCCATATACCTGCAGGCATGAGAGCTGAGCAGCCCTCAGACTGGACAAATTCAGCTGTAATTACAAGTGAGAACAAAGTTCAGCCTTGCTACAACAACTGGTCAGATAACTGATCCCTGAAGAAAAGCTGAGCTGAGAGTGAATCCAAACTTTTACACTTTTTTTAATCAAAAAGCAAGTGCACCAAAGCAGCCAGTCTACATCTGTTTTTTTTTTGTTTTTTTTATAGGTGAGGTGTTGCAAAGATCTGATGCAAATAAAACCACATTGGAGCCTCAAGGACCCCGAGGTGAGAGAACGCGGAGTCAGACAGGGTCTCGCCTCATGTACAACATATCTCACCTCATCACCCAGCAACAAGACGTAAGACAAAACAGCTCACAGCTCCATAAAACCATCCAGAGAGCCAAACCTCAGTCATTACCAAAAGTGGACATATTTACTTTGGTAACTCTGTAAAATAATTAATTAATCTACTTGTAGTTTGTAAAGCAGTTTTAAAGTCTGTAATCTTAATTTTGGTAAGTTTTCACTGAGATAATGCACTTCAGAAGGCATAACGTGTCTCACTGCCTGGATTTATAATAGCCCTTCACCAGAAATTTAATTAACTTCTATCAGAAAAGTAAAATATGGTTTAATAGCAGATGTTTCAGAATTAAGACATGAGATGCAGAGCTATTATGTGCATAAAGAACAGATTTTACTTGTTGGTTCTTTCTCTTTAATGGCTGACGTTTGCCTTGCTAATGTACTCCAGTTGCATCCATTGTGCTAATCTAAGCTGCTGTGTCAGGCTGACAGTGATGGCCTTCAGTTTTTCCTGTGTTTGTACTGATTCTCACATCAGTTCTTTCAACTCTTCCAGCCCATCCAGATGTGTTCACACACACAACATCTAATCTTCCACAGGAAAGAGGAGGGTCTCCTGCCTTTTCCTCCCACCTCTCTGATCAGTTCACCTCACCGTCCCTCTCACTCACTCTCCTTACATTTCTCACTCTCTCTGTTTTTCCAGCACATGCCTGCAGTGATGCTGATGTCAGTGACGGTCATCTCAGTGTGTAATTACAGAGCCGTGTTGGGCTGGATGGTCTGACTGGTGGAGTGATCGGGATATGCTGACAGAGGTGTGTGTCTGTGTGTGTGGCACACTGGAACAGGAGACTGGTCACTCTGAGCACCAACAGCTGTGAGGTAGACCTCTCTGTACAGGATGCAACACAAACCTCCCCATCCTCTTTTCAGGCTTCCTGGTTTTTTGAGTCTTCAGAGTTCCATCGTGGGAAACCTGCAGCGATCTAAACCCCAGACAGTCAGAGCAGACAGTCGGAAATACCTGGAAGGCATTTCTAGATACTAATTACAAGAAAATTGAGCTTTGTTTCAGAGTCACACACCACCTTCACCTCTAATTACTGATCACATGGGTCCTCCCTCTGATGTTTATTAAAGCAATGGTTCAGATCCTTTGAAGTGAGGTTCTGCTGAAAGGTTATAAATGATTAATATTGTATCTGCTGTAAGTAGCTCTTTGAACAACCTCAGTTTGAAGACAGTGCTTCATGTTGACTGGACTGAGCTTGTCTGAGTGTGGCCAAGACCAAAAATGGATTACTGCCATTTTAAAACAACTACAAACTAAAACATTTCATAGCGGTTCATGCAAACATTATTTTATAAACTTTTATATTGCTGTCAGTTTTACATTACACAGTTATTTACGTAGAATTCTGAGGTTGTTTGCAACACAATTAGGGACAGATTCAATTATGCCTCTTCTGGTGCAGCCTGGGGCACTTCCTGCAAGAATATCACAATATTTCAACTGGAATAACAATGTAATGTAAAATTGATTGTTGTGTAATAGTTTATAAAAAAAACATTTGCATGAGGCCCTGTGACTAACTGTTAGCTTGTCAGTCTGGTTAGAAACAAACTCTAATTCTCCAAACTGAGGTTGATCAAATAGATATCTGCAACAGGTCAGACAATAAATGTTCACAACTTTTCCACAGAAGACCATTTCAAATGATCCAAATCATCCCTTCAACTGTAGGAGTGTGGTGAGTTATATTTTTAACTCATGGTCTTAGTAATTTGCTCTCTTTTTAGAAAACTGCTGTTGCAACAATAGAAAGGCAGTTTGAGCTATTAAAGCTATTAAAAAAAATCTGTTGTTTACACAAATTTGAGAGCATAAAACAATTTAAAAAACATCCTAAAAATCTAAGCAAATTTGAAAATGACCTCTATTATTATTTTACAAATGACAACCCCCCCCCCCCCCTCAGATTTGCAGAAACATCTCAGTGTGGAATGAAAACAAATAGTGCTGTGGTTTGTGTAAAGTGCCTTAAATTAGTGGCGGGTTCTGTCAAAGTGCAGCACGTTGATTTGAGAAACTATGTGGTCGGGACAGGCTGCACAACAAAACCAACCAGGAGTTTTTAGAAACATTTAGTCAGCTTGAAAGTAGAAGCTGAAACTCTTCACTTCTATTTAAAAAACAAACACAAGAAGTCTGAATTTTGCTCTTGTTACGGGTCCCAGGATTGGTACCGTGGTAACAAAAATGAATCTGTAAAAATACAGAAAAAAGTGCAGCAGCAAGGAACACAAGACGTGTAACGTTTGTCATCCAGTTTGCAGCCTGGCACTACACTCGTCCACAAACAAAGGTTCCGCAAACATGCTGCTCACATTTATTCGTCCTTTCCTCCAAGTAATTAGAATAAAATGTAAAGTCTATTAGAAAGAAAATAGAAAAGTCTCGTAATTTTGCTAAACAACAAAAAAAGTGGTCACACAATTATTTTGGGTGTACTACACTCTGGATGAGCCTTGTTCTTTGTGAAAGCTGCCATGGCATCTTATCTAAAGATGTGAAACTTTACGAGTCTGTTCAGAAAAAACAATTGCAAACAAGACAGAAACAGCTAAAATCAGCTTGGAGGAAACCACACACAGACATGAACCGCTGCTGGAGGTTGTGACAGGGAGGGGATCGTCTTGCCTGTGACCTCCTCCAATAAAACACAACACACAGCGGTAATTAAAGTTCACTCAGATCAGCCAACACTCACGCCAGAGGCCAACAAACAATAGCTCTGAAAACACCAGGGACAAGAATAAGACCTCAACACGCACACATGCATTTTGAATAGACATCTTTGTAAAGATATTTATTTGCACAACCTCAACCCTTATCAGATCCTAAACCTCAAATAAATCTTTGAAAGAGTGCAATAAAAGAATGATGGGCAGAAATATATGTAATATGTAGCAGCAGGACAACTCACACATAAAAGATTTATGGCTGTAGGCACAGTGAGCTTTAAATTTCCTAAATGTTGTGCTAAGCAGTACAACAGTTTGAGTATTTTAAACTGTAAGAGCCAAAAGATAATATTGCTGCACATGCGTTTTTCTAGAGTATAAAACTCAGCTGTACTTTTGATTTTCTTTTGTCACTCTGGGAGTTGAAATGCCTGCTAACTCTTTTTACGTTTCATTCTTCATTTTTTATTGATTTTGCAACACAACCAGGCTTGTCTTTCATTTTTCTTCCTTTTTGCAGTTTTTTCTTCCTTTCTTTTGTTTGCTTTCTTTCTTAATTATATTTCTCTAAGCAACAGATAAAAACCAAAACATCTGGTTTTATGTTATTCACTAAACCAAAAACATCTGGTTTAACTGTGTGCTGATTTACCTAATCCTAACCGAGCTGCAAATTATCACTGTGCTCTGATAATGAGAGTTTCTTGATTGTTTCTAATTCATTTTTAGCTTTTTAATGTTGTAAACCATCCACTCATGGTAAAAGGTAAGTTATACTCTCATTAAAGTCTAAGTTTGGGTACATTTCTGTACCTTAAATTCACTTTTAAAGATACAAACAAAAGGTAAAATAAAAGAGTGTAATCCACACCTCATGACCATAGGTGAGGTTTGGAATGCAGACAGGAAATCAAGAGCTTTGCCTTTTGGCCCAGCTCCTTCTTCACCAAGACAGACCAGAGCAACGGCATCGTTACTGCAGACGAGGTCCTGTTCTGTTGATCCATCTGCTGCTCCATCCTACCATCACTCATGAACAAGACTCCCTACTTCACACATGTCAAACTCCGTTCCTCGGGGGCTGCTCTCCTGCAGGTTTTAGATGTGTTCTTGCTTTAAAACACCTGGTTTAAATGAGTGACTTGTGGACGAGCTTCTGGAGAACTTGATGATTTGGTGAGGAGGTAATTAAACCATTTGAATCAGGTGTGTTGGAGCAGAAAAACCTAAAACTTCCAGGACAGCGGCCCTCGAGGCCTGGAGTCTGACACCCCTGGCCTACTTGAACTCCTCCGCTTGCGTAAGAAACTTACTCCTGACTTGTTAACAACTTGTATCGTCAATAGCAGTTTGCCTGGTCACTGAGCACAACTGTTAGCAAATCCCCCACTGGTTTTCTGACTTGCAGCTGGAACTTGGTTAAGTTGGGTGTGACATCATTCCCAGAGCTGACTTCTGCATGCAGAATGAGATTCCAACTCAAACACAGTAAGATTTTCACTGAATGAAGGGTTGTAAGTGGCTCACCAGCAATTAAGAATGAAGTATCCTTTGCTTTTAAGCTCTTGCAGTGGATAAACATTTCAAAAAGGTTGCAATGCTGCACAAAGAAAGTTCTATCTCAAAGGCTTTGAACTATCCAAGCAATCAATGAGAAAGACTAAACAATAAAAAGATGTTGGACTGACCAACTGCAGCACATAAGTGGAGTTTACACACTGCTGCCTTCTGCAAAAACATCCTGCTAAATTCCTGGCAAGCACACCTTTAACTCTCACCTTGTTAATTAACAAACAGAAATTGACAGGCGTTCCAGCTCTCTGACACAGCTGCAGTCAAGCAGAAAGCAGGCCAGTCCACAAACATTTGTCCAATCATTCAGTCCCAGGTCCTCTGCTGTACACAGTCGGTGTTGGGAGAGTAAAACCTTTTCCTTTAGGGTCCGAAGGACACGTATACTCCAACACACCATTTATTTATCCAGCGCTGGTTGAAATGCTTATATATTGCTGCTTTGAGCTTTGAGGCCTGTATCCACACAGACCAAATGTAAATTCCCTCCTGTGGTGTGATTTGTGTGTGAAAACATGTGGGAGAAAGGTCTCGTTTAAAAAACAAAGAGTGTATATCTATATCTATATTTTCTAGTTCACTACCCATGCATATTATAAAAAACAATGGAGTCCCCTGCAGTAGACTGCATGACTACCAGGTACAAATGCTCGAATTGAACACAATCAGTGTGACTGCAATCGTTCTTTTAAATCCAAAATTAGTGGCAGACTGAACCAGTCTAGGTATCCTGCTTGGATAGCAAAGCATTAACCTGTCCCACTCTGCAGGGCTATAAATGAACTGAAGACTGTGGACATGTGGTAAGAAGGAAACCTTCTTCACTTTTGCTTGGGCATCTAATGAATTACATATTCTTTTTTTTTTTTGCAAAGAATTGTTCTCCTCTTCCACCACCACAACAAATTATTTCTTTGAGACTCTATCTTACCTTTTCTAGCTCAGGTCATGTTACCGTGGAGGCATACGGTCGAGCTCAGAAGTTTATTTAATGGAAACATTAGATCTAATGTTTTGAAATAGTAGAAAAAGAGAAGAGGAGTCAGTGAGAACATGTTATCATCCTTTCATTGCAAATATGTTTGCCAAATTAAACAGAATGTAGAAAGATAGCGTCTCCTGAGTGTTGGAGCCTAAAGAAGCATCACTTTATTTTAACAGCTGTTGAAATGAACTGGATGACATTATTGTTCTTGAGGGGTTATAATAGGGAAAATATTTTAAGAAACGAAGAATTAGTTCATACATACACAAGTATTTAAAAAACATTTCTAAATGTGCTTTCTATGTTTTGGTCTCTAACCTACATAAGAAAAATGAAATTTTAGGTCATTTGAAATGCAGCTCTCTGAAAACTAAGTTTGTTGAAATGTGACCAGGGAAAACCTGAGGCTTTGGCATCAAACTGGGTACCATAAACTCCAGTTTGATGCATCTGTGTCTTTTTATATAGTGTATGTAAACTTCTGGTTTCTACTGTACGTATGTTGAAAGTTGGTATAACAATCTGCCATAACAAAAAAGAAAAAAAGTGCCAGTTGGTTTGGTGCACTCTCTACAGCTGACTTTTTTGTGTTGAAAAGATATGAAAAGAGATTAGTTAAAAAAACCTTTATATCACTTTATTCATTTATTTAAAAAATGAGTTGAATAAGGAAATAAAATTCTCCCTTAACTCTATACACAGTAGGTTGTTAGCCTTGCTACTTGGGTTAGCTTTTGAACCAACAGGACTACAAGACTTTGTATGTAAAGGAAAACTGCAGTGTTTTTGATAATACCAGAGAGCAAAAATATTATTACTGGGAGCCTCATTTATGTGCAGAATTACAACTAACAGAGACCTCAGTTTGAAAATTAGTTCTTATTTTTGAGTGAAGTCTCCGCTTCTTGGTTTGCTACATGTAGGGAGAAATTCACTTAATCAGTGAATGAATAAAATTATGTGGAATGAGGAATTATGTGTTTAAGTTATAAATTGAAATGCAAAGAAAAGGCACCTAATTTGCAAATGCTATTTTTAGACCTTCTAAATCCAGTTTTATGCTCTGCATCTGCATCCCTTGAGGAATCGTAGAAATAAAATAGATTCAGGCAAATCTTTAGGATTACTCACCTATCTAATGGCATATATAGGTTTCTGTCTGCACAAATACAGAATTACAAAAATTTTAATGCTTGCTGTCACAAGTAGGTTTGTCTTAAGCAAATAAGGAGGTTCATAAAGTGTGTCACTACATAAACTTTGTACTATATGTGCATTTTATGTGTAAGGAAGGAGCCATAAAAAAATCCCTGACAGCAGATAGATTCCTGTATAAATGCAAAGCAGACATGGACGTCTCGCTGATAAAAACAAGGCCGGCTGCGTCTGTGAATCAAACCTGTTTACTGTTGGAAGACGTCCCGACAGATCTGACTCAACAGCAGGGTCTCAAAACCCCCGATTAAAATAGCTCATCTAGTCTACTCAAATAAAAGCCCTGTGAGTAAAGATTCACAGAAAAAAAAAAACAACTAGAAGCACGGAGTCATTACTATAAATACTCCCAGGTAGGAGAGTAAAACAGTTCCTCTGTATCAGGTTGTATGAAATCCACGTCCTGATGATCCATCTCCGTTACATACAGTCACACATGTGAAAGTTCTGAAAGCAGCGGCAGGGTGCCAGGATCAACATCACAACCTCCACACTCCAGGTTCATAGGATTGATGGTTCTTCATCCCGCTGCTACTTCCTTGTCTTCACCTTCAACATTATGTGAGCATCATTCTTCAGATCTTCAAACGGGACGTTTCTCTGCACGTTTAAACACACACAGACATACGCAGGGCAGAGGATGACCATAAAACTGCCCACTTCTGACTTTATGTTTGAACAACACACTCATCCACCTGATACTACTAAGTTCAGCCTCTCAGTGTGCTGACAGACGGTGCCTCCATGCTGTCTATTTCTTGCAGACGCACATAATCCTGCTGGAGCAGAAACTCAAACCATAATTAAAGACAGTTCTCTCCTTCGAGGAGTGGTGGGCTGTATCAAATTAATGTGTCCAGAGGAGTGGTGTGGGGATAAAACCAGATGTTGATTTCTGCAGATATTTGCAAAACTGTGAGAAAAAGGACATCAGTTCAATTAAAAATTATTTAGAAATCCTCAAGCATCATGCAAGAAAGCAAAGTTTCTTGAATTTATTTTTAGATTTTGATGATATGAACAGATTGTGTGGTTATTTTACCCAAACTGTAGTCCAAACAAACAATTCTTAATTAAACACAAAAATCAAGTAGGTAGTTTTGTAATAAATGCTTTTTTTTGTAATAATTGTTCTCTGAATACAATCAATGTAACATGAGATGCTAAGTGAGAAATATTTCAGACATCTCAGCTAAGTTCAGATGATTTAATAAGTTAATTAGCATTAACTTATGACCTGATTTCCTTCTAGCGTCTGCAGAGGCTGATTGAGGCTGAGATCAGAGTGTAGCACAGAATTTGCATATGTGTGCATGTGAACATGACAAATCTGCACATAAAAATACTCCAAAAGAATGAGCGAGTAAATGAGTGTGTAAAGCTGAGCTCTTCTCAGTCTAATCCCTGGGTGAATGGTGTGCTGTGTGCCAGGCATTCCTCTGTGTCTTTCTTTGGCTTTCTGGATTAGACCCCACTTATTTCCAGGGGCCGTGGGGCGGGATCAAAGCCGGCTGAGCTTTTTAGGTTTAGGGGGGCACGGCTGTGGAAAGGAGAACGTGTGCACTCAGGTAGTCTCACCCAGAGGCACGCAGGAACGTGACACCGTGGCTGAGATGTGAGACAGAAGCGTGGGTCGCACACACCTGGTTGGGGGTCAAACCAGCGGTAATCCAGTACAGCGTTAACTGGCAGTATGCTGACTGACGGCTGGCCTGCAGGAGGTTTAAACCCCTGCGATAAAGCCGGCACGCTGGACCTCAAGCTCACTGAGGTAACACAAACATAAATCACAAAGGAGAGATTTTAATCATGATTTGTGATTTCTAAAACTTGCACAATGAATAAAAGACATAAATGAAATACAGGCCTAGCATTCCTTGAAGGAATGCACATCGAATAGAATAATCTTGTTAAAAAATGATGCCGTTAAAGCCGTTTTGCTCAAACCTTGAAAATAACGTTATGAAGTATTGTTAGATCCTGCACCATCAGTTAGTGCTCGGATTATATGTTTAAGATAACTCTCAGATACCTCCACGCCAGATTTTAGCTCAATATCTGTAAAATTGTCTCTGAGTTAAAGCCTTTTTTTGTGTTTGCTAAAGTCGATTAGCTGTGGAAGCCATCTTGATTTGGGCTGACTCCAAAATGTTATCAATTGGAGATGTACATCCAAGAATTACTTTCAGAGAGTTTAATTAAAATCTGTCCAGCGGTTCATGAGATACTTTGCCAACATAACAAATGAACACACACCCACAGGCACAGACAAAAACATTATTGCCTGCCTTTTGCTTTTTCAATGGGTGATAAACACATCCTAGACTGGGAAGGAACAGGCAAAACAACATGACGACTGATTAGAAGCAACTCTTGAAACCCAAAAGATCCATTCATCACCTGAGCTTTATTCTGCCAGAAAGAAAACAGGAGGTTTTCTAAGACAACAGAGAAGAAAGAAGCATAGGATATTTAAAGCATTTCAAATGACTAAAACAGCCCACAGCAATATCATCACAGAAGGATAGGAAAGAGCTCTGAGATACAAGAGCAGGAATTAAAAAGACAAACACAGCAAGACCCCTGAGGCACACTGAAAATAAACCAACTTAATCCTCAAATATGCTAAACTATTAATGGGGATTTAGTGTGTCTGTGCACATGTAATATTGTGAGACTAAAACTCGCACCAGGAGCCGACATGCAGCCCATGAAAAGATGAGACTAATTACTGCCTGTTAGAAGTTTAAAAGCTAATCTGTGTTAAGTCGTAGCTATCTGCAGCATCTAAATCCTGACGACAAACAGCAACACACAGCCTGTTTTAGTAACTCCCTGGGAAATAAAAAACAAAAAGACCTTCAGAGAATTTCAGCAGCAAACAGATAAGCCTAATTACTGCCTGGTAAACAACACCCAAAAAAAGCTAATTATGCTTTTATCTTGATCCTGTAGCTCCGCTCTTTGTTCTGTCAGGAAAAATGGAAGGTTTCTACACATGAAGGCCATTTGTGCCCCTCGTGTACCTTCTTCTGCAGGTGTCTTTATCCATGTGCACCCACATAATAAAACCCAGCAGCAACCCCTCAGATCTGTTCAGTGTTAGCTACAACATGTGGTTGTCTCACGTCTGCTTCCTTTTGACAGATGGAAATAAAATGGGCCCCCATGCACACGGAGAGCGGGCTACAGTTTGTTTGTGTTTCGCACCATTGGAGATAAGTATGCATGCTCTGTGAGTTTGACAAAAAGGGATGATAAGATAAAGAGAGGGCCATCCACAGCTGAGCGCTGCAGATGACAAAAACACACAAGATAGCTGGTGTTTTTCTACAACTCAGTTGAAAAAAAAAAAAAAAGTTTGAAAGTGAAGAAATCTAAATTCAATGAACTTTGCTGCGAGTGACATTTAGTCTTGAAGTCTTCAACAAACACTGCAAGACATTTCAATAAGATAAGCAAGGAAGAACAGTTTTATACATATAAATTTTCAAAAGACAACCTCAAAATTGATCCTACAAAAAGCACGGCAGCAGCTGATAATGTAAGAATTACGTTATAGGGAAAAAAACAAACCCAAACATTAAAAGCCACTGATTTACTCGAGGATATTTTATGCTTCAGAGACAGATTTATTAACTGTAGAATGAATTATGCTCCGAGTTGAACAACAGATGTACAGATTTGGATTTGTGCTCAGTTTTTGGAAAACTCTCAGGAGTCCTTCATGTCCAACTCTGTGGGCCTGAGTGCCAAGTAAGACATGCTGCCAGGTAATGGACCAGTGTGACGTCCGCTTGCAGTCACTCTCAGGACAAAGTTTTTGTTTAACTCTTGCACGGGTCTTTTATTTTTTCAAACTGCAGTTAATTTCCTGTGTTACAAATCACAGAGACAGAAAGATGAGAAAACTGTTGAGAAAAGGGGAAAAAAAGCAACTAGAAGATAAGTGTTGCGATGAAACAGGAGGAGGAAGACAAGATGGTTTTATTCATGGTGCTTCACTCCCTTCATCCTTATCTCCACATGCCCACAGACAGAGCCGACTGTGTGAGGACTCGCACACAAAGATGAAAGCTCACACATGCAGAGGAGAGGCTGCAGTGCCGAAGAGCGGAGGCAGATTTTAGGAAACACATAAAAAAAATCAAGCAGAACCATTGCCGCCTTCACAGCAGCGTTAAAAAAAAACAAAGTCCAAACAAGAGGCGAACAATGCCTTGCCATCAATCATGTCTTATCCTGTCAGCTTATAAAACAGACTGTGTGATCATAGTTTCAGTTCAACAGGGGTCGGCTGACCCCGCAGGGCTCCAGGAGGGGCTGACGTGGTGGATGCAGCTCTTATCTCAGCCCTGCATTACAAAGAACACAAGCTCCCCTTCAAACTCCTCCCTGCCAGCATTCACTGAGTTTTTTTGTCAACAGCCAACCTGCCCTCCTTCAGACTCACACAGCGAGAAACTGCTGATAGAAGACAAGAAGCAACAAAGATAAACTGCACACAAATCGTTTTTATGACTGATTGATTGTTTGACATAATTTACTTTGGTACAAAAAAAAAAAAACTATATTAGATTTTTTGTCTTAAAAAGCAAGCAGTAATGTTCTGGCCTGTGTCTCTGTGTGTGCACATGTTCATTTGTCTGCCGTGTCAGCAGAATATCTCATAAAAACACAAAAAATGCTATAGGTCAGTCGGTTGTACAGAAAAGTCGGTGTGGTAGTAGTTGAGAGTCATTCCCAACACGTACCCTGAGCATGAACTGACTGAGCAGTATTGTGTGTAAGATTACACATAATGTTATTTTTAAGATTTGACCAAAATGGTTATAACTCATTTCCCAACATAAAATGATCTTACAGCAGTTTGAAACGCTGGCACAAAAGGCAGTGAGCAAAATGCATTTAATCAACTTTTAGCATGCTTTTGCCTTGAAACAGTTTTGTGATTTAGCAGCAAAGACGAGACACTTCTTAAGCTGCCATTAACTGTTCATCCAGCCACGTCCTGTGATGAAGCACGCTTTTATAAGGGCAGCATGGTGGAACCAGTTGAGGTGAGTGTAACTCAGCAGCAATGACATTTAGTTGATACTTTGAGTCATTGTAAATAATTCTAACTTTTAGTTAGTTGTGCTTTCTTGGTGAGAAGAACAACACAAGAAGGCTTTTTCCAACAGAATATTTGTTTGACTTTAAACTTGCTACGACCGGATTTTGGCTCACCTAATGGCTTATTTGTAAGTGATTTTTGATCTAATACAAATGCAATGTAAAGTACTTATGTGTAACAAACCACCTTACATGTCAGGTAACTCCTGACAACAGCTCGAAAACTCCAAACTATTCAATCAACATGAAAGAGAAAAGCAGCAAATCATAGAGTCAAACACCAGTTTTGATGTAGGAATAAAAAGACATTGAGGAGTTGACAGCATCCCTAGCCTAGACTAAATAAAATGATTCATCTAATTATGATTAATGTTTTGCTCTCATGAAGAAATCATCAGCTCAGTATTAATCATCACAACCATGCAGTTGTATTGTTATAAACATTATATCATCGTTGCAAAAAGAAAAAAAGAAGACGACATTTAGATACAAACTGTCACATTAAGACTCTGAAAAATGAAACTTGATTTTTACCACACCCAGAGTCACAAAACAAAAGTCACATGTCTTTAAGAAACTGATGGGATGTAGGGTCTTATGTGACATAAATCACGTACAGGCGAGACCTCCCGTGGTTTACGGGGTGCGATTCATCAGAGCTGTCCCAGCGACGACAGCAGAGGTGACGTGCTGAGACCCCAAAAACTCCAGAGAATAACACTCCTCCTTCAGCAGGAGCCGAGCACTCGGACACACTGAGATAAAACATCTGGCCCATCTCGACTAAATATGTGTCCCATGTGAATAAGCGTGCAGCAGCGTCTGTCTGTCTGCAGTATGTATTCCAGACATGATGTATGAATTGTCTCAGTCCTCCCCTTTTGGTCACTGATATCTGGCAGCGTGAGCCGGTCTCTGGAGCAGGCCTGGAGGTCTTGGCTCAGAATAACTTTATCTCATTCGAGACTTCAGTAAAATTGGATGGATTTGTCCCACTGTCGTATCTAACCTTTATCAAACTGTAAAGAGGTGTGTGTTTGTGAGGAAACACATCTTTTCTTCATCTTATTCACTTACAACACAGACAAGTTGAAATACAAAATCTGTCAATAAAAGCACTTATTAACCATCTATTTTCTGCTATTCCTCACTTTTTCATTAAAGTCTCCTTTTGAAAAATTAACTTCCACTTTCTAAACATAATAATACTGAGGGCTAATTGTGGTGACTTTGGAGTCTTTGTCTGTTTTATCTGCAGAGTGTTAAACTATTAATAAACCTGTAAAAATAACAAGTGGCAATTTAGGGCAAAGAAACCTTTTAAACTCGATGCACATCCGTGTAAATGAACTTATAAACAAGACCACTGTTAGGGATGATTTCAGCTTGCTTCAAAATTACCCATGACATCATAAGTCCACACAAGTGGAAAATGAAAATCACTTTGAACTGTCTGAAACACTTAGGTCCCCCTCCCTAATTCTGCCAAGTTTTAAGAGTCACACGTCAGAGAGTAATAGTTATCATAATTCACATTTAAAACCACAGCCAGCAGGCGTCAAAGCAGATCTTATTGTGGCAAACTTTAGTGATGATTTCTCTATGTACTGGCAGAGTCATAAAGACTAAACTGTTCGACAGAGCCTTAATATAATCAACAGCTTTCGCACTCAGTGGCCACGTCACACAGTCAGGGTAATTCCCTTTCTCGACAGAATTGCTGAAGAAGGTAAACGGCTTTTATGTCAACCAGGAAGGTCTAAAGACTCTTGTTTCAGAGGGATCAGTTGAAGCGTTTTCAAAACATGAATTTGTGTTGTTTCAGGTGTGCAGTGGGTTGTACGTATCAAGAATGATCCACAGAAGAACGACCAGCGATAAGAGTCAGGAGAAGCTGATTATGGCTCATGTAGTTTGATCACACTGCAAAAAATACTGAAACTGCTGAAACCTTTAATGCCTGTATTGATTGAAAATTACAGAACACAGCGTATTGCAGTTTGCTGAATGTAGAGCTGCTGAATCCTGTCCACCACTAAAGCATCATGTGATCAGCCAGGTGTGTGGTCCTTAAAGATTAAAAAAAAAAAAAGCTGGCGAAGGCGCTGTGAGACTTTGAACAATGTTCTGCTGGGAAACATATAAAGTTTGGGTTTTGCTCATGACACATACACCCATTCATGGAAATGCTGTTTACTGATGATAGTGATCCCAAGGTCCATCCTCCTAAAGTCCCACCTAACAACTTTCCAGCTCTTAGTACTTGATATCACACAACACCATCAGTCTTGTGCAGTCAGGGGGATCTCCAGAATGCTTGGTAGGTGGTTTCAGTACTGTTACTGTTCAGTTGTTAATCAAAGCGCTGATGATTGCCTTCCATGCTCTGTTAATCTATTTCATATACCTTTCAGAAACCAGCATGGTTGCTTTCTGCTGAAAGAAGCTGAGGTGATCTTGACAAACTTTCTCCTCAAAAACTCTAGCAAACTCAGCTGTGTTTTTGGAACAAAAACAAAATGAACTGGCATTACTTTGGGTTAAGGTTTCTGCAGTCAGGTGCAGCCAGAGGAAAGGAATTCCAGATTGGCAAAAAAAAAGCTGCTCTGTTGGATGAATGATCAAGAGCTGTGTTTGTAATTCATCTCCCAGCGTGCTCTCTCCACTCAAAAAGCGGACCTAGGAGCATGTGAGGTCTGATGACGGTTTGATGACAGCTCTAAATACAAAGTGCACATAATCCTCCGTGGATTTATCAACCAATCAAATGCTATTCCTGCCTTTGGTCTTTTTTTATTGATTTACTGATACAGTGGCACTAAAAGAGGTGCATTGTGCTCTCATTGTGTCAGGCTCTGATGTAACTCAGAAATTTAAGACAAATCCTGAATGAGCGCATGTCAGGAAAAATTCTATCATGGTCTAGATGCAGTGCTGCCACTTATTGAACAATGCTTGCCATTATTCTGCAAGAAGGCACAAGCTCAACACCCCAAAATCCTCTGCCCTTTCACCCGCTTGGCATCTTTGTGGGTATCCACCCACAGCTGGCTGGGATAGAGTCAGACAGAGCAAACAAAGACACAAGAGACACTGATCTAATTTTCCCTGCATTATTTTGTTTGGTTAAGTATTAAAAAGAGACATGACCCGAAATGAACATTGTGGTTATGGTTAATATGGAGAGCATGAACGCTTCCTGGTTATTACTTCTGTCTGTTCTTTGAATACACTTAGCATACACTGACATTTTCAATTGAGAAAGAAAAACATTAATTTCCCCTTCTCTATAATTCGAACAGAATATTTCTTTTTCATGTGGCTTAAAAAAAACAATGCCCATTTCTCTGCAAGTGTCAGCTTGTGACAACAAGAGTGGGAAGAAAAACTTCCTGCGCTCTGCCTTTTCTACCTGGCAACACTTAGAAGAACGTGCTCTGCTGGAGCTTTGCCACTCTTTCAGCAGTGCAGCTCGTTCTCATTTTACACACTCATCTCTTTCTCCATCTAAGAGCGAGGGAATAAATTATCCTTCCTTCTGTGGGAGGCCAGAGGAAAGTGAAGGGGCAAACTGTAACTCTCCACTTTGTCTCAGGCTCGAGGACCCATCTGGCTGCAGATTTACTGACTCTGCTTCAATAGAGATCTGTTTACTCAAGTAGCTAGGTTTACACAGTTAAAGTGAAGGGTTCATTTAAAACGCATTAACTGAGAATAACCCTTTGGGTCTTTTGTAAATAGGATGCAATGATGGGGGATGTCCAAAACGTGTAATCAATCTGAAAGGGCTGAGAGAGGCCTATTTGTGTGCAGGTACCGGTTCAGTATCAGATCCTCGGAACTGTACAACTGTGAATTCAGGCCACAAAGCCAAGCTTTACAAAATACCATCTATAAAATGTCTACACTGATATTTTTATTAATTCTCTAATGAGCAAAATATGAAGCATATGCCATTTGCTAGATGTTAGTTTTCAAATATTACCTTATATGTTTTCAGTATTGCCCCAATAAAGAAAAGAACTTGTTGCCTAGATATATCGTGTTGAGGGCATTACATATTTTTGGAAATATTGTTGATTTGTTTTATCATAGGATGAAGATAAGAATCATTTTCATCACTGAATAATCTACTAAATGCTTTAGAATTTAGTAATCAATTCATTTAGCAACAAAATGTCATGAAAACAATGGTGACGTATTTTTTACAAAGTTGTTTTGTTCAGTTGAAATGTCAAAAAATGTCACAGGAAAAACATTCAAGTTAGGTAATCTCTGTCTATCAGTTATACCTCTAAAAGGTAGAATGCTCTGATTTGGTGATCAGAGAAGTCTCTGGGAGTCTTGTACACGAGTGATGGCAAGTTGGAGTGAGAGATGGATCAACGACTTGGAGCCTCATCTGCAGTAATAAGGGTGCTGCTCTTGTCTGTCCTAAAGAAGAAGGAGCTAAGTTAAACTATAAAGCTGTTGATCTACTGGTCCATCTATGTTCCAACCCTCACCTGTGGCCATGAGATATGAATCATGACCAAAAGAACAAGATCCTGGAACCTTGGCCTTACAGATAAGGTGAGGTTAGAGCTGCCGCCTCCCAGCAAGAAGGTTGCAGGATCTCATCCCGGCCTGGGGCCTTTCTGGGTGGAGTTTACATGTTCTCCCTGT
>JAOXNZ010000001.1:17883604-17910110 GCA_028566095.1 Kryptolebias brasiliensis | reverse complement strand
TAACCCTATTTATGGGCATACAATAGCAACATCAGCAGCTAGCTGTAGCCCTTCCAGTGCAGCTTGGTACACTTTCTGCAGGACTTCTACAATAATCTTGTAGAAATAATCATGTAACGTAAAACTGATGCCAATGTAAAGGCTTATAAAATAGTGTTTACATGAACCACAATAAACAACAAATATGTTAAGCCTGTTTTAAGATGGCAGCAATCCACTTTGGTCTTGGTCCAGTTAAAATTAATCTCTGTTACTCTCTAACCTCAAATTCTCCAAACTGAAGTCATTCAAAGAGCTATCTACAACAGGTAATATATTAAATGTTTATAAACTTTCAACAAATCCCCAGTTCAAAAGATCTGATCTACTCCTTTAATAACAATCATGATTATTTCCAAGAGGAAACCAGTATGCTTTAAAAGGGTTGGATGCTCCTATGTCTATTCTCATTTTAAACCCTAAGCCCAGTTTACTTTAACTTCAGCTGTTTCTAATTTAGGCTCAGTACTTCAGTATTGGTCATTTACATAAATATGAATATGAACTGCTGTGGCTGTATGCTGCCTTCAATCTGCCACATACAAATTTATGCACCGTCATAACTTCATTTCTGAATATGAATATGAGTGCAGCAAAATCTTAAATCAAATGAGTTGTTTTCTGAATTATTCAGAAGAAGAAAGAATGTTATAAACTATATAACACCTGCTAATGCATGGGAGCCTGGGAATGGAAAAGGCAAAAAGGAGGAAGGCTGATTGAAAATGTATCTAAGTTTTGTCTGAGTTATTATTTTGGCATTGCAGCTCTGTGTGTGTGGTCAGCACAGCTCCCCACACCCTGACCTTAGGGTGGAGTCCTTCCACTCATAGCTACTAAAGCAACTAATCACAGTGAACAGCTGCATCCCTCACTGTACAAATCCGCAACGCCTCGCTCTCCCGCCCACATGTTAACTCTGGCAAACACATACTGTACCCCAGCATCCACGCACTGCCACTCTTCCTTTGCTAATGGCAAGCTGCAGCCGACTGATGTTTAAAGCACAGGGTTTAGTGTGTAGGCCTGAGATAAGCCGTGCTGAGCTGTGAAAACACAGATTACATTTCTCTGGCTTATTACAGACACTACACTTTTGCTTCCCAGCCACAACATAATTCTGACCCAAAAACCGCAGCCTCCGCTTGGCGGCGAGATATGGCTGGATGGGGACCCCCGCCCCACCCCTGGCAGAGTTTTGACAGGCGTGCTAATTCCAGTCTGCATTCCCCCATATGTTTTCTGCACGGCAGCCTCCTCCTGCGATAAGCTGCAGCCGTGCTTCTTTTAAGTGCCTTCCTCAATTATTAAATCTGGGCCAACAAATCAACTGCTGTTTCTCTAGTGTCATGGCTGTGCCTTTGAAAATGCTGTCAAAATTTCCAGATAGAAGGAAAACATCCAAAATACCTGTCAAATTACAGCTATGACTGCTGAGTGAGCAATCATCCTTCAGTAAGTCCGAGCAACCTCTTGAGATCCAACTTTAATACAATAATGTTGCTTTTAAGGAATAAATTTGATATTCTCATCACTAAAATTGCCTCTAAATGAGGTATAATTTTGATATTTGTGTTTAATGTAGCATAAGTTGAAATATCCCAAATAAAAACGAGCATTTACTTTCTTGGATTGCCAAAGCCTAACAGGTATACATTAAATCCCTCTTTTTTGGCAGGCTCATAAAGTACTCCATCTGCAAATACTTAGCCCAATTTTTTCCCCTCTGGTTCAATCAAAGATAAAGACCATTGTGTTCCAGATCCAGACGTAAGACAATATCTTCCAAACCTCATAGAAAACAATTAAGACCCAGTAATTACACCACTGACCTGGAATTTCAGCCAAGCCTGAGGTTTGGGGAGAGGAAGGAAGAGAGCAAATGTGAAAGGTGGAGTATTGTCTTACTCTGCTCACACTCTGATGGAGTAACACTGTTTATCTGTAAGCATATGACATAATGTTTTGATTTTGGAGTCCTAGCGCTGCATGTAAAAATCTCATCTCTTGCCATAAAGATCTCTCATCTGACTTTGCAAACAGTTTTTCGGGGGGTTTGAAAGACAAATAATCTAAACCTTAAACAGAGTTATGTTATCTTTACCACAGACTGGACCTGTTGAGTTACATAGTGTATGTTGACTGGCAGGCAGAGCAGTGAGAACCAGGCATCCCAAGAGAAAACAATGCTCACATCTATCTTTAAAATATCATACCAGTGACAGTGATCCCAGCTAACAACACAGAGCGTCTCTTGAACCTTGAAGCAGGCCTGAAGTCCTGCTGCTTTGGGTGTGTTGCAGACTGCAGACACAGCTAGGGGCTTTTTAAAAAACTTTTGAAAGAGTGCTGGAGGTAGATGGATCATACATAGTTTCTAAAGTCTGTGAGAAGCACACAACCAGAGAGAAGGTGATGATGAGAGCAAAGGTATACTGCAACTCCACAACAGGTCTTTAAAGATGTAAGCACGCTTAGAGCGATTTGAGATTCATGAGCCAAAAGCAAAGCTTTTAAAGTTAGTCCTACACAACGGATTTGGAAAATGGCAAAAAGACAATATTAAGCAGGTTACACCCATGAGACTGTTTAAATCGAATGAACTATAAGAGCCACACAGGCCTGAATTTTAAACTTGCACCGACTGAACTAAGAGTGCAACTTTAGCTTCACTTGGCAACATTATGGTAACAGATTTAGGCACTATTTGGTTTTCAGCTTTAACCAAGGCAACAAGTTTGTATTTTTTCTTAAATCGCAAAATGAGGCAGACAGTGATGGGGTGTCAAGTTCTGTGGTGGCTCACTTGGCAGGAGCAGAACAAAGTGCTGGTGGCCCTGGATAGCATCCACGGTGCCGAAGAGTAAAAGCCCCGAGAATGGGACCTGTCACTCCCACTCAGCTGCGCCTGTGATCTGAGCCACCCGGAACGACGCTCAGATAAGTGGCTAATCCCAGCATCCCCTGCTGGCTCCACAGCCCCCCACTGCCATGACAACCAGAGGGGAATCTCCTCCGGCAACAACTTAATTGGATAATTTCCTCCCTGTTTCACTCTGTGTAATTCCCCTTTTGTTAAGTAAAGTCTGCGCCGTCTGACTGTGAATGTGTTTCTCAACTTTGAGAGGTTTCAAATCTAGCATGTTTTGGAGTGCGTGAGTTCAAGCAAGCAGAAAAAAATGTGGCAATATTTCTCTAGTAAAAAGTCACTCTGTAGCAGACCACAGACCAGTGGGAGGGTTCACCTTTGAGTGAGAGTGCAAAAGAAGTATACAGCCTCTGTTTTTAGTACCGCAAAAAAATAACCACTTTAACCACTGTAAACATTTATTGTCCTTTGTGTTACGTAGCCTGACAATTTATGTTACGCCCATTCAAGTCCCGGGTCACAACATAAACAGGTGCCCCACCCTCCTGCAGACTGCAGAGGCCTGCAGACTAGTGCCAGGGAAAGTCATTATACACTGTGTGTATATTTGTGTGTGTGGTAGGCAGCTACCACAGTAGAGAAATGAAAACAGCAGTGCTAGCATGGCACTTTAAGAAGATGAAGGATTGGTTTCAGCAGGATCATAAAACTGAAAACCACAGAAAGAGAATAAACCTTTACGTGGTACATTTACTTTTGGAATGAAGACATTTCAGCTGATTAATGAAGTGGAGGTATCTGACTCACCCTGTAGAGGTTAAAGGATCTTATTTCATAACTTCATTTGGGAGACAGAAGCTGCCTTATATAAGCCTAATGGAAATCACTCCTGTTCTAAAGTCTAACTTGTGCAAGGCACTTTGGAAAGCACATAGTGCGTGCAGACATTGAGACAGCAAAGAAAAATATGCATCTCAATATAAGAATTACATTAGGAAGACATTGATGTTGGTCCTTCCTGAACGTTCAGTTGTGTATTTCTGTCAAATGTTATTTAATTAGTGATTGTTTGTGCCTGAAAACCCTCCTTCTGTCCAGACGTACCTTCCTCACAAGCAGTGCCACTGAATCCTGGACAGCATTTCCACTCTATGGAGGTCACAGTGCGGTGCACCACTTTGTACGAAGGTCTGACCACTGTCTTGTAGCTGAAAACCAAAATCAAAACTGTCATGCACATGGAGAAAACAAAAACTACCCGTTTAATGACTTGTAATGACGCATATGTACTGACTTAATTCATTTTCTTGGTGCATATGTACCACCAGTTAAATTTAGACTCTCTATCTTGAGAAACTTGGAAAAACCTATATTTTTTAACCTTTATTTTCTGACATTTTTAGTGTCAGAAAACAACATGGAGCAGGTGCACAGCTTCTCAGTCTAACCTGGTTTTAGGCGACTAAATAGGGAGATCAAATTAGTTTACAGAAAATATTTCATTCTGAAATAAATAAAAAAAAAGAAAAAAAACATTTTTACAAAGGCTATCACACATAAACTTACAGCAAAGATGATTGAGTCTTTACAACCAATTTTCCTGTTCATGAATGCATGTTTTAGATGCGTTCTTGCTTTAAAAAACTTACATTTACATGGATGACCTATGAACGTGTTTCTGGAGAACATGATGATTTGGTGAGGAGGTAATTAAACCACTTGAATCAGGTGTGTTGGAGCAGGAAAACAACTAAAACTTGCAGGACAGTGCACATTTTGCACATTTGATAGTGATGACCAAATGACAAATCTGAAGCTTGAAAACAGTAAGAGATAAAGCTATGGGTGGCACCACTGTGGCTACAACCCTCTAACATTAACAGTGCATGTTTTTGTTTCCTGCAGATCACCTGAGACTCCCCAACGTTAAGTCTACCCAATAGTCTAAAAGTATCTTTTTATAAACTCTCAGTCCTGTCTGAATCACATAAGAAATACCAGGACAGCTAATGTGTTCATAGTTTGAGAAAGAAAATAATTTCTCTGTTTTAAATAGTTAAACAGATAAATATTAATTATCAAGTGTTATTTTGTATTTTCACAAAACAATTTAATTAAAAGACAAACTTCCAGTTCTTCTACATTAAATCATTTTTTAAAATTGGATTCTTTTTTTAAACAAGTTCATATCAGTGACATGGAGAAGTATTAGTGTCAGTGCGACCGCTCACCTGCCTCCTGAGCATCCCTGCGGCCAGCGGCATGCCTGGTAGACCCGCTGCAGGACGGTCCCGTTCTGCACCTGGCAGGTCACTGTCTTAGTTACTGTATGAGGACACCAGTTCCTGAACAGATGGACAGGTGAATAACAGTCAGAGATGCAGAGGACTAAACAAAACGACAGCAGAACCAGCCACATATGTTGCTTTGAGATGAACAAAATCATACTCTCTGATGAAACATGTGCAGTCACATATTCACACAAAGCTAATTAGCCATGCAGCCACATTCAGATGCTTTGGTCTTCCCTCCCCCACCCCTTTGTTTTGAGACTTCCTTATGGTGTTTACATGCTTTTAATCAGCCACTAAATTTTCAGTGGTTCTATTTACATCGAGTACACAACTGATTACATTTGGTTCTTGGAGGAGGTGGAAGTTCCTAAGGAGGCAGTAAAGAAAGACTACAAGGTCTCACACAAAGATTAAGATTTTTTAACACGGGTTAATGCTGGGTCACGAGTTCACTCCCTTCACAGCGAGGCATCGTAAGACTTTATCAGGACTCACTGAGGACGTTAAAAACCTTTACTGTGAAAAGAAAAACGATGTGAAGTTCTGATGGTCAGGATGTGATAACAGATAAGACTTTAGAAACAATTGTGTTTTTATTTAGGAATATCTTAGCAAAACTCTAAAAACTATCAAGTTATGTAAAAGGTGATTTATTTATGAGGGCAGTGAGAACTAATTGGTTTAGTTTAATCCCCACTAAGATCCCTTTTAACAAGTTTGTTTCATTGTGATAGCACAAGGTAGATGTTTCGGATAAAAGTTTTGCTTTAAAGTCAACTTTCATCTCATTCTGCTGCTTAACACAGAAAAATCTGGCTTTGATTTACAAAGAACAGTGTGGCGGCTGAGCTAACATGCTCCTGTTATCCTATCAACAATAAAATGTACAAATACCATCATCACTTTCATAAGAGGAGAAAAGGAAACAATTACTCTGTTCTCTTTTCACACAGTTGATGAATTTATAGACGGGAGCTCTGGAAACCTCAGAGCAGACTATGTTGCCCAAAGCACCAAATCCGCTCTGTGTGTTCTGCTGCCAGTGAGTTTGCAAGAGTACTGGTCTGTTCCCACCAAGTCTGTTTGTCAATATGTGAGACCATATGTTTGACTGTATTAGAGACAGTTTACACTAAGAAAACTGCCACAGGCAGAGGATGTGAGGCAGCCCTGAACCAGCTCCCTTTAACAATCCCCACATGTGGCGGTGGCCACACACACAGACCTGAACCAGCGACCAGATAAATGTTTGCTCTTTGACATGACATGTATGTTCTTCTATCAGTTATTAGGGTTTCCTTTGTTTGGTTGTTTTTCCAATCCAAGCAACACTCGCTTAAGCTTGTTATCTAAAACGTTACTTTGAAAAAATAAGCCAAAAATTAAAACACTTTAGTGTAAAACTACAATTTGTAAACACTATTGAAATGAAGACTGAACTGTGACATAACTTTTGTTAACTGAACTTCTGAAATTGGCCAAGCAAATTAATTTATTTGCTGCATGTAATTATCTATTATGCTTAACATGGACCTATAGTACTATGCAAAACTCTTGAGTCATCCCATGTTTTTCTATATTTTGCTTCCAAGCAGCCAGATATACTTGTAGTTTTTTAAAGAAAAACTTTGTCTGCTTTTTCACTTTTTAGTCCAGCACAGCATAAAAAGGCTTCTTAAACTAAAAGGATGAACCAGTGTTGTGTCCAAACTTAACAGGCAGAAAAGAGAGTTTTAGCACCAACAAGGTGATTCCCAAAAAACCATTAGCTAAAACATTTTGCATACAGTAATTGATCAGCTGAAGAATGATGCATCTCTCAAGTCCTGTGTCAGGTCTTTGCTGGATTTTTTATTCTTATTTATTAAAACCATGCCATATCACAAAGCCTGGAGAAACAATGCTTAAGATCACTTTAGAAGATTGCAAAAAAGTCTGGCTGCTTGGAAGAAACATATAAAGAAGCAAGGGACAACTCAAGACTTTTCCGCAGTACTATATACGATTACCACATGACTGCTTGACTTACTTCAGGATAACCGCTGCAATTACTGATGGAAATTTTCTGATTTCTTTTAAGGAGCAGTTGTGAGGTGGAGTTGAGAGAAGGAGGGCCAGGTTAAAACTCCTTCCTACCACTTATGCTCCAGACCCGACAGATAAACATCTTGTTTCCCAAGCTGAGAGGAGGTTTCACCTGGGAATGGACAAGATTGTCACCAGGGGGTACGTGGAGGAAGTGGGGGTTGGTTTTATGACCCTTCCCACTCACTCTCTTTCTCTCTCTTTACAATAAGCAAAGAGGAAATGCCAACCATGCTCAGTTAATTCAACACCGTCCTCTATTCAAGGCACCCATGTGCTATGAAGTGTGAAACCCACCAGCACCATGCTGTTTCTCTGGCAAAAGACCAAGCGGGCCCTCAGTGAGTATCAGGTCTCAAAGCGCACATGGCACACTCTGAATGCTGGGCCCAAGCTAAATAAATCATCAGCCATCTCTGTCACATGTAGCCACAGCCAACAGTTAAAAAAGAAATCCCCCCTAAAAATCACAGCTTTATCCCATCTGTTCCTCAGTGCGACTGACGCCAAGTGAGGATGACATCAGAGATACAAAAGAGAGCTGAAGCCTTAAATGTGATGTAGGCACCTGCAAACAGGACACTAGTCAACATATGTTTACACAACGTGCTCTGGTTACAGAGTGAGTGTGCTCTCATTTCACCATTCACAGTCTGCATCTTTACTCCTCACTTGGAAGTTGAAGCACTTTTGGCATCAGACAGCATGAGAAGGAGGAAGAATTTGGGAGGAACAACGATGTGAACCAACACGTGGGTTGGTAAGGGTTCTCATCTCAAAAATCATCTGGGTAAATCCATTTCATCCAAATATTAATTAATGTATAGTGGGAGGAGAGGGGGCAAAACACTCAAAGATATGTTTGAAACATTGTAAAGATAAAAATCTAAAGGATTTTTTCTGGATTTCTGATTCCAGGAAATGCTCTGGGAAAACAAAGGACAAAAGACCGATGTGGCAAACAACCAAACAGAGGAAAGGAGAGGTCATTTCATCATAAAGGTTATAAAAGTCCAATGGGAGAAAAAGAAATGAAAGAAAAGACAATTATGAAGCAGTGTTGAGCTCCTGGGACAGAGGGGAGGCGTAAGATAAATGTGGTACAACAAATGACAAAGAGACAAATAGAGTCACGGTGAAATTAATGAAGAGAAAAGGAATCTACATTCCTAGCATAATAATCTAAAACGTCAAGATAAAACTGAGAAAAGTGAGTACTAGATGAAAAAGTAAACAGAAATTTGCTATATTTAGATATCAAATATTAAGCTAATACTGAAGAGTGAGGCTGGTGGGATTTCAAGTCACACGTTCAAAGCTCCTGAGCGGTTTCAAACGGCACAAGATCATCAAAGCACCACAAAGACGACTTGAAAGTCAAAGCTAAGTGACTCTTCACAGCAGACTGAAAAACACAAAAAAACACTCATTTGTCTTTGTCTGTTTTTGGGTTTTCGGGCCTGGACACCTGTGAACTTTCAGCCTGAGTGTTATGGGTCTTTGGATCTTTAAGTGTTTGAGAGAGAAAAAGGAAATTCCACCCAACAGAAGAATTCACTTAAGCAGAGCAGCAAATCATCCAGTGATGATCATTAAAACAACTGGCTGCATACGACGTAGGTCCTAATACTCCTGATATCAATGTTGACAGTTGTTTCACAGCAATGATTTTGAAGAATCAAGACTCAACCCAGCAAAAAGGAAACCAAGAGGGGGGACAAGGAGGAGGTATTTGCAGTTACTTGGAAAGACAAATCCAAGGACGTTCGGGTTCAGCCTACAGGAATCTCAGACAAATTCACTCCCACTGCTTTAGATGGGTAAGGAGTAAGGGCTCAGAGTGCCTCCCAGACCATGACAAGTCCTCAGAGGGAGGACAGAGACCAGGAGGAAAGATTCATCTGCCTCAGTAAGCTAACAATGTACTGGCCTTATACAGTAATTAAGAAAGATAAGGGTGAATGAACACTTTATCAGCTCCTCTACAAAGTGGCCTACCCAATCAAAAAAATTACTCAAGAGCTGTTAATCCGCTTTGATTCTTGGAACTGCTGTGTAAAGACAAGACTGCCGTTTAAGGACTTAATGAAAGTCTTTTTGTGTCAGGTTTCTTTCTAAGTCTGCCAAAAGGAAAATCTATCTGCCTGAACTCTACTGACAAGTTGTTTTTGACAATAAATGTCAAGTTGTAAGCACTGTTTGGCACTGCTGACTCACCATAAACTGGTGCTGATGAAAATCAGGCCAGACAGCAGGTGGACATGTCACATCAAACCCGCTGACCTCTCTGAAGACAACTTTCTCTCTGCCTTCTCTACCTTACCTGTACTTGAACATTGACATTTTCCCAAAACAAGTCCAGATGCTGTGAAGCCCCCAGCTGCTTGTGTTTAGTAAACAATGTTTGCAAACATCTGGATGTGAGTGACAGGGAAAAGAGGTCATCTAATGGAGTGACACAGGCTGGAGGGGGCATTTAAAGCCACCTGGACACACCATCATCACATTTCTGCCTCTGGCCATCTTTGGGCCACCCACACATGGCCTGATAGCATAAATATTTCATGTTCTCACTATGCTTTAAAGCAGACCTGGTTAGACCTCTTGTGTTTAGTCTGGTGACTCCTGTTCAGAAACACTCAGAACTGTTATTAGGATCAGTCACTTTATGAGATCATCCAATCCCCCTTTTTAGTCATTAACTGAATGCTCCTCTCATTTTGAAGACCCTGTCCTCATAGAAGCACATTATCTGCAGACAGACCAGGCCATTTCAATGGTAGTACTTTTTAGAGGCTGACAGCTGAGAAGGAGCAGATGATGGAGCGGCTGCTGCAGGGAGAGCACATAAAACATCTCAGGGACAGAGGAGGTGGGGGTGCTTTCAGGAGGCTCAGAGAGACAACTGGGGACAACACTGAGGATGGTAGAGCAATGCATGCTGACAACACAGGAAAAAGGAAACCAAGTTTCAGAAAAGACAATAGAACCTGGTAGCTGGATGGAGATGTGAGTTGCTCTGCAGAGTCATGCACTGAATAAAACACACAAAGGTTTAAAAATAGACTGGACCAGTTATTTTGTGTACCTATACAATAGGACACAAAATGCAGTAAAGTAACATCAAGTTAATGCCTTGCTTACCTTTTGTGATAGATTGAGGTGTGAGCGACTGCTGTCTGCGTCCCGCCTGAATATGTCTTGTAAAGTCCCGTCCTCCAGGTCCCGTTAACAAACGCGGCCAGCCAGAGAAGCAGGACCGTGCAAAGCCAACTTTTCCTGCAAAGTGCGGACACGCTCCCTCGGTGGTGCGATCCCATTTCAGTGGCATTAAAAACTACGACCAGAAGAGTCTTAAATGAGTCCGATGGTTAGAACTGGATCCGGTTCGAAATCAGGTCCGGCTGGGTGAGATGTGTCAAACTGCACCGGCTCGGCTGGAGAAGACGCGCATCCTAATCGCTCTCACACCTACAATAAAACTATTTCTGAGCCTGGCACATTTCTAAAACAGCGTGCTTTAGAATCCAGAGCGAGCTACAGAAATCGCCACGATGAAGTCGCGCTTCAGTTTTGCTTCACCTTTGTGAATGAACCTTGAACCCTCCGTGTGCGCTGCCTACCTCCGTCTGTCTGCGCTCACATCCAGCAGCGGGCATGAAGCAGTTTTATAGTCTCCACGGGTCTTTAAAAAGCACAGCCTGCTGGGTCTTTTTTCACCCTGCCCCGTTACAACCACTCTCACTGAGGACAATGCGCGCTCAAGGCAGCGGCACTTTTACGCATAGCCAATGAATTAAGGAGGCTGCTGCCTCTCAAGGTTGCTCCGAAATCACAGAAGGAGCTGGGACAACAAGGACATGGCTTATTTGAGCAAAAATAACATTACAAAGCCATGCCACTTTATTTAAGATGTAATTTATAAAGTTTTCTAAACTAATACGCCTCGCTTTTATCACCATCAAGCCATAATTATCCATCCAGCTTTTTAACCTGTTTTTATGTATTTCAAACATGAAGGTTTTCAGTAAAAGCAGCTACAGATCCACTCAGTACCAAACACCTGCTGTAACCCAACACTGAGATCTGATCTGTAACTGTCTGTTCCTCTCAGGCTCACCAGCTGCAGAAGATGCAGAACACACTGTAGTTTCAGCTATGGAGGACAGTATTAACATTTTCACAGTAACAGAGGATCTTTCAGCCTGGAACACCTCTGGAACACAGTCCATGAATTTCATTTAGCCCACCTGCTTATAATCACAACACACGGAAAGTTAGAGACAGGAGAAGGACTGGACTGTGTGTGTTTTACAAGACAACCCAGAGCAGACAGTGGTGCAAAGAGGGAACCAGCACTGATGACATTCCTGAAGTCATGTGCAGCTGAAAATAATGTAAAGCTCTGAGGAGGGAAATAAGTCATTGCCAAAGCAGTTACCCTACAACTGCTCGCATTATTTCTTTCTCTTTTATTTGGTAAAGTAAAATGGATGCATTGTTTATTGTCTGCATTGATGTGCATTTGGTCTAAGATCTTTAAACACTAGAATCTTTTCCCTTTTCTTCCCAACAAGGGAACACAATCCTTCTCCTCCTGTTTGGTCATAAACATGTGCTAATCTTCACTCTTAATAACAGTTGCACCAGTTAAAGCTGAGAAGGGGCATGTCTAACCTTTACCCTCTGCTATTCAGATGAGACCCTTTCAGACTACATAATATGGTAATGAGATGCATTCTTGTGATCTCAAATGAGTTTCGAGGTGTTTAAGAAAGGAGACCAAAGAAAGTGTAATACTTTTAACATTAACGGTTGTTTGCTCTCCAATTATTTACATCTATAGACCAGAATTTAGTCTAAGCAGCAGATTGGTAATTACAGCTGCACTCACGAAGAAGGCCACGAGATGTATGTTACACAAATAATGGATGAAAACTGCTGCAGTCTTCCTTTCTATGTGTGTGTGTGTGTGTGTGTGTTTTACCTCACTGCTGCACCAGCTGCCAGATCCTCTGAGACTGTCTGATTTTTAGAGGAAACTTCACCTGCTTTGCCATGCTGACCTCAGCAGACTATTACTCGGAGCTGCCCTGGTTCTGTTTGTTAAATGGTAAAATAAAACTTACAATGCAACCCAAACTACAGGCTAAAAATATACTTGGGTACAGTCAGTACAGAAATGAACTTTGATTACTGCTGCATTTTGTAATGTATGCTGAGAGTATGTTGTCCCATTTAAATGTCAACAGAAACATTGTACAGCAGCTTCAGTGATGTTTGTTCTTTATTAAACAACTTTATAGACTTTTAAACCTAAACAATTTTGACTAAGCTGTCAGGAGCAGTTAAGCCTTATAAAACATCAAAAAGCAAATAGTTAAAAACAAAAACAGGCTGAGGAGAATGATACTGTTCTGTGCTGCCATCTAGTGAAAAAATAATGAACAAGTATTAGGTGAACTGAAACAAACATCTCTGTAGTTTTTTTAAAGAAAAAATGCATTACTAGTTATACAAATATTTAATGTAATGTTATCTTCACACAATGAACAACACTAATACTAATTAGACTGTGCAAGAGGATCAGCTTGATGAATCTGAGGGAGATCTTCAGTCAGTGTTGAGGCACAAACACACTCCCTGCAGGACCCAATGGGAGATATGCATGGTGGTAAATAGGTCTGCTTCGAAAACCAACCCCACACCCATTGCATTCCTCCTCATGGAAGTGGTGTAAACTGGTGTCCTCAATGTATTCTGGGGTACAAAACATAAGAAAATATTTGACAGTCAGGGAGGAACATTCCAACAGTGTTATTCAAGTAAAATGTTGTGCAATGGTTGCTGTCCACACCTGTAGTCTAAGGCGGTGTGCCTCTATGGGGATGACTTTGAGAATGGGCAGTTCAACGACCAGGACTTTTGGTTTACTCCTCACTAGGCAGCCCTTCTCCACATCCCAATCTGCTCCTTCCAGATACATGCCAGACACAAAGCAGCCTAAGGCCAATGAGACTGTTAGTCTTTAGAAATACTCAAACATGCTGCAAATGATAAATCTAATTTTATCACCTTGTTTTGGTTTGTCAGTGACTTCATCCTCACTGCGGTAGTGAGTCACTTCTGTGTACAGTGTGGAAAGATCCAGAGGCCATCCGTTTTTCCTACACGCAGCTTGAACCAGAGCAGTCAAGTAAGACTCTGGTATGTGAAGACCTGACAGCCACATAACTTTTGGCTCTCCCTCATTCACCTTGCAAATAAAAAATATACCAACATAATTCAGACAGTCAAATATAATTTTTTTTAACTGCAGTACAAATAATATCAGAATAAAACAGAAACATATAATTGAAAACATTTTATTTGGTGGCTTGTGCCCATCTTTACCCAGTAGCTGTACTGTTCATAACGCCTCTTGAAATGGATCATCCAGTTCCCAAGAGACTTCAGAGTTTCAGGTGCCAACTTCTTCCAAATGGCAGGAATGTGGCCATTAAAAAAGGCCCGAGCCACTTCATCCAACTCACTGCTCATACCTACCTCACCGGCCAAGGCCTGTGGGACACAAGAGGACAAGTACAAATCTAAACTGACGTAAAGAGAAAAAACACTACACCTGAGAGTTTTTTTCCCTCATTATCTTGTTCCTCCCCCATTCCGATCTTTACCCTCTGCAGCTCAGCCAAAGACTGCTGCATGCGAACCACGAGTTTGTTGAAGCGCTCTAGTTCTTGAAATAGAACCACTGAGGTCGGAGAGATGTCTGTACCAAACCTTTTACGAATTATATCCATGTCAAATAACTCAGGAAGCTTATTCTGAATGTCTTGAGCCACCTGGCTGATGTGCTCATCCCTCGTGATGCTTCCATGAGATTCACCTGAAACATAAAGGAATATACAGTATAAAAGCCAAATTGGGGAATGTACTAAAAGGCATTCATAGAAAGTGATTGCTTCCTCAAATATTTTAAATTTAATTAAACATTACAAGAATATCATAAAACAAAATATTGTCTTTAGCAGTGGTCATTTAAGATAACTGTTGAAAGATGTCAAATCATACCTGTCTGAGGTTGAAGGTCTATTAAGTGAGTCCACATCTCTTTAACAGCTAGAGTGTAATATCCAATCTCTGCATTGGAATGAAGACCCATCACTTCAGGTGTGTTTGCCAGAGGCATCTTCTCAATTTCATCTACAACATAACAGATTAAAGCTCTGAGTGAAGAATAATTAACTATTTTCTGTTCCAAATAAGATCATTTATGTAGTGAAAGTATGAACTGACCAACATAGACCATCTTTGGCCCAGTTGGGGGGATTTTGTAATCTACATCTTTGTTGCTGAACAAGTGGAACTGCCGAAAGGTATAAAAGAGGAAATCTCCAAGGTATTCATCCATGTAGACAGTCAGGATTCTTCGGTCAAAACTATCTATTGCTCGCCCACCATACATCACCTAAAAACACAATTTATGTATTAAACATACAACATTTTCTGAGACAATATTACTACACAAAATGTTAAACACAATTAATGTAGCCTGACCTCCCCAATAAGATATTTAAGACTTCCCCAGGGTATATTGCTGTCTCCTTGGTTGTAAGCTTTAGTCAGGTAGGTGTCCAGGATCTCCATACACACCTGTTAAACATGGTTACATTGATTTAACTACAGAAAAGTGACATTTATGTTATTCATATCTGCTGCTCAAAAAGTTAGATTTTTGCTCCACTTACAAAGAAGTCTGACTCGCTGAAATCGTAGGGCACATTCCAACCGATCTTTCCATACTTGCGCCTCTCTTGCACCACAGCATGGAAAAAGGTCAGCACATAGACCAGGCTTTTGAATGCAAAGTGTGGGCATGTATTCAAGCTCTCATTTGAAATTTTGGAGAATGTGGCTCTCATGTTAAGCTTGAGACCATTGGGAGGTTCTGTAACTACCTACACACAATAAACCAGTTCTTGTAAATCTTTTGATTGTTTTTTTTTATTATTCTGACAGCTATTATTGTTGCATGACAAAAAAAATAAAGAAACAAAAATGAATTTCACCTTTAGAGACTTTTGCAGAATGCCAATGGGGAAGTCCTTAATGGGATTGGTAGTGATCCACAAACGGAAATTAGGATTGGGCTTGGTGATTCTCTCTAATGCCTTTTCCAAATCCTTCAGCCACTTCACTAACAGGTGGCAGTTCTGTAGCATCAACCACTGACCCCGAGAAACTGCCTTATCCAACAGTTCTAGGGCCACCTTTAAGACAGGATACAATTACCAAAACCTAAACTCTTTTTAATTATTAGCATGATTACTTATTAAATCTTAAAATTCATTACATCTGTACTCTTTTGGCACTTAATATTCAAGACATGGAAAGTGTCCAGTACCTTTTCCTGCCCCTGGCCCATTGCAAGGAACTTGAACTTGCTGCCCCCAAAGCCTGACCCCTCTGCTAGTTTCATCAGGTCACTGGCTGGGTCGGAACCAGGGCTCAGGATGAAAACAATGGGAGAGAAGGGTGTGCTATGTTCATAAATTGTAGAAAAGCTGATCACAGGGGGTTGAACATATCTGAGAAGGAAAACAAAAAAATCTTTGATCACATACTTATGTTTAGTCAATTTAACCATCTTCAGACAGTGACTCTATCTATGCAAAAGTTTCAGGCACTTTAGCTGCATCATCCTTCACACAGTGCCATCTGGGTAGGTGTCTGAGTCAATTTCATACTGCAGCACAAGAGTGACCTCAAACTTAATGCTGTTTGAAAGGTTGAGGGTGTGAAACTTCATAACAAGAACAGAAACAGTCCCTCACTTCTCTCCCATGGTAACGCTGACATAGTCGGTCACAGCTCTGAAAACTCTGTCAACTCGGAAGCAGCGCAGCAACAGTAGCTTCTGGAAGGCTGACAGGTTCTCTTTATACTTCATGGGAAACGGAGCCTGCTCCAGTGCATCTAAGTCAAACCACTGAGGAAAACAAATGAACAAAGAGAGGTAAACTCAGCGGGTTCAGTAACCTCCTTACACTGATTTTTCTCACTTTGGTCACTTACAGATTTCCAGTCAGGGGTGTTTTTCTCAATGTCATCAGGCAGAGAGCCAAACTGTTCAGGAAAAAGCTCTGTGAGTTTCACCACATCCTCCCAGCCCTGGTCAGGAAGCCAGTCACAAGGCTTTTTTCGTGTGCTTTTTTCCAGAGATAAATTACCTTTATGCATGAAGTTGAAAAACATAAAAAAAACCATTTTGAGCATCTTTTGTCTGATTATGAACAGTATTAGCTTCTTAGACAATTTTCTGGATATCGCACCCTTAATAAGGAACTCCAACTCCTCTTGAGGCGCCCTCCCCTCCGCCTGCTCAATTTTGATTGTCAAGTTAAAGGAAAAAAGCAACTTGTGCCTTTCAAACAACCCTAAGGACATACAACAGGTGATTAGTGCAAATCTAAAACTCAGTACGCATAACTTCAAAAATGAACATTAATCTCAGTTATTTTACCTGTGCAGCCATAGTTATAAACATTGTATGTGAGAGTGTTCATGATGTTGTCAAGTCTTTGTTGAAGTGAAATGTCAGGAACAGATTTTCGCAGTGACAAGTCAAACACTTGCAGGTAGGATGCCAGTGAGTACTGGTACATGCTGTTAACCAGAGCCATGTCTGTCAGTACAAAGAAGAGGATAGCGCCGCGCTTAGCTGCAGGTCGGTAGCCATCTCTCAGTTTATCAATGTCCATGGAGGTCTTCTGAGCCAACTTTAGTTTCTCAAATACCTGGTAGCCACAAAATCAAACAGCAAAAAGTCCTGATCATATTTTCTTAAATTAGGTAATTAGTAGAAGTTTTAGCAAAACTGACCTCGCTGGCTTTCAGCTTTGTTTCCTCCAGTGTTTGAATAAGCTCTGTGTTATCCAACATGTTGCCTGTAGATGTTGCCAGCTCTCTAAGCAAGGAGTCTCCAAGGTTTTTCAGAAGCTTCTTATTGTCACTGGTCTCTTGGATCAAACGCTCACGCTGCTCCTCCAACTCTTTCTTCTCAAAGCCCATAATAACACTCAGAAGCTGGTCTTCCAAACCCTTAAGGGTAACTGTGTATAACATTGACATAGTAATTAGACATAAGCAAACAGACAAACCACTTGGTGTTAATATGATACAGATAACTAAAACTGGCATGCAGCAGATCTTACCACTGTAGTTGATGACCATGGCTTTTCCAAAAACGGATGGAGAATATTTGGGATTAGCCAGTTTGGTATTGAGGTAGAGTTTAAAGTTAGGATCATAATGCACTTCCTTGTCACCCAGCACGATGACCTGTCTGCCCTCTGCTCCTTTTACATTTTTCTCCAGGACATTGTCAATGACTGGGTCAATGTACTCATCCACATCTTGGAAAAGAAATGGATTTCCATATTTAATGGCCATCTCAAGCTGTTTCAAGAAGTCTGGATCATTGAAAGATGAGATCTGAGAAAAAACAACAATCTCAAGGTCAGAATCACACATGAGGAAACTTTTAAATGGGCTTATTCTCAGGTGGTCAGTTGTGACTTGAAGACCTGTCTAAATGCTGAGCTCTTTGTACCTTGAGTTTATTGGTTTCTTCCTTCTTTTTAATCCAGTTGAGTGCTTGCTGCTGAGGATCAATACACATGGCAAAGCGACTTCCTCTGGTTGTGAGGATTCCATTCTGCACTGACAACTCATCAGGAGGCAGCCCCTCAGAGCCCCACCTGTTCAATGGGTGTACAAGAAACAGCTCCTTCATTGTCAGTGTTCAGTGTAGCAAAACAAATCAACAAATTAAACAAATGCAACAAATCCATGACTTTACAACAGCTAATTCTTTTCATATGGCATTTCAAATCGCTGTCATGTGATATATTGTCATTAAAAAGATTCAAAATGTTGCAATCAAACACTACTCACCTGCTGATTTCTACCTCTTCAGTAAGAAGGCTTTCCACTTTAAAAGGCTGACTCAAGGGGATGCCTCTTTCCATGATGTCCTGAACCCATGTTTGATATACCATTTCATTCCTGAAGTCCCAGTTGAAGGCCCCTTCGTAGCTCAGGAAAGCAGCAGAGACCAGACAGTCACCAAGGAGACGCACTCGCTGCTGCCTCAGCTCGTCCAAATCTTTTGTCCACCTGAATTGAATAAGAGAGAGTGAAAAATATATTTGAATAAACACAAGTAATAAAAAAAGAGATAAACAATACAATAATTTACAACTGTTGCATGTGTTGCGTTTCTTGCATAATCTCACCGCTCATTTTCAGAGCTCAGACCAGAGATGAGTTTGTCAGCAGCTATCAGCCTCCTCTCCATGACCTCAGCCTCCTCCTGTAGCTGTTGCTTTTCCAAGATTGCAGCTTCATACTTCTCTTTAAGACCACGCAACTCTGTTTGAATATTGCTAAGTTCATTTTGAATGCGCTCTAATTCCTTCTTAGACTGAAAGAATTCCCTTTCTAGACGTGCCACCTAAAAATCAAAGAATACAGCTTTTTTTTAATCTCTCATTCAGTACATGATAGTAAAACAATCATAATAAAAATGAAAAACCTTTTCTCTCTTGGGTTTTATTTCCCTGGCAACATCACAGTAACCCATGATTGCCTCAACAAATTTAAGCATTCCTGAACCAGCTTTACTGATGGCTTGCATTTCCTCAAAGCTTGTTTGTAGGTTCTTTAGGAAGCCTAGCCAAGTCAAATAAAAACAAATGAAGAAAGAAATGGTTCGTTATCATAGAAATAAAGTACATGGATATTTCTATCATTTACATTCCTAAATGTAGTTTTCCATTGATCATGAACTCGACTTACCTTTGACAGTTCTGACCTGAGTGTTACTTATAGAATCACAGTCCATCTCCATTAAGGAGCGTAAAAAGTTTGCCTCAGACATCATCCCTTTGGCTGACTGCCAACTGATTTCTTTGTAGCCACGCAGGACCAAAATACACTCACAAACCACTTGCACCTGTTTGGGTGGCTTAGCAAAAGACCTGTATTATAAATTAATCAAAGACAAATAAATAAAAATATAAATAAACAAACATCCATCCATCCATCCATTTTCTTTACCCGCTTTTCCATTTCGGGTCGCGGGGAGCCGGTGCCTATCTCCAGCAGTCACTGTGCGAGAGGCGGGGGACACCCTGGACAGGTCGCAAGTCCATCGCAGGGCCACACAGAGACAAACGAAACAAACAACCATTCACACTCTCACTCACACCTAGGGACAATTTTAAGAGCTTCCAATTAACCTAACATGCATGTTTTTGGTCTGTGGGAGGAGACCGGTGTACTCGAAGTTAACCCACATGTGCACAGGGAGAACAAGCAAACTCCACCCAGAAAGGCCCCAGGCCAGGATGTGAACCTGCAACCTTCTTGCTTGGAGGCGACAGCTCTAACCACTACGCCACTGTGCCACCCAATAAACAAACCAATAAATAAAAATGTATTGGTTTTCTTTATGTTTTGGCATAAAGATTAAATTGTAGTTTTGATTACTGACATGTGTAAAAATCCCTGGTTAGTATCAAATCATTTAGCCATTATTCCTAACAATTTTAAGAATCAAATTAAAAATTAAGAATTTACCGGATCTCAGTGACATCAGATTTGTCTAGGTCCTGCAGTGCCATGCGGGCTGCCTTTAATGCTGGCAGAGCTTCAGTCAGAGCACTTTCAGCTTCCTTCTTTTCAACAGCTATGACTTTGTTCTGCTCTTCAATCTCTTTAGCTTTCTCTTCTGCCAGAGCCTTTTTCTCCTCAGCTAAAAGAAAGAGTTACTGTTGATTAGTATATAATAACAGCTTGTACACAAACCTTAGTCAAAAGCTGCAGGTACTCACTGACCTACGCTTGTGTTTGTAGCAATGTTTTCCAGAAGGGCTTCACAAGCTGTGGCCTTTTCAGCTAAGACAACCTTCTGATCTGCAAGCTTGACATTCAGTTCAGACAGCTGCTCGCTAGCTTCCTTAAGTTTGTCCAAACCCCCCTCTAAGCGCTTGCACTGAGCTAGAAATAAAAAGAACGTCACTGAAATCCTCACAAGCATTTTATTAAGCAGTACTCATCTTCTACCAGTCCCAGCTATTACAAAACAGAGGCTCTAAATTCATTATATGTTCTGAACTTCTTACCGAGGATAAACTCATCCTTTTCCTCCAAAAGGTTGGAATAGGTGTTAATAAAGTCCAAGTAGTTCTTTGGAGTGACATAGTTACATCGTCTAAGTTTTTGCAGGAACAGCTTGCTGTATTCACCCACAGAAGAATGTACCATGCATACATGGTCTATAATTGATGTAGTGTGAGCCTCAGGAATCATTGAATTTTCACCTATAAAATAACAAAAACCAAAAATAAAACTTTGGTCATTCTTAAAAATAACATTAAATTCAAAACTCTCTAAGTAAATTAAAGGAAGAAACATTTATTCTTTCCTGAATAAATTATTAAAAACAATATATCTAACTATGTGTAAAAACAAACCAAGGAAAGACTGAGCCACTGCATGTAATGCCTGTGGAGGCCATGGCAGGAACCAGTCTATCACAGTGTTGTTCATCAGTCCTGGGATTAAAGAAGACACACAGTTAGAAAATAAAATTACATACAATTAAGTGAAGCCTGAATCCATATTTCACCTGGGAAGTTCCTGCAGCGTGTCCTTAGGGTGTCTCCCACTGGAGACATGCCTAAAACAATGTGTAGATTGTTGGCACACTTGCTGACAAAGTATTGCCACACACTCTCTTTGGAAGGATCTGCTCCTGTTTTAAGAGCTTCATCACGAACCTCATTGAGGACAGACTCCTTTTCATCATCAGGAAACAATGCAGGAACTATGCCTTTAAAAAGAAAGAATGATCAGACTACAAAAGCTGTAGCTTTTCAGAATATAAATCAAGTTTTAACCAGAGCCATAGCCAACCTGAGGTGAGCATGTTGTTTATTAGTTCCAAAAATCCTTCCTCAGCTACATGAGCATCAGTAAAGAGGAACACTGTCTTCCTATTTTCCATGCCAAGCTTCAGGTACAGTGTTTTCAAATCTTCTCGAAAATTAGACTCATTGTATCCTCTGCTGAGTGTTATTTCAAACACCTGAAGCAAGATTTAAATACCACATGCAGAAAATGTATTTGCAAAGATATGTTTTCATGTTGCATAATCCTGCTAAACTTGCCTCTTTTTATTTTATTTTAGTAGTTGTAAAGCTTTAAATGTCAGCTAGAGGTTAACATGTTATTAAAGTCAACTTTATTTACTTTACTCATAGCTTTAAAAGTAAATTTGATTTGCTTCTTTATAAGTACCAGCATCATTGGAATTTTACAAGAACTACAATATGTTTTACAACCTCACAGCCAGCAGTGAAAGCAGCAAGCTTGGTGAGAGACTGCTTGCCAGAGCCCGCCACCCCAACAAGCAGTGCATGGCCACGATCAATGCGAACGATCCGGTGAACCCGGGTGAGATGTTCCAGAGCATCATCAAACAACACTAAGTTCATCCTTGACTTGGTCTCATTGTATTCCTCAAGAATTTCCTGCAGAATGAAAATAAAATAAATTAATTAAAACAGCAGTAAATCATTGTAATGAAAAAAAGTTATGCCCTAATAATATTTTGCAGAATTCCAGAAGACTTGATTGAGGCTATCGTCATTGTCATTAACACTGATATGAACTTGCCTGAAACATGGCTTTCGAAGCATCATAATCTTGAATGTCTTCGTAGGCTCTTGGCTCAGAATCACTGAGGGCTGTCCTGTAGTCCCCAAACAGAATTGGGTCTCTCATTACTGCCTCCATGTCTGATTTAAAATGTTCTTCGATCAAGTTTTTTATGTGGCCCTGAACCTGTTGGGGGGGGGGGGGGAAATGAAAATAAGAACTGGCAAAATTTTGTAATCTGTGTTTATTATTTGATTTGGTAAAACAGCTACACTATCAACTAGTAGTATTTAAAGGTCTTACCAAAGCTTTGTCAGTTTCGTCAATGAGTCTATCATGGAAGATTCTCAAGCACTCATTTCTCCACACACGCACAAACTGGGTGACAGTCAAAAATCTGCAAAAAAGAACAGCAGTGGAAGGCATTTTAAAAGAGAGACCTTTAATAATTTGTCAATAGAGTGAATGTGATTGATCAGACTTGTCTGGTTTAGTGAGGGTCAGTCCATTGTAGACTCTTGACAGGTCCCTCAAGTTGAAGATGTAGTGGAACTTGGAGGGAGTGGGTGGAAGATCTTTGATGATGATGTTGTACAGTTCCAACGTGCAGAAGGTGACTTTATCACATACTTTTTGTATGGCATCCTCAAACAGCTAAAATATTTTATGTTTATTAAATCTGAGTAGCATGAAATGATGAAATTCTATGAGGTACATAGATACCTACTCTGGTGTGTCCTTTAATAATGGAAGCATAGATGAGGTGGAGAGAGTCTATTGTTGGAAAGGGAATGCTGAAGACACTGAAGAGTGAAATGAAACGTGGATCCACCTCATTCCTTCCACCTCCTGCCTTTCCCATGGCAGCAATAAAGCCAAGGTCTTTGAGGATTTTGTAGTTTAGCTCCTTTCCTCTGTCATATATGCCTCCTCGGTCCAAAAGCAACTTCAGAAGCGCAATAGGCTGTTGTGTACCATAATTATCCACCTGAAACGGTGCATTATGTTGCTTTTTTATTATTCAACCACTACTACAAACAAATTACAGATAAATGACTTAAGAAAAATCTTGGATTGGGTACCTTCGGCATGTTCATGTCATCTATAAAGACCAGAAGTCTCTTCCCCATAGAAGGGCCATAAATATCTTTGGTTCTTTTTTCCACATTAGCCTCCAGATTTCTCTGCAGGTCTAATGAAGTTGTTCGGGATGAGAAGTTGATGATCAAAGTAATCTAAAATGAAACACAATTAAAATTAAATAATCTAAAGAAAAATACATTTAGACTCAAGTGTATTGTACATATGCATGCTTGGAAGTTGGAATTACTCTTGTATCAGCATTAACATTCTTCAGGAAGTTATGAATTGTGGCAGTCTTAGAAGTGCCAGAATCTCCAACCAGTAACACCGGTCTCCGTATCTTCACCATCTGCTCCAAGATCCAGTTGGTTCTTGTAGTGTCAACAGTTGGCACTAAAACACAAACCATGAAAGAATTCAATTCAAAAGCTTATATACATATTTTTACCTGTACTTTTTATTACATGTATTTGCATTTAATTTGTTCCTCTTGCACAGCTCACAGAATTAATTGTTACCTAGGATATCAGCAAACTTCATTTCAGGGCTGTGAGTGTATTTGGTAACCAAAGAACTCCAAGGAACCCACTTCCTCTGTGTTCCATCAAAATGGAAATCATACAGAGTTGGCAGGTATCCTGTATGAAGAGAGTCAATATGCAATTAATCACAAAGAAAACATGTTAAACACAGTTACACATATTCTTTTGGAGAACACAGTGTTATAAAGCATATTCATTCATCTACAAATTTTTATTGCCTTGTTATCATAAATACACTACACAACCCATGAATACAACTCTCATTCATTTTTAACCAATACATGAATGAAAATGCACAAACTTATGAATTAAGTTAAAAACAAATGCTTGCTTCATACCTGGGATCTCACCAGGTCCAACGAGGACTTTTTCATCATGTTCTGTAGTTAAGCAGGAAAGCCTTTTGACAAACTCATCAAACTTGATCCTACCATTCTCTAACAATGTGGCTCCCAGTGAGCAGTATAGCGCTTCCAGGAAGTAACATTCCAGGATATCAGGACTGCTGCTGTCATCCTCAAGCAGCGCATCCAGTGTTAGGCACAACTGAGTGACCTGAATGCATTATCAAAACATGCACTTAATTCAAGGAGTCTCATGTTACTACTTCCTCTTTAAAACATAAATTTAGATACTATGACACATTTTAAACAGATGAGATTAACCTACCATATTCAGATCTGTCTGTGGCACAACCGTGTCCAGTTTCTGGCCCTGTTTGCCATCAACAATACCATCTACAATCATGTCAATACATCTGTGTACATATTTCTCAAACAGTCTGTGAAGCACCTCTTGCTCCTATTAAAAAAAAAAAAAAAAAAACAATAAGAATTTCAAATTATAAATGCTAAAAACTCCATACTAAAAACATTTTTCTGTAACCTGCTCAGGTCTACTGTTCACCCATCTTTGCCAGTATGGGGTGTATCGCATGTTTTTGGGGTCAACAAAAACCATCCCACAGCGGGACACAGTAGCAGGTGAAGCATACTGCAGATCTCCAACCTGTGACAGCAAACCTTTGTTAGAGCTCTACTAAGAGTTGATTTGCAGAAATGTTTGAGAAAAGGTATTCTTCTCAAATCAATGTAAAAATTCAGATAAACCTCAAACAGCAGTGCACAGTGATTCTGTAAACGGATCCGTTCCCCATTAGCTAGAGTGAGAAGCTTGTTGTCATCCATTACAGAGTTCATATTCTCTACCCAAAGAGCATCCACATCCCCATCAAACAGAATATACCTGTAAGTTACAAATTACAGTATGTATTTACAAAGTCTTTCAAGGAAACTCTTCTTAAATTGTACACATACAATATGTTTCTTTGATGTTCAACTTTTTACCTCCGTTCTTTTTTGTCAGTAGGTTTGTTGATATCACGGAAGATGTTGGATAAAATCCCATCAGTCCAGTCACGAGTATCTGGGTCGAGTACTCCATATAGTTCAATGACACTCATGGCTTTAGGGTTCAGAGGATATAACTTAGTATGCAGCCCCAATCTGATGAGGAAAAATAAAGAACATCACAATTGTCCCTTTTTAAGATCAAGAGGTGGGAAAACGACTGAAGTAAACTGACACTAACCTGGTCTGAGCTTGACATAATGTGCTAATCAAAACTGATTTTCCTCCACCTGTTGGGCCCACAATCATAGTAGTGTGCCTGGTCATCATTGTCTCATACATCTGAACAACTTTATCCACCTACCACAGACAGCAGTCAATCAGGATATATCAATAGCTGGACATTCATATGCTGGGAGTATATTTTTACTAGTGACACTTATTAGTTTTTAAATTGTCCAAGAAAGACTCTTTCCAACAGCTTAGGTTATGGCTCTTTTGTAACACCTGGTTAGACAGAAGAATATATTTGTTCTCTTGCAGTATCTGTTCCACAGCATCATTGAAGTTAGGATAGCGAACACGAGGGCAGTCCAGTCCGGGAAAAAGGTCTGAGATCAGTCCAAGGAACAAAGGGACATCCTCAAACACAAACTTTGGCAGATTCATGTCTCTGAGCGCACGCATCAACACCACATCCTGTTAAAAGGAAAGACATCAAGGAATGAAACACAGAGTAATAAAATAAACACTTAAATATTCACAAGTGGAAAACATTTGAAGATTAAAAGTATTTACATCAAACAAACCATTTTATCACCAAAAATCCTTCTTTAGTTTTTCAGGCACATTTTTGTACTGCTGTACTTGTGCTCTTTATATTTTTAGACAGGGCTCAGTGGGGGTAATTTAAGACAGTTTTGGTAAATGTAAAACATCTCTCTTCAAACAAAATGATGAGGAGTAGTAGAAGTTACAGTATAATAAAACAACAAATAAAATTTCATTTTAAGTCAGTATCTTCTCCAAAGCATCTAAATGTTTCAGTGGACATTATACGTAGAACATTCCTGACATTTTAAACAGCAGTTATTCTTTAAGCTTGTCACTACCTCATTGAGGTCTGGAGAGCCTCGCTTTAACTCTCCTGCCATCACCAGGACAGACTTCAGAGCACGTAAGCCAAAGTCATAGTGAGACTGCTTGGACAGCTGCTCACGAGCCAATTTATACAGTACAGTCATCTTCTTTGCCAGCACCTAAATTTATTATTAGTTAAAAAAATAAAACACATAATGATTTTTTTAACAAAAACTAAGAACATCTCTTTAAATAATTAGAGTAGTGCATCAGAGTTAACTTTTTCCTACTTAAAATGACAACATCAAAAGTAAAATAAATGTCATTTTTTGTGCACATATGTTACCTTGGCCATTAGGAAGCCCTCTGAGAAGAGCATAATTTCACAAATTTGTTGAAGGTCAGGTACAATCACCACCACAGGCCTGAAGAGGGCTTTAA
>JAOXNZ010000001.1:17870145-17883504 GCA_028566095.1 Kryptolebias brasiliensis | reverse complement strand
CTCTGAGAAGAGCATAATTTCACAAATTTGTTGAAGGTCAGGTACAATCACCACCACAGGCCTGAAGAGGGCTTTAACTGATTCTGGCAGCTCTGTACGGCCAGCATAACCAGGATTCATAGTGATGAAAATCCCCATGCGGTCATCCAAGTTGATCTCTTGCCCTTCAAACTGAAGTATTATGAAAAAGAAAGAAAAACTCTTTGATGCATTAAAATGGTGAATAAAATTACCTTCATGCTGAGTAATATGTCCTTGAATGCAGAAAAATAATTGTTTTTAAAAGTATCCATTACGTTTTCTACATAGCGATTGTACAACAGATTTACCTGAAACCTTTTAAGATGTAAAATGAGAGCATTGCGAATGGTCTGCATTTGGGAAGAAATAACTGACAGCACTGAGGCATCAATACGATTGAACTCATCAAAGCAGCCCCAGGCTCCACATTGGGCGAGGCCAGAGAAGATCTTTCCAACAGCCTGAACAAAGAGGAAAGGAATTTTAAAAAACCTAATGAGAAATGACTATGTTTAATTTTTTCAGCAAGAAAACGTCACAAAATATATTTTCTAGTTGATGTTGCTCATTGTAGATCTCTTACCATGTAGTCCATGCCCTCACCACAATTTGTGACCACACACAGCAGACCTAAAGCCTTAGCCAGATCTTTGGTCGACTCTGTCTTCCCTGTACCAGCCGGTCCAGCAGGAGCACCACCCAAATACATGGAGAGGGCCTGTTTCACAAATTCACAGATATTATACTGTTACAAAACAAACTGACAGACCAGTCTGTAAGTGTCTGCTTAGGTGTTGCAGAGACTCTTTGACCTGTGTAAGGGTCAGGTAGATTCGGTCTGTCAGTGGGGTTATAACCAATCGACCATTCAATCCCATGTATTCATAACCGTAAGAGAATGAAGCACTGCACTGCTGCACAAACAGGTTGTCATGTTCTCGCACCCAGTAGAATCTTAGTTGGCTTTCCCACTCAAACTCTTGTGCATCCATTATACTGGGGAAAAATTGAAATGTTCATTGTATTAAGCACACATTTCTATCCTAACGATTAAAGTTGAAACTTGTAAAGGTTAAGTTCACCTGTTGTCAACAAAACTGTCCACAATGTCTCTCGCGTGGACATCAATGATAAGCACTGTGTTAATTTTCCGTCTGTCGTTTTTCTTCAAAGGTTGAGTAATGCGTGTAACTAGCTCGTCAATCTGGCGATGCATCTTCTCAGCGTAGTTTTTCAGGGCATGCTTTGCTCCTTTCTTCACCTTTTTGAAGACATCTTCCACCTCCCAGGTCCACCACACTTGATTTGCAGCCAGCACTACCATGCCCTGATACAGCAGCATCCAATCCACCCTGAAAAATATAGAAAGGACAAATTTACTGTAGTCTATTTGCACATGAATACCTGCAAAACCATTGAAGCCCCCTCTCTGTATTGACACATACCTACTCCTGTCTTCGCAGTAGCGAAAGATTGCCTCCTTGGTGATAAGCCTATTAGTCCTCCTCATCTCCTGTAGTACTCCCATCATCCACTCTTCCACTCTTCCTTCCACTGCGACAGGCTTCCTAAACTCCATCACCTCACCCTCAGCAGACACCATAGCTCCAACTACAGTCTCTCCACTGTTTTCCATATCAAATCTTAGAGATGCTATGTTGTCATACATCTAGTACAACAACAACAACAAGTATTTCACACACATGGTACAATCAAAGTAAAAGTTCATATATATATATTTTTATTATTATTACTTATTTTCTGTAATGGTCTAATACCTTGATCATGTGTTCCTGGACACAGGCAGGGTCACTGCTCCCCAGAATGCTAAGCAGTTCATCATCAGAGATAAAGAAAAAACGAGGGAATGCATTTCGTTTGGAGTCCAGGTAGTCATTAAGACTCTTCTGGCATCTCTCCAAACCAGTACTCAAGGCCTGGAGGTCCGCTAGTCGATTAGGAACCAGGCAACTTCGCTTTATACTTGGACCTCTTACAGTGTCGTTCATTATCTACACATCAATAAAAAATATATTATTTTGAAAAATGCAACAAAAATATATTTTTACTTTCATCAGAAAAGTATTATAGGACAACTTACTTCTTTAAATTTCTTGTCAATGTTATCAAATTTCTTAGCTTCTTCAGGTAACTGAGAGCGAATGTCCCCACCAATGAATATGCTTTCCAGGTACATCCATTTTCGTTGTACCACCAACCAAATCTATGCAAAGCCCATTTTGTCAGTAAACAGTTTGGGGGATTAATGAAAGGTTAATAACAAACCTAACAACATGCACTGACCTCTATGGTCTCACTGATGAGAGACAGATCTTTTTCCCACTTTTGAATGGCGCCAAGAAAAGGTCCAACAAAACGGCTGCCTGCCATGCTCTGTAAGTTCATGACATCATTGTCCACATTCAGCAGGATCTCATCCACTGCTCCCAGAATAAAACCATGTTCCTGCGTGCCTTTAAAATACGGCTGCACGCTGAATTTCATGTTGTCCCAGGTCTCAACCACTCCCTTCACTCCCTGGAAACACACACATATAAAGTGTATAAACAGTTAACATACTTTGTAAATTTTTAAATGCCAAACTCTTAAACTTAAACACAAGTCTAGTTTGTGATATTTCATTATTAGTAATTAATCAATGAAGAGGAAAGCTTGCCTTCTCAATACTCAGCTCTTTTACAGCAGATGTGACAATGTCACCTATGACATTTGCATATTTGTGCAACTCCATAGAAAACATGTTCTCCAGAGTGAAGTTAACAGGGTTTATCTCAAAGCTGGTTCCAGTCCTTTCCATCAGCTCCTTCCAGTGCCTCGAAAAAAAAAAAAATCAAATAGAAGATTAGAATAAAAAAAATACATGTTTCATTTGATTCACCTGAGCAGATCACATACATTTCCTCATCAGATTTGTATATTATATTCTGTTCAGCTGTTAAAATAAATGAAATTTTAATAATCAAATTGTAAAAAAAAAACAACAACAAACAATTATAAAATCTTGTTTTCTATGTCTGGTACATCAATCTCTAGACTAACCTGTCTCTGAGGGCCTCATTCTTCAGGTCAAGCAGAAGAGGCAGAGATTCTCTGAACTCTTTCATGCTCCCGTCAAGAAAAAAAGCCACGGGTAAAGCCCTCACATCTTTGGGCAGCTGCCTCAGGCTTTTGATAAAACCTTCTATACCCTCCTGCAGCACCTGGATATTCAAATCTACCCACAAGGTCTGAGACCACTTTGCTTTTGCACTCTGAAATAAAAGAAGTGACAATGACAAACTCATGAACTTGACAAACTCAGCGAGAAGTTTCTGTAATATACACTAACAAGAAAATTCAATTTTTTACTGACAGCAACACTATCCCACCTTCTGAGCTTTATATACATCATAAATTTGTCTTAAGCCACTCATGTCTTTCTGAATCCTGGTAACCTCTGGGTACAAAGTGACAGGCAGGTCTAACAACTTCTCAGCACTAGTGAGCTCCTGTCGTTCTGCCACTATCTTGGCAAGATCTGCCTCATACTTTCCCACAATGCTTAGTCCTGAGGAGATAAAAAAAAGCCATTTAACTTTTCAAAGTTTAACATTACATACCACAAACACAGACCTAATTCAAGCACCTTTGTCCAAATCTTCACCCACAGCTCCAGGGCCATGCATGTTGAAGCTTTCAGCAAAGATAGACAAATCTTGCTTAAAGTCTTCAATCTTCTCTTTTGTAGTCTTTAAAAGTAACACAAAGAAAGGTGTATGGTCTGTAAAGATGCATTTTCTGAAACATACCTTCCTTTTTTTACACATTGTGAGGAGCTTTCATGTCCTACCGCAGTAAATGATTTCTTGACATCTCTCAGACTACGATCCACTTGTCTAGATTCTGCAAACAGGTCACTCCACTTCTGTCCAATAATGGCCACCAGCTCCTTTTCATCTTCTCCAACCTAGAGCACATAAAGGACACGACATTAGCAAAGGCAGAAATTTTAATTTTCTGACAAACTACTTAACATTTAACACAGTACCTCCAATTTGTACATGGCCAGGGTTCTGTATCTTTCCTGGATGTCACTGAATCGTAATTCCACATCTACAGACATGTTCCTGATGTCTGAGATAGTACCAAGGACAGACTTTAGGTCCTCAAAGGTGTCCGGGCTCTGCTTCATTTTCTTCAAGAGTTGCTGTTTTGTAAGATAAATGTATCTTAAATGTATCGTAGCCCAAAAATATTTACAATGAAAACATTTGACTGTGTTGCATGATTCAGTACCATTAGTTCATCTCTCAAGTTGAAGAGATCTTCTTTTGCAGGTTTGTTGAGCAGGCTACCAAGTGAAATGATACAGGCCTCAGCAATTTCCTGCACTGTGTTAACCAGCGGCTCCAAGTTTAGATGGATAGAGTGCTCAGTCTTGCTCAGAGGCTCTTGCATCACCTGCTGTTTAATGTCAGCAAGTACCTGTAGCCTATCATCATACATGACAAAAGATGGTTTCTTTGCTGCAAACTTTTCATTGACAATGGTTTTGTTCTTTTCCCAAAGAGACCGATAGCATTTCCAGTAGAGAAGGTACCGATCCACAGAGAGGAGCAGCTGTTGAATGTTTTTGGACACTGCCAAAGCACTTTCATTTATCTGAGGATGCTGCCATACATCACTGAAGAAGGTGAACGTCACCGGTTCATCTTCACCTTCCACATGTTGCGGGGGGCATTCAGTGCAGGTCCCATGCATCCAACGTGGAAAATGCTTAACACAGAAATACTGTTTGTTAGTGATCAACTTATTGATTAAGTGCTAGATTCATATAATTTATAAAAAATGCCACAATAAAAATAATATTAATACAAATAATCTCACCTTGGTGCTTTCTATACAGTCTTTGATGCACTGCATGATCAGCCAGTAGATCTCACTACTTTGGGGCTGTAACACAATCTTGGGGGCAGACAGAATGGCATCAATATGGAAAAGAGCAGTACTTCCCATCAGTGCCATGTTGAATGTCTGAATGCTCCTTAAAATGCCAGTAAGATAGATATTACAATGGTTCAGAAATTGGTTGATATATCTCAGAAATACCAGGGTGAAAATTTAAAAAAAAAAAGTGATTACCTCTGCACCATCTTTAGAAGGGAATCAAATACTTTGCGTTCCCAGTATGTGTAGTAAGGGGCCATACATTCGGCTTTACTACTGCTGGTTTCCATTATCAATTGTTCCGTCTTTGTGATTAAAAAAATTATGTCGGCATATTTTTTCATGAGCAAATGCAAAGTCTTGACCCGCTCTCCCTCAATGTGCGCACAGAAACCCTTGACACCTTTAAAAAAAAGAAAGAATGATTTATTCCTGTATTGTTTTTCCCCCCAAACAGTAAAAAGATCCTTCTAATAGTTCTACCTGGTAAGTCACTTGAACTGTCTGGTACTGGAAATTTCAGTAGATTAACCATCGACATTGACTGCAACTTGGAATCAATTTCCTTCTCATCTTTTTGAATCTGGCTGACCACAGACTCAAATTTAGAGACAACACTGGCACCTCGGTTGATGAAGTCAGGTATCCCTAAAACCAAGCACGTGCCATAAGTTTTAATTGACAGGCAATCATTTTTTTTTTTTAAGAAGTTACCTGTAGATAAGTTCCACAGATATTGTAACTTGTGTAGGTACTGTACCTAAGGAAGTCCAGCTGAGTCTTTTGAGTCCAAAGTTCATCTCTTTTTTGACAATTTCTATTTGTGGTGCCAGCATATTGAAATGCACTTCACTCAGGCTGTCCATCACAGAGTGATAACGACTGACAAGAATGTTCAGATCATCAACATACCTAAACCCATGATTGACACAAGTGAAAAAAGAGACACCAGTTAGAGGTTTTAACATTTGGCATATGTTCTGCTTTTGTGTATGTAATCACCGGAGGAGTTTGTCCTCTTGTAGAGCCACATGTTGAGCCATTTGGGGAACAGAGTAGTCCAGTAACACAAGATAGTTTGTCTCAGAAATTATTTCCTTGATTTCTGGAGCAAAGTTTACAATGTATCGAACAATGTTTTTTTGGCTTTTTTCAGGTGTTTGCACATCCTTGAATTTAAAAAAATGAAAACTGATTTTTTTTTTTTAGAAAGACAGAATCATACACTTCATATATATTTGGCAAAACAATACAGGGATAATAACTAATAACTTTCTGAAAGCAATAGTGATTGAGTAATACCATTTCTTGGTTTTCTTTAGTAAACAGAGTTTTTTTCATTAGTAGTGACACTGTGTTTTCTGCCTCATCCAGCCAGCGCTTGTACTTCTTTGCCTGATATTTCTTAATCTGCACTGCAATTTCCACATACTTCTCCTTTGCCTGAGTAGAAAACAGTAAAAGTTTTAAAAAATATATTGTCCAGTATTATGTTGGCATTAAAACAGTTTTAAATTGTTGTACTCTCTTATACAAAGGTGCAATGAAATAACTCACCGTTTGTCTCTGTTCACTCTCTTGCAACTCTGGCACTTCCAGGAAGGGAAGGATGGTTTGTTTAATGCGATGGTAAAGAGTCCGGGCCCATCTTATGGATTCTGCCACAGGAGGCTCACCTTTGTTCAAAGGTGGTTTGTCCTTCAGTCTTTCAAAGATTTCCTGAATACTATCAACCTGTAGCAGAAAAAGGGCCTTCACTTGTTGCAGACTATTTTAAAACCCTTACAATAAAATGGTAAAGCATCGATATAGAAATAAACAAAAACACTTATTTGATGTGAATTAGTTAATGAATCTTAAAGAGTAGATTCTTGTGGATTAAAAAGCTGTAATTATTTGATTTAGTTAGTTGAATTATAGTATTGCTATTAAGTTTGTCATGCTGGTTTAAAGTACAAATCATGTTGAAAACGTTCATGGATGTTCTTTAGTTTAAACTAAATTTTTAACATAACTAAAGGCAATCAGCTCCTCTTTCAGATTATGTGACTACAGTACCTCTCTGCAATACTGGATCAGGATATCATTAAACTTTTTCATCAAATGGTTGTTGATGGCCTTTGTAGAGGGGATTTGTTTGAATTTCTGTAGCATTTCAAAGGCAGCAGCCGAGGAGTGCAGTGTGTTAAAAGACAGGTCGACAAATTTGATGATCTCTCCCTCAACAGCCTGAGCAGACATATGAAAAATTAATCAGTTTGACAAAACATATACAGCATGTATAAAACGATGCAATTACACTGAATGATAATTATTGCAGAAGTGAACTGATACAGATATAAATATCCCAAACCAACCTTCATATTAGCATCAAATTCTTCGATAATCATTTTCCAGTTGCTCTTTTTCGAGATGCTGAAAGGATTAAAACTGACCTCCTTAATGGGTAAAACCAGACCATCTGGTTTGTTCACCACTTCATTAATTTGTTTTCTACCTTTCAGCTCTGGGCTAAAAATGTTGTTGAATTCCTCGAGCACCTGAAAAACACAAACCCAAGAAACCTCTTTCAAATTTTATAGTTTGGTTATTGTGTGAGTGGTCAGGAATTTTTCAGTGAATGTTAAGAGTTCCCCAAAGTATGCTGACCTGAAACACATTGCACAGGTCCTGGCAGACAGAAGCCATGTAATCACTCCTGTCAAACAGTCTTTTACGGTCAAACTCCCAGCGAGCAGCTCTGCCTGATTTTTCAATTTCTGCACGCATCTCAAAGTAGGACAACTTCCACTGCTCCAGAACCTGCTTAGCCTCAAATACCATGGATTTGGCCTCTTCCCTATTTTCGCTGTCCAAGACAATACTTTGAATTTAACTTAGACAATAAAACTCAATCTTAATAAACCGCTGACTAATATTAACATCATATAATGGCTTTTTTTTTTATTAAATTGTATTTATTTTATACATAAAAAAAGCACATTCATGCATACTTAAATAGCTTGTGGACATCAATCCCTTGAGCCACTCGCTCACACAGCTGCCAGGCAATACGCTCCATTAGGGGCACCATACGCTCATTTGAGTTGTAGTGGCAAGAAATCATCCACACAATCTGCAAGCTCTCCATCATATGAGGGATGGTCTCCAGCATGATGGCAAAATTTGCTCCAGTAGCCAGATTCTACAAAAGACAACAGTAACTGTGATGAAGGTGAAGAGGATACTTCAACAAATGTGTGCTTTATGTAGACTCTTAGTTGTCAATCTATTCAGAAAAAAAGAGCCAGTCAGTGTAAAAGGATACTGAACAAAAACACTTCTAGAAAAAAGGTTTCTTACCATAAAGTGTCTTTCCAGTGTCTTAAGGAAGCGTGTAATTTCATCTGACTCTAGATAGTATTTTGTTAATTCAGCAATCGTTTCATTGAGGGTGTGAACAACGCCTGCATTTGTTTTGGTCATCACTTCCAAGATCTTCTCTACTACAGGCTGCTTGAGCTGCTCACACAGGGCGCTGAGAACTGAAGCACGCTCCTGCCAAAGTTCTATCTCTGCCATTGGCCCAGGTCCCTGGAGGAAAATTAGAAGTGAATGTTTCAGGTTGGTTACTAGATCACACAATATGGTTTAATGTCTTCTCCTTACAAACAATTTTAACTGACAGGACTTTTTTGTTTGTTTGTTTAAGATGGTTAATCAGCAAACATATATGTTAGGGATTAACTTGTGCTCAAGTCGTTGAGATAATTAATTTTTTCTAAGCTATGAAAAAGGAGAAATTGATCCAAACCTGTGGCTTTTTGCTTTGCTGCTCCTCAATAACAATGGTAATCTGAGCCTGCCAGTTCATCACACATTGCTCCAGCTTCTCCAGCATCTCAGGATTATTAAGCAGCACATTCACCTCTGGCTTCAGGTCCAGATCAGGGATTTGAAGTACAATCTCATCTAGGGCAAAGACACTAAATTTAAACTGAAATCTTTATTATTAAACTAGATTGACAGGTTTTTCTCCAGTGACAAATCCCAAAAGACACTAAACATTTCACAACACAAATGTGTTCAAAACAAAAAGAAAAGAAAAAGTCTGGAAGGCAATGTTCCTGCTGATTACTTTTCTGAATTGCTCCCTGTGTTTTAAAACTTTGATCAGTGATAAAATCATAATAAATTCATAATTCAACCCTCCTTTGCTGTGTTGAATAAAACAAACCTTCTATTTGAAGCTGCTGAAGAGTTGAGTTGCCCACTGCCAAAAATTTGTGCGTCCTGTTGAGCAGCTCATCGCGAATCATGAATTGCCCACACGGCTTTGTCAATCTTCCCTTTTTACTGGGACTACTGCTCTTTTCCTGAGGGGAAATCTCCTTGTGGTGGCCACCTGCTCCTGGTGCTGCCATTTGCTGGGCAGTGAACAAGGGTATATACATCTGACAAGAGACACAGTGAAAACATATACATCATATATTCTTTATCCAGAAAATTAGATCTAAACAAAAACAAGTTTAATGTTTAGAACTGTTCTGTCAATGTTAGAGACAGATGTTGGTTTGATCATAATATATTTTTTTAATTGAACTTACATGGACTAGTTTGTTCTGCAGCACTTCAAGGGGGTTTCCACTTTGCATGCCAATGTTAAAAAGCCTAGGCATTAGGATACTGGCCTCTTTCGTGTCAAGTGGTTGAACGACAGTCTCTGTTCAAAACACAAATGAGAAGGATCAATGAATCTCTATTATGTGTAACTTTGAAATAGGCTTAAGCACGTTTTATTGTAATAGTACTGAATAATTGCCTCACCTCTGGTGTTTCTGAGAAAGTAGAAGACGCGAGATTTCAAAAACTTCTCCGGGTACTGGTTTACTGAGACGTGAAGCTCAACATGGTACACCACTTTAACTTCAGTTGTCTGTAAACGTCAAAACAGAAATGAGGTTAAAGTTTGGACCGTCTCTGCCTTCACCAGAAACCTATGCAAATGATAGTGAATAGTCACAGATTGTTCTTACGTGTTTTTCCTCATTTGTTTTCTTTGAGTCAGAGGTGAGCTTCTGCTCAGGATCTGATGACTCTCCACCTTTCCTCTCTGAAGTTATACATACTTTATACATAAAAATAGAATATCATAAGAGATTACTGGCATTTCTAAAACTAAAACTCATCCCAATTACTTGTAATGGGGTCTAGTGCTAATAAGTTAATGATGGTTATTAGGGAAAATATAAGTGAACAGAGTACCACAACACTTACCGAGAGGATCCTCAACTTCAATTTCTTCCTCTCTAATACTTTTGAAAAACAAAAGACATGAATGAGAGTCCTCCTCAGAGACGAAGTTCAAAAAACGGATAATTTCCTCCTCTTTTTCTCCATCGCCACGGCTGAGAAGTTCGTCGAAACACTCGGGATACTTTTTTGCTAAATTAAAACCAGCAGTCACCTTCTGTCGGATCCACTCCACGCGCAAGTCGTCGTGTACCATTATTATTTCCGACTAATTATTAACACTCAAATCATTACGGACGAGAAACTTAGCGTTATCTAACATGACGCCGCTGAAACTCCACAAAACGACGAGGGTTGTTGCAAGTTAACGGCTTCCCGTTGCCTTGACAACGGCTGACCGTCTCGCGGCTGAGTAAAGGGAACGCTGTTACCAGAGTCATGACTTGAAGGCAGCATGCTCCTGAGCATTTGGGGAGGAAAATATGCTGCAGATAAAACCCATAATAATTCATGTGGAGACAAAGGATATGAAAACCACAGTACGCTGAAATCTTATTTTCTAAACTGGTGGTAAGAATGTAAACTCTGGTCATTTACGCAGTCAATATCGTAGCTCCGTCTGTACAGTTGAAACTGATTAAAATATTTTATTTTGGTGTGTGTAAAACAGATCAACAGGAGATCTGCTAATTAAGGTACAAAAATAATCAAAATGATTCATCAGAAATATACTGCATAGGTTAACTGATACGGTCAAAACAAATTCTGTTTATTCAAATCAAAACTTTCATGTATGGTTTAAGTGTTAAAATATCATCTAATACAAATGTCTTCAAAATATATCACATTTAAGAAGCAGCACAAAAATCAAGTCATATTTTAAGCATATAGTTCTTGAAAATTTGATTTAATGTAATGAATTTTGTGTGCCTAACACAATCATATGAAAAACTAAAAATGTTGCCACGTGAGATAAAACTCTGTTGTGGTTAACCTCAGTATAGACTGTAATAAGCCTTAAGCACTAAAGAGATGCATTTTTGACAGACAAATCAAATCTTTTATTGTCAGTAAGAACAAATGACTTTAAAAAGAGGTAAGGCATGGAGAAGAAAACATTTTAATTTAAAAAAATGGGAAAAAGACAACAGAAATTGTCCATACTCGTTAATACAATCATTTAACAATTTAGCTAACCAGTAATTACTAATTACAAATATCTAAGTACAAACAACAGATCTTTTTACAGAACCTGATGAAGGCCAGCCTGTTGTGTGTTTCTTGTGCTTTGGCTATCCATTTGTGAAGCAAAGAGACAGAAGTGGGCAAAACAAACCAAAGGCAGACAAACAGGCTGCCATGTTTTCACATTAACAGTTTTGAAAGAAAAGAGCTTAAAAACTGCCAGACATTACAGAAAGTGATGCAGCAGTATACTAATGTAATAGAATGTGTTCCCAGTGAACAAATACAGACATTCAACAATACAAAGACAACAAAAAAAAAGTTTGATTTGCTTTCAGAAAGGAAAATCCAATTCCATACGGTATAAACTTTTTTCTTTTTTTTTTTTTTAAAACATCCTTATGTTGCACAGTTCAATGGCAGGTGAAAAGGCTATAATGGAAAAAAAATAGAAACACATCCAGTCAGCATTCATCTGTAATTCTGACATTTCATTATAAATTTTAAAAAAATATATAATTCTAGTTCTGTACTAACACACACACACACACCTCTCACACAGCTGCTCAAACGGTATTCAACACCAAAAGGCCAAAACTCCTTCACTGTGTCTCAGGAGCACATATGAGGGAACAAAACCACCAAAGCTGAGGTAGGGCCACACAGCGTTACCTACACTTTAGCAGGCAATTTTCTTTAACTAAATTACCAAATACACCGTTGTGACAAAGCAGCTTCTCATAAAGCACTCTCAGGTGAGAGGATTAGTTCGTCTTAGATGGGGTAAGTTTCGTTAAGGCTAAGAGTGAAAGGTCAACAAACATTACAGTGAGGTCAGCAGAAAGACATCTTCCTCTGTGACGGGACCGCTAAAAACTGTTGCCTTACAGACGACTGCGTTTAAATGGCTCCAAAGGGAAAAAGAAGTGCTTTGAGCAAGAAGAAGCCTAACCAGGCTGCGCAGAAGCTGCTATAAGTTGTAGAGACAATGTGAGCGAAAGTGGCAGTAACTCACAGACAAACAACACACAGACTGCTCCTAACCAACAGCCTTCTGCGGTCTTGCATGAAGAGATGGCTCAGTTGGCTTGTAGAGACATCCAGTTGCAAAAACACGGTGGAGTGCAAGGTCTGTGTGACAGACTGGATGTGTCACCTCAACATAAACACGTGCTAATGCTGGACCTGACGTCTGCAACAGCGTAGAGGAGTCTGTAGTTTCTCTAAAATTAATCAGTGAGAAAATTGGTTTTCTTATTGTTTTTTTGGTGAAAGTTTCTTGTTTGTTGTGTTATTGTTAAGAAAATAGACGCATCTCAAAGAAGTAAACCAATCTGCAAAAAAAGGATAAGCCTTTTACTGCAAGTTACTCCATGACTGGAAGTCAGATCTGCCAACAGTGAAGCTCAGTGACGTCACACCATTATTAGAGAAAGTGCCAACATTGAAGAAAAGTGGAGAAACAAAACATTTATGAAAGTATTTTTTCTTAAAGGAAAATGAAATGTTGGATAGCTTTTTATAAAAGGAAATCCCATAAAAGCCCAAAAGAGGAAGTTTTCCAAATAAAGGTATACTCTGCAGCAAAACTGTAAGGGCTCAATTTTTTTGTGATAAAGTTACTATTTAATACTAAAGTACATTTTTAAAATGCATTTTAATTTAAATGTTGCATTCAGAAGTCATTGGTCTTCATTTTAATGACCTTCATTCTTCCCAGTGTATTAAATTCCACAGCATTTCAAAACGTTCTGCACTGAAGCATCGTGATCCTGGTAAAAAATATACTTTGTTACATGAAACCGCAATAAGAAACACTCTGTCCTCCTGTGTCTGTTTTTGAAATCTCTGGGAGGTGATTGTGCTCCAGCTCAATGTTTCTGTAACTCACCATATCATTTTTTTCCACATCAATTGTTAAAAAAAAATATATATATATATATATATAAAAAAAATCACAAGTATGAACTCATT
>JAOXNZ010000001.1:17849450-17864681 GCA_028566095.1 Kryptolebias brasiliensis | reverse complement strand
TAAAAAAAAAATATATATATATATATATATAAAAGTCCCCAAATAACATCTCTGAAATTAGTCTTTATGAGCAGATAACCGTGTGGCTTGATTTCTTCTGTTTACTAGCTATTATAGGTATTATTAGATCATCCCTTCAAAGTAATCCATCATGCTCAAAGCTGGAAGGCAGCAGGGAGAAGGAAAATGGGCAAAACTTCACTCCTGTCCCACTGTAGAATTTATTTTGAAACTCCACCCTGAGAAGAAAGCAAACAGCTGTCAGAAACATAAAAATACTGAGATAATTCAAAGACCTGTGACACTGACAGTCACATGAGAACTTACCAGTGCAGCCGAAGGGCATGAAGGAACGCAGAAAGTCCCTCCATAACCAGGAGGATGGACACAGTGAGAACAGCAAAAAGGCCAAACACTGGAATCAGAAATAAAACCCCAAGTCTGGTGTCCATTCGTAGTCCCACTCTCATCACCATGGCCCACAGCACCTCTGATAGCTCTGTGAAATCATAAAGAAGTGGAAAAAAAAGTGTGTGCTTTCAATTTAGGGAAATACAATACACAGACAAACAGGAAGGTGATGGTGCAAATGTAAAATAAATCCCACGAGTCTCACAATGACGTCTGACCACATTTCCTCACTCTGCTGCTGTCTTTATGTGCTCTAACCTTCATGTTTCTATTCAGAATTATTTCTATCATTAACATGTGATTTTCTTTGTCTTTCTTTCAATAGGAACTACACCTGAACCAGTCATTCTATGCTTGACTCTGTCTCTTTCCTGTCCTCTCAAACTCCAGCCGATCGAGGTCGAGGCAGAGGCTGCTCGTCTTGAGCCTGGTTTTGGTTCTGCTGGAGGTTTCTTTCTGTTAAAAGGGAGTTTTTCCTTTCTACTGTCTTCAATGTGTTGCTCAGGAAGGGAGACTGCAACAAAATCAAGATTCAACGCAATCTGTGGTCTTCCTTAGATAGATAATGTTTACTAATTGGCTTTTGTAATGTATGTGAATGTTTTTTGTATAGTGCCCTGAGATGACTTTTGTTGTGACTTGAGGCTATATAAATAAACTGAATTGGTACTTACAAAACCAAAAGAATGAGGATAAAATGTGAAGTTGGCACTTTATGTTTGATTGTTTCTATCTGTAAAACTTACTTTGCATTCAATGTGCAATTTTACAAGAATTAAAAATAATAAACAAGCCTGTGTCTCACTGTAGACCATCATACTCACGGGCATGAGCCAGGCTCAGAGCCCAGAGCCTCAGGTAGGACGCCGTGTTTGAGACGCAACCCAGGCAATACTCTATAGTGTGAATGGCTTGATGAAGAAACTCGTCTGCAAAGTTGAACTATAACAAGAAGATTTATCAGAATCTAAAGAGTGGCAAATAACAATGGTTGCTGATAAAGAATGTCAGATTTAAATGGCAAAGATTCAGTTTCTTCAAAGGTCTGACCTCCGCTGAGCGGTGCTCTCCACTACTGGAGAAATCACTGTGACTGCTGCCCTCCTCTTCATCGTGAGTCCTCAGCAGGCAGAGCTCCTCATCACTGTTTCGCCGCACGCGCTCATATCCCTATGAAAACAAACACAGGCTTAGTCTATTTACACATTTAAAATCGAAACTGGTGGCCAACTATCTTTGGTTTTATTACACAGATGGGGCGGCCAGTATATCTATTTTTACATTTTTAAAGCATGTTGTAAGGTTACGAGATAAATCAAGCACTGCATCCAGATTCCACATTTAATCTGTACAAAAGGAACTCTGCTTATTTTATTAATTAATTGTTCTAAATTTTATATTTTAACTTTTAGGAGTTTAATGGGAAAAATCTGAAAACACATTGTATTTTACCTTCATACGCTTGTTTAATTATCTAGACTTGATAAGTAAAAAAAACAAAAAAAAAAACTTATGCTTTGAGCAAGCTTGCAAGAACCCTGCTGGAACCATTTATTTCTTGTTTTACATTTGATAAAATAACTGTACCTCTATCTTTTATAATTGAATAGTATGAACTAATGAGACTGAAATGTGTCATTACTTGAATGATGAATATTTTAACACTATTAAAGTTTGCATCATTCTTTTACTGAAGCAGGTAATGTTCACTGTAGGAACAAAAAAAATGACTTCCTGTTTTACAAATGTCTTTTTTATATAAAAATTATGAGAGACAAAAAATTATTTTCAAAGTAGTTAGTAAACTAATTAAATTGCTCAAATACAACAGTAAAATACATTTTTCCATTAATGCACAAATGAAAGATCTGATATGTATAAAATCCTCACCCTGTACATTCCCAGGTGGCTGCGACCTCTGTTCTGAAGCCAGTAAAGGTAAAGCGGTTTCCCCAGGAGTAAAACAGGCACTGAAAGAACAGCGATGACCAGCAGAAATACCTGTAAGCCAGTCTGCAAGAAGAAAAACAGCACAAGTGTTGTACAATTTCTCTTGTTTACTACAGTACAACTAATACCAAACCAAAGTGGAACTGTTCTGAGAAACTGCACGGGGCTTCTCACCTGTCCTGGGTAGAGGGGCTTCACTTCAACATCTTGCATGAGGAACATGTTTATGAAGTGAATGAGAATGCTGGGGGCATGTTTGGAGTCCTTTGCAGAGAAGGCCAACCACTTGAACACTATCATGAACACCAAGTAGCCAAATAGGCACAACAGGAACACGAGTTCAGGCAGAAATACCAAGTAGAGATTGTACCTCTTCCTAAAGTACCTATTTTGAATCAACAAAAAGAAGGAAAATGAATAAAAACCAAAACGTTGGACATTTAAGCTGTTTCAAGACTTAAAATAAAACTAAAAATATTACTTACATGTGATTAAAAGTGCTGAGGATTACCCCAAAGCTCATATGTATAATGCCCAGTATCACAGACATCTTCATCTTATAGGAGTTAAGGTATGTAAGGCGGTTGGATGCCAAGTTCCATATCTTTACAACAAAAGGATGACAAAATATTACTTAAATCCCAAAAGATTATCTGAGCCCCAAAATGAATAACCAGCTGCGTCTGTCTAATCTGTTACTTAAGGAACAGCTGGTTATTCCTGCTCTTCTTACAAACTAAATGTTTTTTGAATGCACATCCAATTGTCACTGCTCTACTCCTGTTGACAAACAGATACCTTTTAATTTTTTTGAGTATGAAATAGTTCTTTAAATGACCACAACAATGAGAAACAGAAAATATTACACAAGATGACTAGTCTTAAAACTCTCCTCACCGGATCGATTCCAAGAGGATACGGTCCGTGAAAAACTCCCGTAACGTTTGGATCCAGAGTGAGAATCCTATTCCCGAGAACAAACTCATTCCTTTAAGGCATAAATAAACAATAAGAGTCTGTGTTACAAGTTACAGAATAAAACATAAAAATTACCTTACATACTGTTGACATTTGTAAGTCTAAAATTAAGTACTTACGTCCACACTTTTGCATCATACATGGCCTTCACACTCCACCCAGAACCAAAAATATTAAGAGACTTTGAGAAACAGTCATTGTAAATTAGACCCGTGTAGATGGAGAACAGGCCCATCATCAGAATAATATAACGCCCCTCGAAGAATGTGTTCCAAATCTGCACGTAGATATCAAATACACAGTTACATTTCATGCACACAACCTGCCACTGATCACTAGTTAACATAAAATGAGCTTCAATATGAATACTACCCGCTCACCTCATTCCTGGTGTTTTTAAGTTTGCGGTTGTTCTCATACAGCACCATCCAGGAGGCAAACAGAGCCATGAGAACTCCGTGACCGAGGTCTCCAAACATCACGGCAAACAGGAATGGGAAAGTTATGATTGTAAATGGAGCTAAAAACGAGAGGAAAGATATTCAAACATAACATTGTGTTATTGAGTTTAAAATACTAAAAACTGGCATGATACAACATTTTCACAAAAAAAGACTATCAACAAATAAACTGAATTTTGATGGCATTTTGTGAAGAGACCGTTGTGAAACACATCCTAAAGCTGCTGTTATTTTTTGTGAAATTGTTTACAAGTTACACTTTTAAAACAAAAGCCACAGACTTAAAATATGCTGGCCTTTTTCACAATTCGATCCATCACATTTTGGTTTGGGAGTTTTACTTGGTGATGAAAGCGTGTGTGATCAAAAGAGGTTTTTAGAGAAAGCTAGTGAAATGAACTCACCAGGGTTTACCTCCCTGTAAGAACACACCCCATAGGCATCCACAATGTTCTGGAAACCAGAGGTAAATTTGTTGGTCCTAATAAGGGTGGGCGGAGTGTCAGTGGTGGGAATACGGTTAACAAAAGAGGGAACTGTTGCACCGCTTTTTCTCTGAAATATTAAGGTGAAAACTTTAGATGAGTATTACATGAAAATTACTTCATCAAAAAAGACAATGTCTATTCTGGTTCAGTCATCTTGGAATCATACACTCCTGAGAAACACAATTATGGCAAAAATAATAAGAAAACAGGATTATAGAAAACCATCCTTCTTTGTACTAAATAATGACTATCATGAAGAGTCTAAAAACAGAATATGAGCAGTAATTTGTAAAAGGTTTCCTCACCGATCCATCTTCCAGGGCTCTCCGCAGTTTAGGAATGTCATTGACAGGACACCACACCTCAGCAATCAGGCACTTGTTAGTCACATCAAAACTGCACAGGTTCAGAATGTAGTATATGGCCTTCATTTTCTTGACCTGGACAATCCAGGTGTAGACTGACTCTGAAGCCCTGATCAGGACCTGTCTCAAATAATCCTCTGTCCTATGAAGCACCTGGACGCAGTAACAGGTACACAGATTGTGACTGTGATTATGACTTCAACATAACAGAAAACATGCATTTACATCATCTAAATGAGAGGCTTTCGTAGATTTTGATGCTCATAAATAAAAGAGGAATACAAAAAGCAAACAAGACAAAAGAGTTCATTAAGAAAGGGAGCATGGTGAAGAATTTGCATGGCGAGAAAAAAAGATCTTGGCAACATTCAGCTGAGGTCTCCTGCTGATCATGTGCTACAGGAGCTAAAACAAACTCTGTTTCAGTCACATAAATCAAATAAATACCACATGACTCACAGTATAAACAATGCTCACTGAGAAACTCATTTCCAAAACAACACATGAACAAGTGGGTTCATTTTTCAGGAAATAGACATTTTGTATTGTTCTTTAAAAAAGAAAAACTCCAGATCAAATTAGATCGCTGACTGCTCTGCATGTATTTAATGGTTTTCAAGGTATAAGCTTGCTTTTTAACAAAGAACAAAAAAATACATATTTAGAGGCTTTAAGAAGATATATAAAACCTACTGTATGCAGATCCTGAATGCGAGTTTTTAGCCCTTCCACAACATCATTCCTCTCATCGTTGCTACTGGGATATGGATACAAGTGGCAGTGGTAGCTATAGAGGAAAAATGTTATTTTAACAAGTATAATAAAGCATTCACAATTTACATTTAAAATTAAAACTACAGAACCAGGTGTCAGCCTGAAGTGTTATGTTTGATATTTACCAATCGCAGATTTTCTTCACTTTCTGGCCAATTTGGTCTCCCCAGTAGGAGATCAGGAAGACCACACATTTAGTAGGCTCACCCTGCAGACAAATAATAAGTTTAAGTATTGTGTTTAAAAGTTTTACTGTTGATGACAAAAGCAGAATCTTGAGAAGTAAAATGTACTTTATGAAATTATTAGTTTTTTCCCAGTGAGAAAAAACAAAAAACGCCTGTCTTTCACTGAGCTCTATTCACCAGTAAATATTGAATCTGCCTGTAAAATTTGTCTGATTTTCTAGAAGTACTAATAATCTGAATAGTGTTGTTTGTCTCAATAGGTAAGATCAGGGACCTCATTGTATATGAAGCCAACCAGGAGGAAAGGTCACAACAGATTCACTTATGTAATTTTTATTTTAAACAAACAAAATATAGTCATTGACAGTGCTTTTCTCTGCGTTTTGTTAGAATAATTACATCTATGCTTCTAATGTCATGACAGCTCAAAGTGACTGTTCTGATAAAAAGTCTGTTTCATGTGATCCAATAACCTTTGTGTTCTTCTTTACCAAAAATATACTTGTTAACACCTGAGTAAAGTGTTGACAAGTAACACTTTACTCACACTTTCTAGAGATTTATGCTTTGACTCTGCAGAGCACCACTCAGAGCTTCTGAAAGGTGAAGTATGTCCTGCAAACAGCATTGGCAGAACCCGTCTTGATTACTCACACAGAGTGGTTTGGATTAAAGTTGTATTTTGTTGTGAAGAACTAACATGAAAGCCTTAATAAGCAATAGAAAGAAGTTAATATAAGCTAAGAGGAGAAACTAGTTTGTGCATTTTCTTTGTTCATTTTTTTCTTCTTGCTTCCTTACAAATTCCCTGCACTACATTTCAAATGCTTTTGCTGTCTTGATTGTCCAAATTTTACAAGCACGTCGCATTGCAGAGTAAAAATGAACAAACTTGAGTACAACTCATTGTCTTAGTAAGCTGTGGGGAACTTACTGTTTCAGGATTTTCTAGATACTCTTCGACTTCAGCATAGCTGAGGATGGTGTAACCTTTGCAAACTCTCCAAAGCATTCGCTCAAAGGCCTCAATTTTTACCCTTTGAATCAGCCCAGAAAGGAAACTACAAAAAAACAAAAGAAAAAAAAGGTTCACAAACAGGTTACTGTGTATAATAAATTGGGCCCCACAACATTTAGCTTTTAAATACCACCAATATAAAAAGTTCATAAATAATATTTAAGAAGAAAAGAAAGAAAATAGAAATATAATAATCAGATTTAAAGAAAGCAAAACTGAGCAGTTGGATCACAGAGGAAGATACTTTGTGAAAGATAAGTAAATTATTGTTAACTCTCACACTTGAATTATTAACCTTGTTACATTTTTCACTGATATTTAAACTGTGAAGCCAACTCATTTATCAGATGTATGAAGCTGCATTCAATCATCACAAAAACCCTGAGCTCACTTGAACATTTATAAACTGTCTTTTGTGGTTGTGATAGTTTTTAATGTTGCATTGTTAGGAAGGCAGCTATAAAATATTTAAAACGTAGAGCCTATCATTTATTAAACACTTAGTATTAGTTTTTTCCCCTTCTTGGTAAACCATGTAAGCAAAGTGAACACATTTTCTTAAAAAGAAAGACAAAAAAAGTCTAAATATTTTAAAGAAACTCAAATATTAAATTTCACAGATCTAGAACTTTCTAACTTACACCCACTGCATTCGCACTTTAAGAAATATCCAGAGCATTCTAAATATTTATTGTTCTACAATTCATCGAGGCAAATGCAGATGATATTAAACTTCTTTGATACAAGATTTGCTGCTTATTTTGTGTTGTCCATTATGGTTACTGAATATAAATTGAAAATGTAAATTTAATGAAACATGCCAGTCCGCAGAAAGTGAAAGGTTTTGAAAATATTCTGAAACTACATACAGTTGCTTTCATATAAACAGCGTTAGTGCAGCTCTTACCCCAGTTTGGCTCCGAGCCTCTGCATGCTGCTGTAGTCCATCCTTGTGTCTTTTTCTAGAAAAGGAAACTCCTCATACTGTACTTGTTGTGGCTCTCTCTGATAATATAGAAAGACGCAGGGAATTTAGGAAAAGAAAACAAACCCAATGGGAAAAAAACAAACACAAACTCTTGCTACCATAGAGTAAAAAATTAATATAATGAGTTAAGTTGAATTCAGCACCTCAGCAGTTCTCTGTACAAAGATGCGGGTGATGCGAAGCATGTGTGTGTACTCTGTCAGCTCCAGCAGATTCTTCTGAAGCTTTTCTTTGTTTCTGGTGACTTCACCTAACTCAACCTCAAGTCTCTGCAGCTGTTCCTGTGAAGAAATGTTTATGCATGTGTGTCAAATACAAGACAGTAGTATTACCAGTAGTAACTTACCATTATAGTAATGACATTCTTGGGTGAAGGAGCCACTGGACTCATATCTCTTTCTGGCAGAGGAATTTCTGCTTTCTTGATTTCTCTGAGAAGGTATGCTGTTAAAAACAACAGAAACAATTTGGAAATATTTATAACTTTCACAAACCATGACTATCCTTTGAATAACCCCTGCATTAAACCCAAGACAGTATTTTCCGTCCTAATCTAATGATCCAGAGTTTAGTTAACTAAAGGCAGCAGTTCATCAACCAAATCTACAACCACCTGACAGCTCCCATGACTGTAGGGTTACTGGTCACTTAATTTTTCCGTGAGAACATCCACTGTTGTCTCATTTATTCCTGATTTTGTTTCCACAGTCCCTTCAATGCTTTATCTTATTATTGAGAGAGGAGAATGATTCTAATTTCTACCCCAAAGCCCAAAACAAATAATGAACTTATTTCTTTTGGATCAGACAAGACAGGGAGCCTTACTTGTCAGCACATTAAACTCTAGCTTATACTTACCGAGGATCCTCTCCATCTCTTCACATTTTTTGATCTCACTAACATATTTTCGCTGGAATGAGTTGACGCTGGGATTGAGCTGAAATAGGTGTAAGAGAGTTCATGAGTTAAGCACAGAAATATCAACAATCCTCTTACAATTTCATTGTTGTGGAAATGTGAAACACACTAATGTCTTCAATATTTATCTAAACAAACTACAATAAACCACACAGCTGCATTACACGATTATCTGTCCGTCATTTCCATGAAACAATTGTGCTTTCTGCTGAAACTCTCAAGTCTCAATTCTATTGATGTCTGGCACTTATTTTACATGTATAAAGTTATTTAAATTGCATTGCTATTGTTTTGGTGCACATCTGCTGAATATATACACTGAAATACTAATTGTTTTCATGTATGTTCCTAAAAAACATACAGTCTACATGGTGTGGACACTTGAAAAGTAGAAGTTAAACTTTTCCACTTCGTTTACTATCTATGCCAAACTCAAGAATAACCATAAAGTCAGCCATGACTGTGTTTAATGTGATATAGGGTGTAACCCGAAGGACTTACGTCCCTGAACTCCACCAGCCCCAGTTCTCCCAGTTCACTGATGCAGTCGTATGAGGACCCAGACTGCAGGAACAGCTGGGCCAGACACATCTCTTCACCTCGAAACAGAGAGCCCATCCTGACAACAGGCTCGGATATTTCCCCTGTTCCAGTGTTAGCAAACTAACAGGGGACGTTTCTGCGAGGTACAAGTCGTCGGTCAAGTTCTTCCTTGTATTTCCATGACTCGGCTCAGGTGATAAAACAATGTTTAACTTGCATAATGCTGAATTTACATACCTTCCGTCGTAACAGTAGAGGCTGTTCCTGTTAGCGAGCTAATTGGTTAGCCAGGTGATCCGTCTTCCGGTTTCTTGTATTACAACTCGTTTTCTCAAAGTTTAATTTGGAAACATACGCTCACTCACTGTATCTTGGAATGTTGCGACCAGTCTTCTTACATTTTAATCAAGTTTTAGACGTGGGTTTGCCTTTTCCGTAACTCTCCACGTCACTTTCGCACTGAGTGCGATCAACTTCCACAAGAACCTTTGGACCAATGAGGGCCGTCGTCTGGAGTCTGCGCAGTGTGGCGCGAACCACGTTCTGTTGATTTTAAGCCCTCAGCGCTGCCTGAAGGCAAGTGCACGCCTGAGACTCACGCGTTTATTCACTTTTTTATATGTTTTTGATAAGCAGACATACTGAGTATCCCCCACTTTTATACAAAAATGAGTGTAAAAATTTTTAAAGGCACTCATTGACTCGTATATCTTTTTCTGCATAATGCACGCAGTTATTCTTTAGCCGCCACGAGTAAAATAGATGGGACAGATTAACAATAAATTAAATTCAGCACACTTTTTTTAAATAGATGATTTATGCAAGAGGTGTTTTTTTTTCTTGTTTTGTGTATCTATCAAAAACAGAGCACCAAGTGGGCTGCAAAAATGTACCATGCCATATAAGTGTCATATAAAACTGTTTAATAAAACCAACTTTTAAAAAGTCAGTTTCTTTACAGAGATATTGAACATTTAAAAGTTGGTGCATTTCTGTAGGGTTATATTGGTTGTCAGTTTATGGCTGGATTATTAAACTGGATTACTAGCAGGAGAGAAGAAAATTAAAAACCCAGCATGTAAATTTATTTATTGATTTTTGTCTTTATGTAGAAAGAACTGACAATGAAGGGATAAATGAAGGTAATTTTTAGCCAATGTTTAAGGAAGAATGTCTTAGGCACCTCAGTGATTTGAATAAAACATTAGGTTAGCTATATAGTGAAGTCGACTGCAGAGAAAAAAATACTTTCATCCTTAAATTGACTGGAGTTATGCATCTATAGCAATGCAGCACCCAAAAAGGACACACAATAACATGGCTACAGCACAAGAAGCCCGCTTGTCGTTTAAGAAAAATGTTGAGATCATAACAGTGTTTACAGAAATAAACAGAAAAATATTTTTATTACAAACTGGAGCAACAAGTGTTAACATTCACAAAATGACCAACATTTCAAAACTACAAAAACTATAAAATTATGAACAACTTTCAATGGAAAAAAATATAGTAACGTTTCACGCTGACAAATGGGTAAATCATATTTTAGCATCTTACTCTCTCTTTCTCCATCTGAAGTCATCCTTTCGATCTGTTTTATATATTTTTTAGTTTTAGAGAGCAGCATTGTGCCATGCCTGTCTGATTTGTCTCCAAGGAGTTCCAAGAATCGAGGCAGTGATAAACATGAAAACCAAGATCATACCTTTAGCCAGCGACTGAGAATAAGGCTCACCTGTGAAAGAGACACTGAAATAAGTCATTATGGCACTGTCAGTATTTTTTAATTTGCTCTGGGATTTACACTTTTTGTTAGATTACTAATAACCCAAATTTAGCTATGATAAATATAGTCTGCACTTCAGGCTAGAAAGTACTTAATGTGTTTATTAATCACACAAACACTCAAACAGCACTTCCTTCTTTTACTACATGATCTGAAAAAGGAATGTGTAAACCTCCACATCATCCTTTTAGAATGAGTCAAACCCTTGCCTGTGTAATATTTAGTGAAAGGAAAGGCAAGCTCAGGCCAACACACATCATTCCTGTTACAGTCGTATTCTGTGAAGTTGATCCGAAACCTACAAAGAAAAGAAAATCACTCTGTGTTAGCAACTCAGCAACAACAAATTGATGTGGTCAAGCGACTCTTCTTAAAGGCAGTCTTAAAAGTTCCAGCACCTGCTTTTGGGTGGTCCTGTGTTGACAGGAATGTCAATAAATGTGACTGTGGAGGTGATGGGGAACAACTGAGGCTCCTCCAGGTTCTCACATGAAGGAACATCACCCCCTCCACAATTCAGTGTCCAAGTAGACAGGCCATAACTGAAAATAACCAGAATTAGAACATGTTTAAGCATCAATTTAAAAATCCTTTACAGCACTAACAGGAATTAGGCTATATAGCATATTTCATCAACTACCAGCTTCTCATGCTCTGTGAAAAACAGAGCAGTCTGTGTTGTCACAATATCTGATACACACCTTACTTCTAAAGCACGTATTTCTCTTTGAGGTATGCCACCTATCAGGCCAGTGGTTAGAGTCCAAACTTGAATATGCTGGTGGGATGGAATACCACTGCATGCACCTGAGACGTCTCCCACAGCTGTGCTTGAGTTCAGCGTGACAACTGGATTTGATTTGTGTGAACGACATTTAGTTAGTGCAACTAGAACCCATTTTATCATAAATACTGTGAAAAAGCTTATTTGCACCATCTACTCACAGCTTATGTTGACCCAGTCTGTCATAGTTGAAAGATTTGGGTTTCCATTTTTTGCTACACATGTGGCAGCTATCAGAGTTTCTTGCAGATTAGTAACCATTTCTCTAAAAGAGAAAAAAATATCACTTCCTTAGCTCACAACCAAAACATACTGTGTAGTTTTAAGTATTTAACTGAAGATCTCATACTGAGCCACTGACCTCAGGAGATTACACTCAGTCAGATTCTGTTGACTGGCAGCTAGCAGGCATCCTGAAGTTGAATTTTCCCTAAAAAGAACTGGTTTAATCTGAGCAGTGGAACATAGTCCATCATACACTGATAGACAAATCAGAAACACAAGAGAACAAGTTGTCATTTAGTATGGATTGACGTGTGTGACTGAGTATTTAGTTACAGTTTAAGCAACAAGCCAATGATAATGTTATTTCGTGGGTTTTACCTGGTTTCCAAATATTAATTGATGTCTTCTGTATTGCTTCTGTATTGTTGCCAACAACACCAGCAATGACAGGCTTTCCCACCTGATACCCTGTCATTTGAAATAAGTGTAAGTTATCCTCTGTAGTAGCTTTTATGCACACTGTTTTCTCAACAAACATGTTTATAACAAAATGTCTTTTTTTCTTCCTCCTACCTGGGTTTCCTGACCTAGTCTTGGGCATGAATTCTCTGTTTAGAAACACGGCCGAATATCTTGTGGTTAATGCCACTGTTTAAAGGAGAGAAAAACAAAATCAGTAAACATGGAACAACTTTATTAGCTTTTACTGTAGATAGTCAGTTTACAGGCAAGCATTACAGGCACTCACCGCTTCCATTTGTGATGATGGACCCAACAGTGCGTGTCAGTGTGACACCTGTGAGGCCATTTCCTGTCCAGAAGAATTTGTAATCCAGTGCTAAGGTCACATTTTGACACACCAGTTCCTTGGCTTTAGATAAATATGAGCATATTTCACCATTAATCTAACTGTTAGTTTTAGTTACTGCAGTAAAAATGCCATATGTTGCATTATACATACATGTAGAGTCCACTGCACCACTTTCAGAAATGAACAAACTCAAGTCAGGAACCTCAACATCAGTTACATTCACCACCACAACTCCTAGGGAAAAAAGAATAAGTCAATGGCATTTAAAAAGTATCAAAACACATCAACACACTCCTAAGAACAGTAGGGAAGTAATACCCACTCCCCTGCCCATTCATAATTTCAGTGCTTAAATCTGTTGGTTGTGTTTGGAAGGGAGATCCAGTTGGACAGGAACGGAGAAGAGTCACACACTCGACTTGGAAATTTTTCAGAAATGCTGCAGGAGCAGTGTTCATACAGTATCCGAGGATCATCTGTGGAATAGAAACATACATTCAGTCTTAGTTGCTAAGGTTCAGACAACACTCTATGAAAATCTTACCTAAAAAATGTAAAATAACAAAACAACATTAAACATAAAACTAACCTGAGGAATAGTGAAGTACTGGCCATTTTTTGTGATAATCGAACTTCCTTGAATATAAAGACTTACTGGCAGCGGGGCTGACAGTACAGGAGTTTGGAAAGAAGGGCCAGGACTAGATGCACTAAAATGAATAAAGACCAAAGGATGCATAATGACAACGAGACGTGAAAATTACTCAATAAAAAATGTGATCAAAAACGCAGGTTTAAAATGTTGTTTTTTTCTCACATTGTGTCTCCTTGGTAAAAGAAACCAAGATAAGGGTTGTTTTCAGTTGGAGACTTGACACATAAAAATGGAAACCAGTCTGGAGCATTTTCAGAAGATTGCACAGAGCACTGATAATCTGGAGCAGGAGACACCTGTCCACCAAATGGTCCTGGCAGACAATGGGATGCAAATAGCTTCAAATCATCGCTGGAACAGTCCTATTAACAGTGAAACACAAAAATGTGGATTCATGCAACATGACATACATTTGACTTGAATACTCTTATTAAATTATATCAGCAAAATAAATACCTGATCACAGCAGCATCGAACTTCACAAACTCTGAATGTCAGGTCACAGGGACAAACGCCCAATGGTTGGTACACTTGGTTTGGAATGACTGTCTTGTTATCTGAAGCGAACAGATGATTCATATATTAAAAATGTGCTTTCTCTCAAAGTGCTCAGTCCACATCATCATAACTTTATTTGATTTACCAGATCCAGCATTAGCAGGGAACAACCGGGCGTGTATGGAAGCCCGGATCATCAGCGATGCCTGGGGTGTGCTGCCAACACAGGCAGACACCTGAAGGGTTTCCAGGACACACAGAAACTTTAGACAGCAGTCACTGTTTGTATCATTCTCAGCACACAAGCGCAGACTTTGATTCAACTTCAGATGAACTCGTAATGCAGTCTGAGGGATAGGACAACACCAACACAAGCATCATTTTAGAGGATTATCATTTTTTCAGTCCTTGCATTATCTGATGAACTCTATCCGTCAGATGGACCTCCTACCTTTCCTATCTGTTCTGCTGTGAGCACCCACCGTGTGGCTTCTTCTGCACATGATGGAGAAACAATGCTCCCTGCAGAATTGAATAAATCTTCATCTATTCAAAATCACAATGAAGACACATATCTACCTCGTACCTTTCGAGTCAGCACGAAGGTGTTCCAGCAGATATGTAGAGTGAGGGAGGCGTTTTTGTTTGAATCTGTTTACCTGTTGTGTTGGATGGAGAAACCGTCCTCAGATTCAGAGAAACACCTGAGGTGTTCCCCAGCAGATAGGCGGTGACTGCAGGTCCAGTAGCTGTGAGGAGGGACGGCTGGAAAACTAAAGAACAAAAATAAGTATCTGTGATTAGGTTCGCACACATGGTAGTTACATAAAATGAAGCACTTACATGATTAGGAGAGCTACCTTCCAACTAGTAGTTAGCTTCAAAGCTAGGTGAAAAAACTACGGCTATTTTAAATGAAGATAGATAATAACTTCCGTACAGAAATCTTACCGACAATGTTTTGACCGAGAGCCGATGAAACAAGGAGCAGCACAGATACGACTCGGCGTAAAACAGACGCAGAAAATATAATATCGCCCTCTTTAGCCATTTGTTGACATATTTGTAAATTATTTGGGATGTCTTAGCAACGCAGAGCTCAACCAATCAACGACGAGGAAGATTCTTGCTCTGATGAAACAGAAAAACTGAATTAGGTTCCAACTGAACAACAGCGCCCCCGGTGGTCACAGAGGGTACAAGCGCATTTATTTTCCAATAATCAATCCCTGTTAAAGTTTTCTCCAAACCACGTTTTTAATGGTTTCTTAATTCTCTTTAAATTATTGTATAACTTTCGCATTTATTAATTTGCCACAATATTTGCTGTTTTTTTTTACTAAGCTAAGCTTGTTGTGCAAAAGTAACACTTAAGTACCATTAATTAACT
>JAOXNZ010000001.1:17834719-17848234 GCA_028566095.1 Kryptolebias brasiliensis | reverse complement strand
CCCCTGCACGTACAGGAGTAAGGTGAAAAGATGTAAGGAGCGCTGTTTGGAGGAGGCTGTCCAGCTGCTGAGACAAACATCTGCAGCTCAGCTCCGGGCTCTGGAGGACGAACAGCTCCTGCTGCTCGTCAGACTCCTCATATCCCTTCAGCTGGAGCTGGTCTGCATCTCCACGGCCTGTCGAAAAGTGGACCAGGTCAGCTACACCGCTTCTCTGTTCGTTTTTAATAAGAATTGGGACGAAATCTTCTAAAAAACTTCTCATGATCTGCTCAACAGATGCTGCAACATTTGGCAAAGGTGGACCACCAATTGGTTTTTAGAGAAACCCTCCACAGTTTTCACTCTGTAGTCCACAGTGATCAGGTGCGGAGGTCTTACCTTTCTGTTCTTTGGCTTGAATTTGCGTTCAGGTCTCAATTGGAAAAACTTGTGCATTTTTTAATTAATTTTAATTTTAGGTTTTGTCTTTGGAGGATCTGCAGAAAGGTTGGTGCAGGCTAAATATTAGGTTTTATTACCTCATCGATTTAATTTTGAAGTTAATCCAATTATGTCTGGACTGCTCTTAGCGTGTATGTTCCTGGAAGACAGCGCTGTTGGACGTGAGGTGTGGCGAGAATCCTACGCGTCCATGCTGAAAAAGTTGTCTGAGTTCCTCCCTGTTGTTTTACGAGACAAGTCCCTGAGAGATGGACCTCTGTGTTACGCCACCGTGAAGGTACGGTCAAAGCATGCGCCAGTAATGATGAGAACATCGATAACCTTTGTGAACTAACTTGAGAACCGTTACGTCTGCAGGTGTGCTTGCAAATATTTCAGCTGCTGACAAGTGAAATTGCTCGTCTTGTTTGGGAACAGAACCACAGAGAACCAGCAGTGCAGAAGATCCTACAGGCTCTTATGGACATTATTCTTGGACAGGTTTTCCTATTTCAACACAGCTTTGCAGTCAGTCTTCATGAAGATAAGTGTGTTGTTACATCTCTTTACATGTCCTATTTTCAGTGCTCCAGCACGGACACTCGTCTTTTAGCCGGCACCGCTGTGGCGATGCTGATCAACACAGCAGCGGAGAGAAAAGCTGGAGCAGCTGCTGCCTGGGGCCTGCTGCAGGTCTCTCTTCAAGGTAATCAACTGCAGGCGCAATAGACTGAGCAAATTAAAATGATCTGCAAGTTCTCACAGTTTCACAAAATGGGTGGTTCAGTGAATTCAAACCTACAGCTGAGGGTTTAAATAAAAAAAGAAGTCTCCAAGAACTTGAAGATTTAATCACATGATGTGTAGGTATCTGTCAGTCACCAAATCTGTTCTGCATGAGAGCTTTGCCAGGAAAAACAAAACAAACAAACATTTTATCAGGAGTAGAATCTCAACCAACTGTAAAACATGTGGGAGGAAATACCATGGTCTGGGAGCGCCTTTAAACCAAATCTGTCTGTTCTGGCTTTTGATGCTGAGGATGTTCTGTCTTTTTTCATGGAAAAAAACTATAAATTGTATGAGAGAGTCTACAAATGAGCGTGAATATGTTGAGCTGTGTTCCTCTTCTCAGAGCCCTGGCAGCTGAGCGTCGGTGTTCTGCAGGTCCAGTGTGACCCGGCGGTTCAGGACGGGCTGGGCAGGCTGGCTGTGTGCCGGGGCCTCCTGACCTGCTGCAGACCTCGCATCTTACTCAGCTCACGCCACGATGCCACACAGGTGAACCTACTGAACCTCTGTAGAAAACATCTGAGACTTGTCGGTGCTTTCATCACCACATACATCTTTTTCTTTTCTTCACAGACATGTTTACTCCTGGAAGGTCTGTTTCCAGTTGTTTTCGCTCTGTGTGAGGAGAAGCTGGATTGTCACTACTTTGCCTTTGAAGGTGAGCGATGTTTCGGACTGCTCATTCACGTGTTTCAGTGATATTACCTGTTCATGTGCGAAATGTTGTTGCAGTTTTAACACTGTGGCTGAGGAGAGTGAAAGAATGTGTGCTGGATCTCTGGGAGACGACAGGCGGCCGTCTTTTACCCGACAACAGCAGCCTGCAGCAGCAGCTCACCCACATCATCTGGACCAATGCAGAAAGCCCAGTGAGTCACTAAACATCACCTCATCCTTCCATAAGATCATTTTAAAGCCAATAGGTGAATAAAAAGTTTTTAAAACACATTTTAAAACTCTTAGGTTTGATCTTAAATTTTTAGGGTATGAATTGGCTTCCTGCTTATAAACTAATCTTATTCCTTTATCTTATTTTAGAGGAGTGTATGTGAGCTTTGATTCTTTTAACACAATGTTGCGAGCTAAAACAATGCACACAAACTAAGCTGCTAAATGTTTTTTTCTCAAAATAAATTTCTGTGTAAAACAGGTTTTCCAGGGTTTGAAACATGTATTTCTTATCGGATTTTAGGCACTCATGTTTAAAACCATCAAAACTGACAGAGTTTAGTACTTATATCTGTGTGTCTGTGTCTTGGCAGGTGGAAGGAGTGCCTGAATTTGCAAACAGTGGCTTTATTCAGCTGCTGACCCTCTATAAGATGGACTGTGAGCAGTTTTCTGATTCAAAGAGGACTTTTTACTCTACCCTCCTTCAGAGAGTAATGAAACTACCTTGGGAGGCCAAAGCCAAGTATCATCGCCTCTGTGCTCTGCTGCCACATCTGGGTACTTGCAGGGTGAGGAATTAATTAATAGGCCTAGCATTCCTTGAAGAAATTCATATTGTCTTTATTTGTAAAATTAACTGAGTTATATCAATTTTTGTGTTGGCTCATGTTGATTAGCTGTGGCTAATCACTTGTCATTATTACTCCGTCTTTGCCTTCGGCAGCGGGCGATAATGATCCTGTTGGTCACAGTGAGTTTGATACTTGTATTTGTCTTCCTCAGGTGTTGGATGGATACTCTGAGGTGTCCAGTCATCTCCTAAAGTGTTTATCAACCAATCACCTGTCACCGTGTGCATCAGAGTTGTATAAATGTCTGGTTCAGCAGCAGAGGCGTGAGTTCTGTGGAGGATCAGACGAATCTGCCTCACTCACTGAGTTGGATCTGGCCCGGCACTGGGCGAGCCGTTGGCAGCCTTTTCTTCACGAGGCTCTGACGTCTGATGTGACTCTTCTGCTAAACAACACCTCATCGCACCTGCTGCCCTGCACCTTTCAGGTTTTCCCCTCTGCAGTGGACCCTCTGCTGGCCTCTCTGGACCCTCATGAGCCCGGCCACCTCCACGCCTGGGTCTGCGTCCTGAGCTCTTACCGAGCTGTTACTGGCTGCTCTCCGTGGTCCCTTCAGGGGGGCTCCACCTTGGAAACTCTGCAGCTGGCTCTGGGGTCTGCAGATGACAAAATCCGTCTCGCTGCTCTCGGCCTGCTCTGCTGCAGCCCGAAAACCAAAGACACCCCAACTACAGAAGAGATGACAATACTGAGGGAGTTTATTCCTCAGAACCTGAACTGTGAGTCCTCGTCGTTTCGCCAGCATCTTCAGGCCGGAGTGAGGAAGTTTCTGGTTCGTATCAGAGACGGCTGTTTGGCATGTATCAGAGGATTGAAGGGCAAAGAGAAAAGCAACGACGTTCAGAAGAGGACACAGGATATTGTGGAGCAGATAGGTGAGGAAAACACAGCACTGCAAGTCTGTGTTCACAAGAGTGCAAAACCTTTATTGTACGGTTTGTTGTGGTCTGTTTTAAAGTCAGCTGAAGGTATTCAGCTCACAAAATATTTGTAGCATTTCACTTTCTGAAAGTCTGCAGAATTATTGCTGACAATCATTTCAAAATGATAAAGAGGTTTGACTCAAACCAAATTACAAAGAAACTCAGGCAGCTTAATTCAAAGCATTTGTTTTCTTCAGGTATTTTTTCATGTAGTTTTCTCTCTGTGGTTTTCTTATTTTTTATTGTATAGAGTTTGTAGAGTGGTTAAGTCAGCTTCCATACATCTACCTGGCTGCAGGACACAGCTACCAGAGGAAGAAGACTGTGCTGCTGCTGCTCTCTGCAGTGCTGGAGACGTGCACAGACACCTGGAGTCCTGACAGAAAGAAGGGGCAGCCTCCTGGTGAGAGGCAGACCTCCAGTAGGACTGAAAAATGGGGAAGAAAAAATTTTGATGTTGGGTGTTTGCTTGTTTACGTGTCTAAATATGCATTATTTTAATTGACTTGCCATTTATAGTTAGGTGGATTTATTATATTTAACTTTTTATAATCTTTTGCAAAAGGGATATTCATTAATGCCAGTCAGAGCGTGTGTTGAGCCTCAAATACTTCCACATCAAAGTTTAGCTCAATATCTGGAAAGGTGAGCAAAGTCATTTCTGTATTGGCTAAGTTTGATTAGCTGTGGTGGCCATTTTGAATTGGATTGAGTTTCATTCAAATCTGTTCTGTGGTTTGTGAAATATTTTGCTAACAGACTGATAAACATGCGTACACATGCACACACACAGACACAGATAGGTAATGACATAATTGCTCACCGCTGAAAGGCAAAAATCCCCACAGAGTTTTTAATCTCACTTGCACATTTTCTTTTCTGATATGTCTTTTTTGTACAAAATAAATCTAAACTTGAACAAAACAAGTTTACTGAGGTATATGATGGTAATACATGCTTGTGTACATGATTGCTTTCCAAAAACAACAGTTTAAGGTTTTTTTTCTTTCATATTTGTAGCTGTTAATAAGGTTTTTTTAACTCATTTTTGCAGCAAATATAGGAACTCTTATTACCTGTGCCAGACAGAAAGGACTGTGGGATTTCTTCAGCAGGACAAAACAGCTGGTTCTTATCAGCTGTCTGGAAGATTCAACAAATGAGGTAGAGCTATTTTATCTCATAACTCCTTTTTGTTTAAACCGATTGAAGACAGGAAATGTTTTCTTTTTTTATCAGATTCGAGAGCTCTCCTCTGGGTTGTTGTTGAGATTTTTTCCACCCAGTTTCCCAGATGATATCACTGAAGTGCTGATGGAGAGGGCCAAACAGCTTATGTGCAGTCCTCGGGTTCAGGAGGCTCAAATGGGAGCACTCATGATGAAGGTCCTCGTCCAGAAGTAAGCTTTACCTCCTCTCACAAGTCTTTAGAGTCAGACCTGTTTTAGGTGATGAACTGTTATCAGTTTGTTTTTTCTCTGTAGATCAGGACATCAGTGTAAAGACTGCAGACTGAACTCTAGAAGAGAACCAGAACCCTTCTGTGTGGTCAGAGTCCTGGTGGGGGAGCTGGAGGAGCATTATCAGACAGCCAAAACAGACATGATGCTCGCTGCCCGAACAAAACCAATACATGGTGCGAGTTAAGATCCACGCATTGTCATAAATAATCCTGAGCTCCAGACGATATGTTTCTCTTTGTTTAAATCCTCTGCTTTACATATTTCAGGTGTCCTCTGTGCCCTGCAGAGATGTTTGCTGGAGGCACCAAACCGAATCTACGACACACTGAATACCAGTGTGATGGATAAGATGCTGGACCTCCTGGAGAGCATCTCCCTGCTGCTGCTTGTTGTTCTGTATGGAGACCGTGAAGCTGATGAAAACTGTAATGAGACATTCAGCCCAAACGGTCCAAAATTGTTTCAGACTTTATTCCTCATCACAGACTAAGATCCTTTCTTCTCTTAGACGCTCCACCTTCTTTTTGCGAAATGGGAAATGCCATCAGCTCTCTGATATCCCAGCAGTCAGGAGGTGGAGGAGCTGATGGAGAGGAGTGTATCCTGCTGTCTGAAGAGCACAGTCTTGTTCTCACCTGCTGCTGGGTCTCGCTTAAGGTGAGACAGCTCCACATTCATAAAGCTGTCTGAGAAGTCTTAATATTTTAGCTCAAAATTCCTTTGATTTGTTTGTGATGTTTGTTTAATTTTATTTATTAGGAAATAGGAATTTTCTTAGGTTCTTTGGTGGAGAAAATTCTCACAGAAACCAAACAGCGTAGCGAGTGTCTCCTAACAAAACAAGACTTATGGAGAGCATCAAAAGTATTCAAGGATATTCTTCTCAAATGCCGCCACTGGGTATGTTTTTTTTAAGGATCTATTGACATGTTAATTCAATTGATTGGTTTCTTTCTATGCATGTTCTCCCTGTGCACATGTGGGTTTACTTTGGGTACTCCGGTTTCCTCCCACAGACCAAAAACATGCATGTTAGGTTCATTGATAACTGTAAATTGGCCCTAGGTGTGAGTGAGAGCGTGAATTTTATGTTTGTCTTGTTTGTCTCTGTGTGTCCCTGTGATGGACTTGTGACCTGTCCAGGGTGTCCCCTACCTCTTGCACAGTGATGGCTGGAAATAGGCACCAGGTCCTCGCAACCCAGAATGGAGAAGCGGGTAAAGAAAATGGACATATGGTGTCTTTCTAAATAATGTATCTTTTCGTCACTAGGGGGCAGTAGAGGGCTGCTGCATAGGCTTCACAAAGTTCTGCTCCTCACTGCTGAGCAGCACTGATCCACAGCTTAAAGATATTTCAACACAAAGCCTAAAAGAAGTTAGTGATGCTTGTTTTCACTTTATTGGTAAAATAAGATCCTGAACTGGTTGGATATCTATTTATTCTTCAGCTTTTTTTTTTTTTCTTTTCTTAAGGGACTGCAGGTTGTGCGGTGCCCTCGTTCTGCGTCTGTGACCCGGCGGGCTGCAGGGCTGCCTATGCTGATCCTGTGTGTTTTGTCAGCAGAGGAGGCCAGTAAAGCCAGACCACTGTTAGCCTCCAGTATGGAAGCCTTGATGGAAACGGCAAAAACTCCCCTGGATGAGAACTGGGACCAAACCTTGGACCTGCCACAGGTGTGTGAACACAACAGCAACATTAGGGTTGTTTTGTTGTTGGTTTTAATCAGAAAGACAAGTGATCACATACCTGAGCTTTCTCTGCAGGTGTGTGCGGTTCACACTCTGCAGGCGTTGGTGCGTGGAGCAGGTTTGGGAGCAGCCGTTCTGCAGTTCGCACCTGCTGTAGTCATCTTGTCTCTCACTCTGCTCAGTTCTCCCTGCTGGGCCATGAGGAATGCCGCTCTGCAGCTTTACAGTGAGACACAAACACACTTAAAGCTTTACTTTTAAGCCTTTGTTTGTACCATGAAGGATTTCATATCTATCTTATCAAACACATCAACAGTCTGGCAGTTGTTTAAATGCTGGAACTGAACAAAAACTGCCCATTTTAGTTTTACAAAGAGAATATGATTTATTATTTCTTTATATTCATCAGTTATCTGCTGGTAGAGGCAGAAAAAAATAATGCAGAACATTTGTTTTTCAATGAATTATTGAATCTGCAGTGATTAAAATCTGTGTTTAGGTTCTTTGTGTTCACGAATGCTTGGCCAGCGGTCTGGTAGTGAGGAGGCTGGTCCGACTCAGCACAGCATGTCCCCTGCTGCCTTCTTCTTCCACTATCCTGCGCTCCAGCCCTTCCTTCTGGGCCAGCTTAGAGAGGCAGCACAAGACCTCCAGGGTCCATCAAGCCAGGCCAGACTACACCTCCAGCCCTCACTTTACCCAATCCTGACCCTGCTGGCCCAACTCCAGCCTGGGGCCCAAGACCCATCAGAGTAGTTACTGTCTACATTTCTTCAGAGAGTCTAAATAAAAATTAGGCTTTTATTGTTATATATTGTTGCATAAATGGATCATTCAGCTCTTTTGGAGCAGGGGTTTCTATGGGACAGTTATAAACAACTAATGAAAATTTTACTTTCTGTGAAAATGCAGTGTGAATGATGAGAGTTGAATTTGTTGAAGAAGCTGAAACAGAATATCTAAAAGTAGCTGAAAGCTAAAATGAGCAAAATTGTAGATAACATCTAAAATTAGCAAAGCAAATCAGGAGCATATGAAGAGAAACAGCGAATGCTAAAGTAGAAATCAGAGAACTTTAATGGAATTGAAGCAATCTCAGTGTATTTCTCTGGGGAACATTGTTTTAATTAAAGTTAAATAACTGAAAAAATATAAAAGTGACAAATACTAAATATCACTACTCCTGATCGAGCTGAACATTAATGGTTAAAGTAGCACAGAGTATGTGGAAATAATTTGATTGCAAAAAATGTACAGAAGAAACTATAAACAGGAAAAAAATAGTGTGAAAGCATTCACACAATATTTTACCTTCTCTTGCTTCAGTTTTTATATTTAGCTTTTACTTTGGAGGATAATTCATGTTATTGTAACTCATCACAAACATGCAACAAAAACAAAACCGCACAGATTGTTTCATGCAGGGTTTTTTAACCATATTAAATCTACTCTGTTTTTTCTTTCAGAACTTTATTGGACTTCCTGGGTCCCCTACTCCAGCTGTCTGCAAGTCCCATTTACAGTGTGAGAGTAAAGGCCTCTAAAGCTCTGGGTGCCATGACTCCCCCCTCACAGTACACGGACATCCTCATCGGACTGACCTCTCAGCTGCCCAGTCCTCAGGAGTCCTGCAGCAACAACCAGCTCCATGGACGGCTGCTGCAGATCAGAGCTATTCTGGACAGAGCTGTCTGCACTGACAGGTGGGACTTCAAGGACATGATCTTTCACTCATTCATCAGAAACACTTTCTGGCTTTGAAATTTTCTTGTGTTTTTTTTTTGTTTTTGCCAGTGGCCTTTCAGGTGACCTCCATGAGGTTTTGAGCAGGGTTCAGACCTCTCTGTGGTTGGGGACTGGAGCTCAGGGCTGCCCCCTAGTGAGAGCAGTATACCTTGGGGTGGTCGACTCTCTGAGAAAGGATTTCTGTGAGAACTTCCTTTCACAGCTTAGCGACTCACTCATCCATGATCTCAAAACACCTCATCAAGGTCTTCAGGTGTGTTCCAAACATATATTAGAAACGTTATGTTTTAAGATTTTTTTAATCTGTTATGGATTATAAACTTTTTTGATAGAAAACAGAGCGTTTTGACATGAAGCATGTATATCATAGCCTTAGAAATACGTAAACTTACTGTAAGCAGTGGGTTCATACATGAATGCAGCATTTTCTACACTGACGCACGTCACCTGGAATTAATGCCCACTGAAGCTGTGGTAAATGATAAGAACTCTTGATTCTCCACAGTGCTGTGGATTTGGCCTTGTTAGCTGTGTTGTCTGCTCTGTGCTGAAAAAATGTCATGAGAAATGATTGCTGATTCATCAATACATCACAGGTGTATACAGTAGCATTCACAACAAAAGCCAAACACACATTACACAAACATATATCTGCTGAATGATGTTTTATGGCATTATTAGCGGAAATCTTCACTATTGTTTAAATACTAGACACCACTCAAGTTGCATATCTGTTCAATATTTAGAGATGACTAATTTGCTTATGGCTATTGGCAGCCATTGAATTGATATTTAAGGAATTTTTGGAAAATCCAGAGTAACAATAAAACTAGCATTCTTTGAAAATGTTCATATCACTTACCACTTTGTATGCCAAAGTTTTAAACAAACATCTTGCACAACTTGTTAGAGTATGTGATGAAGATGACTTTTAGCTACTTCCACAGCAAATTTTAGCTCAGTTTCTGTAAAATTGACTGAGTAATATATAGACAAGAAAAGAAATGATTGAACTCAGTGTTCCAGCAAACAGCTTTTAAAGTGTAATGATTTCTTACATGTTACTCAGTAAATCAGTTGCCATAACAACTCAGTCAGCAGACCTTCAACATCACTGACTGTTTCAACCAAACATACATTTTAATGATGAACATTTTGTTCTGGTGCACAGTACTGCAGCAGCTGCTCTTTATTGGCAAAGGTAGTAAACTCAAACACCCAGTTCCTCCAGCTATACACATGCATATCTGTAATATGCAGACTTGCACCACAGTCAGCTTCCTTTCTCAGCCTTACTGCTTAGACCAGAGCAAATGCACCCTTTTTATTGTTAAATTCAAAATTTTGTGAAGAACCACAAGGCTGCTTAGAAGAAAACAATCCTATTGTGACTTTTTGAGGATTGAAAATGGAGCTTTCATGTTGAAACTAAATAGTTTTATTGAAATTATGAGTCAAGAAATGTGAATTTGGCACCTTTTAGCCACAAGTTAAAAGTCAGTTATGTTATAATCAAAGAAATTTATTTTTTATCATTATTGTTTTATCTGTGTAATCTCCACAGCTTGGCTTATCCTCCTTCCATCAAGAAGTCGTTCATTTTTTAACTGCAGATCTAAAGTGGGCTTGTAAAATATGGGAAAACTTCCCCACATTTAGCCTCGATGTCAGGCTCTCATTAGTTGTGTCGTTGTTGGAGAGGCGAGGTTTGCAGCAGACGGACCTGAAGGGCGTGATTGGAAGGTTGTTGCAGGTAAAACGTGATCTGTTCTCAAACATAGGTTTAAAAAAAATTTTAAAAAAGTTTTTCATAAACCAGTCTAGCAGGTTGACTTGTAACGGATGTCTTGCAAAACAAAGCCTGAATAATTAAGATTTAAAGAGGAGCTTAAATGTAATGTTTTCTTAGACTTAAGTAGTTTGTTTTTCCCTTATTCTGGCAGATGGAAGGGTTTGTTTGTGAGCTTTTATATTCTATAACTAAAGCGACTCAGGTACATTTACTCTGAAGATATTTACTCAGGTTAAAGTTCATGTAGGTCATATAGATAGTCTCTGCAATAATATGTTATCTCTAGGCTTCAAAGATGGGTCTTCCTAAATATATCAATGCTGTTTAGTGTTTAACTGACTCTTAAAGCTTGATAAGATGTTCTTCTGACTACCTACAGACAGTGGGTAAAGATAGACTACTGTTTATGTGACCTGTTCAGCATGTGGTTGATTTATTGACTGACTGATTGGCCATTTCAAATAAAATTGTCCAAAGAATACACTTATAATGCTCAGAGGTAAACATGACACTTAAAATGTTCTCCATCTCCAGTCAAACTTGAAGGAGGCTTTGTTGAGCGACAGCGTGGAGTATCGCACTGCCTTCCTTGCAGCTCTGGTTGTCGTGACGACTGCTTTACCTTTTCCACCTTCGAGTCCCCCAGCGGAGCCTTTTCTGCCTGAGTGTCTGGATTTGTTGCTTACAGACTTAGAGGAGCAGAAAGGTGGACCAGAGTTTCTGTCCCAGGCTTTAAATGTTGCCAGTTTGCTGCTTTCCCAGTGGCCAGACTTCAGGTTTTTATTTTATCATATTTTTAAACTTAACTTTAAAGACCCTGTCTGGAACATAGCTTTCTCCCTCTCTGACTTTCTTGTTATGTTTTTCTAATCAGTCTAAAGATATCTAAGCTCCAGCGCTGGTGTGGTATCCTGGAGGGCCATCGGGCTCCAGACACCCCTGAAGTGCTCAGGCTGGCGTGTGGTGAAGCTCTTTGTGTGGCTGGAGCTCCAATTATCCGAAGCCTGAGAGAACATGCCACTCTCCCTGCTGTCATATTGAGGTAATGGTCTGAATATGTTGTTGTTTTTAAATGATAAACATTTAAATATTTAAAGATTCAGTAAAAGTGCTGAATCTTCTTGGTTTAGGTTGATGAACACAGGCCTTTACCTGCTGCAAGACCAAAGCCAACAGGTGAGGCTGAAAGCAGCCTGTTTTACCTCTTTGCTCCATCGTGTGAGAAGAGGAGACAACCAGAGGAGCCTCTGCATTGTGCATGTTAACCAGGCTCTGCCGCTCCTCCTGGACCTGCTGCTGGAGGAATGCTGGGAAACCCCCGGCACACTGGAGGTGCTGCTGTCCCACCTGCCTCAGTCTGATGTCAGATCTGTGCTGAGAGAAGCTTCAGCAGCAGCAGGGTGTGTGTTACCTCTTTGAATCTGTATACCTGAATGAACCTATCTGTCTCAACTGCTTATCTGTCATTACTGCTCTTTTCCTCAGGTGTGCCAGCCTGTACGAGCAAGATGAGGCCAATGTGTTTGCAGAGCCTTCTGTCATGTCTGCACATGTGCTGCCTTACCTGCTGCAGTTGGCTGAAAAATCCTCTCAATCCTCTGCTTTGGCACAGACTCTGAATTCATGGGCAGAGGAGAATGCTGCTCAGGTGCTGGACAACCTCACAGCTTGTAAAAAGCTCCAGCCAGGTAGCACATTAGCTTCTTATTCTCAATATAATAATCTGTTTGTGATGTTAACAAAAAATTAGGATGAAATAGCCTCTGTTTTGTGTGTTAAAATACAACTTCTTATTTATTTTCTAGCTGAGACATTGACTTCCTCTTGGCTGGCTCTCCTCACTGACCCTCATTTCCACAGCAGCCTGTGCGGCCTGCTCACCAGGGCTGCCTTCTTCCTCCGTCTCCTGAAAACACCTGCTGGTACACGGCACCTTTGTGATCCTTTGTCCGTGCACAAGCATTTTCAGGACCTTTGTGAACTGCTCAGTCAGAATGGCGTCCACTTTCCCTCTTCTTTCACACCTGCTGCAGCTGGAGAGCTGCCACTGTGACTGAACAGGGGACTTGTTTTCAATGCGGCCTAGGATAGTGTGACTTGATATTTTGAGAGTGACATAGAGATGCACTTCTCAAATGAGGATTGCAGTTGCTGATGCTGCAGTAAACCAGCACTTGGAAGTAGTTATGTAAGAACTAAGTGGCTGCTGTTACTTTAAGGGGGGCCTTTGAGCACTGAGTGTCAGAGTAAGGAAGAGTTTTAAACGTATTCTGAATCTTCACTCATTTCTTGAGTAAAGCTTTATTATGCTGAGCTACATTCAGAACAGTCGCCTGAGGTACTCATATCTCCTTTAAGTTCTGAGCAGCAGCAGTAGGAGAACTGATGCAGTGATGTAATGCAGCAGCAGCATCTGGAAAAACTACCCCAGGAGGGAGAGTATGGTGTGCTGTTTAATTTTCCATTAGAGGCCTTCTGCCTGGATAAGTGTCCATTTTCCAACCCCGAGAGCCGATGTTGAGCGAGTTGATGTGATAGAGAGCCTTACATCATCAGTGTGTCCACTGATGCTGTTTAAGATGGACGCCTGTCAGGAGTAGACAAACACTATCATGAGAGACATTCTGTGATTGGCCATGTTAGGTTTCTGGTTGGGTTTTATCACAGGAGATTCAGTAAATATAGATCAGCATTTGTCATGTTGTCTTTTTTCTCATGTTTCTTTACATCCACTTCTTTTGCGTGTGCTTCAGTGTTGCAGCACTGGGCATCTGGGTTATTCAACTGCTATCACAATGAGCTTGTGTTAATGATTCATACGTAAATCTGACCCAATGTGTTTCCTGTGATACAAAGTCCACACCCAGTGTGCAGAGCTCAGCGACAATGACAAGCAGCTCAACGGGACCTGAAGATGTTTCTTACTGAGAGCACAGCACAAAACAAGTTAATGATACATCATGAAATCTCTAAATGGGTGTTTTTAAGACAAATCTTTAAAAAATCTAATAAGAGTTTATATATTTTTAATTATAGCAGACTTCATGAAGTTTTAAATTGGGGAGATTTTATTTTGCAGAGAGATGAGCTGTTCTGCCAAACCTAAAATTCATGATTCAATTTTTATAGATTTAGAAATAAAGACTGAGCTTTACAGTAATC
>JAOXNZ010000001.1:17803913-17819667 GCA_028566095.1 Kryptolebias brasiliensis | reverse complement strand
CTCAGTAATCAGATTCAGCCTCTTGTCTTTGTACAGCACACCGATAAACTTCAGAACGTGGGGGTGATCCAGGCTTCGCATTACTTTGACCTGAAATTTGGACGTGTGACAGAAAACAAGAAGGTCCTCATTATGAAAAGCAAGTTATCCCTAATCAGTTCTTGGCAAAGGGGAGTTTAAGCCACAAGAAAAAGGATTAAATACAAATCAAACTAATGTGTTCCCACAAGACCAATGGGACAACCTCAAAATAACAATGTACAAACAGCCGATTGTTGGACCGTGTAGTGTGCTTTCAGTCGTGAATATTAACACAGAGACAGTTCTGCCTGTGAGAAATCACAGCCCTCCTGCTGCTGATTACCAACCTCCTTTAGGAAAGTTTTCTGTGTCTCCTCATCGCAGCGGATCAGCTCCTTCATCACCATCACCTCTCCCGTAGCTTTGTGAGTCACCTGTGATAAACACAAGTGTCATTTGAAGCTCACAAAGAGTACTGAAAGGTGGATAAAATGCCTGGTGAACAACTGATGGCGGACCTTGATGGCCTGTCCAAAAAAGCCTTTTCCTAAGACTTCTCCGTGTATGAGATCACATGGTCGGAAAATGCGATGAGAGCAGCTACTGGAGGATCTCAGAGACTCAGAGCGTCCAATGTCTCTTGTGAATAAAGGCGACTCTTTGGGTGAAGTTGGTCCAGGAGATTTACATATACTGTTACTGCGCCTGAAATAAATGAAAAAAGGACATTTTAAAAGTAATCTCATCTGTTACAGACCCACGGCATGGAAGCTGAAAATTCTGGATGCTCCAACGCACCTCAAAGACCTCCTTTTCAGCGCGCTGTCTTCAAACTTGTCTGTTCTCTCGAGGACCGTGTCAGATGGCGAGGACAGACGCATACGGGACGTGGCTGGGACTTCTAACTGGTTCCTGGGTGATCCCAGTCTGAGCCGGTCCAAACGCTGCCTGACTGGGTCGTACTCTAAGAGCAGCTGCAGCGTTTGACTGGTACGGTGAATGAGATCGTCCACCTACACGAGCAAATTGGTGAAAGATTTTCAAATTCATTTCTCACAGGAATGTTTCCCACACCTTCCAGGATATCCCATCAAAATAAGTATTTTTTTAATGCAGCAGGAGAGCAATCCTTATCACTAAATAAGAACATGTGATAAAAATATAAATGCAACTTCAGTTCTAATGAGGCCAGTTTTCAACATTTTCTCTCATTTCACTTAAGTCCAAAAAAATATTAATGGATTCACAGTCATGGCCCAAATTTTTCACAACACAAACTATTTTGCAAACTTTGTGACTTCAGTATTTGTGTTTACAGTTCACTGTTTTTAGACTATTGTGTAGCTCGATCATATTAATTTACTGAAAAAGGCTGCGTTAGCTTAAAAAGTTTACTTTATCACAAAAACCTACTCCCACTGCGTGTTTGGCCCTGGCACAAAATTACCAGCTAACCTCATTTCTGTATATTTCTGCATATTCACAAGAACTGAAACTTTCAAGTCCAAGAAGGGCAGCAAAGAACCCACTTCTATCCAAGAAAAACATCAAGAACAGACTGAGATTTTGCAGGAATTACAAAGTCTGGACAGCAGAAGACTAGTGCAAAGTTATTTTCTCTGATCAATCCTTTTTCCAATTATTTTGGGACATCTGGAAAATCATTTGTCCCACATCGTGCCAACAGTGAAGCATCTTGATACAATCCATGTGTGGGGTTGCTTCTCATCCAAAAGACGGGGCTTACTCACAGTTCTGCTCACAAACACTGCCATAAATAAACAGTGGTATCAAAATGTCCTTTTAGTGCTACTACTTCCAGCAATCCAGGGACAGTTTGCTGACCTGTGTATTTTTCAGGATAATGGAGCACTGTGTCACAAGGCAAGAGGGATAACAAAGTGACTCAAAGCTCTAAAATAGGGGTTCCCAAAGTTGGGGTTGGGAACCCACTGCAGGCCCCAAAACATCAAGGTGGGGGTCTTAAAAAGATTTCCAGACTTAATTATATTTAAAAAGGCCTGCTAACAACTTACTTTTTGCCATAGTTGGTACCAGAGAGTGTGGTTAGTATATTTAGAAATGGACAGAGTAGTCTAATGTATGTTGTTACTATGTCCTTGTTTAATTGACCAAAAAACATTTGGCATCACAGGTCTCTGCTACTGTTATTTTGTAGGTCAAAAGCTGAAAAGTTTGGAAACCATTGCTTGAAAAATATGAAATTTTGGACCAAAAAACTTTCCAGATCTGAACTCTATTGAGAACCTGTCAAAAAGAAGGTGGATAAGATCAGAACGGGTCGCAATTAGTTTGGATTTGGTTCAGAAGTTGATATTGAGCAACACTTTGCATAAATTCAGTGTATTTGCTGATAAAAGTCTTAATTTACTAAATGTTTTATTGACCCTCAGTGTACAATAAAACAAGTAAAAAAAATCAAAACAAACTGAATCCACAATTGTGCCACTGTCAAAACGTGGACAAAGTAAAATACTTTGAATGGGTCATAAATAGACTTTTATCCAGGCTGGACATTAAACTAACAAAATATTATGATGTCATTAAAACAAGAGTAAATACAAACTTTGAAACCAACAGGATACAAATGTGGTGAAAGAAGGAAAACAAGCTAGATAAAAACAAATCAATCAGGAACGAAACGCGAGCACTCCTCTGGAATGTGAGGGAGAGGCTGCGAGGGCAAACCTTTAAGTCATGTACCTTCCTCTCACGGCTGTCGGGGTTGGGAACTTTTACAGTTCTCACATTCTTAAATAATGCACTCAAGGCATGGAAATAATGAGGAAACTCACAAGTTTCCTTTGATCTGTTTTAATTGACACATCACAGCATCAGCATCAGAGTTAATGAGCTCACCTCCTCCTCCAATAATGTCCCAACTGGAAGGCCATTGATCTCCAAGATCCTGTCTCCAACATGGATGGCATTTCGCACCTCTGGACTGATCAGCATTCCTCTCACCCTGGAACAATAATGACAACATGTGAGTACTGGTTTGTAAAACTATCTGCAAGTCAATCTGTGAACGATATCTGAGAAGACAAATAGTGAAACACAATATCAAACAAAGAACTATTTTTTTTTTTTTTTTGCAGTGACACACTTCCAAACGTACACAATAAAAACTTGCTATTTACCAAACCTATAATCAGTCTTGCGTAAAGCATTACTTATCCTGTAGTCATACAACAGTGAGACATCAGCCACCAACTCGTGCTACTCACTCTTTGACTTGAACGCTTGCCAAGCCGCTGACGTCCCTGAGCACTGACACAGAGAAGCCCCTTTTACCGTTCGCTGCAGATGGCATCGAGATGAGGGTCACCGTGTGAGGCAGTGAATCCAAGATCGAGTCATGTGAGCGCTTTTCCAACATGGGTGTAAGGACCACCTGCTTGTAGCACTTTCCACTGCACACAAGAGAGAAAAGGAAAAAACAAAAACACATTATACAGGCTTACTGATTAATTATTATGAATTCAACTGATGCATAAAAAGAAAGAATCATGCAATAATAAACTAGTAATGAAAAAGAAACTTATTTTAATTGAAATGCATGAATAAAATCACTGATAATTGCACAAAAAGACACTTTAAAGAAAGAGGAGATAAGAACGTGACTCAAAAAGGATGCTGAATTCATCTGGAAACGCTCTGCTGAATCAATAATATGATAAAAAATAAAGATGTATTTGCTCTGTTTCTTATGAGATAAAACCAGTTGTCATAAACATTGGTTGTTGATGCAATTTGTATTTTCATTACACTGCTTTTTAGAATGCTTTAACCAGCAACAAACTGGGTTTCATGCAGCATAATTTAGTTTTAAAAAGATGAGTGAATGACTGCTCCACACTCTTCTCAACATTGCAAACAAGTGTAAAGAAAGTTTGCTTACCAGTAGAGCTTTGACCGCTCGACTAAGGCATAGGTATCCCTGTCTTCAATCACCACCTTGCAGCTTAAACACACAAAACACTCAGGGTGGTACTTGTGCTCTCCGGCCACCTGTAACCAAAAATAAACCAGATAATCTTCCATTCTGCCAAAAGAAGAAAAAAGTAAGCCAGGACCTAGAGATGGCTGCCCTGCACAGCTGTGTCATGGATCAAAGTGTTGGTTGCTCTCTGTTCTCCTTCGCTGTGAGCTGTGACACAGCGGTAACACCTGCTTCACTCTCAGTCTGTCTGGAATCTGCTATGACGTCAGCGGCAGCAGCGCTGAGTCTTACTGCCGTTCTCGCTTTCAGGTTGCTCTCATTGACGCTTCCTACACATGATTAACCGATTTCCCCTTCTGTAATTCAGGACACACTCCCTGAACATCTGCCTCCCCTGATCTCTCTCCCATGCAAGATGAGATAATGTTTTAGTCTGTGAAAAAGCAGGCTCCTTAATCGAACACGTGTTCAACAGAAACGCTGATTTCAGATTTGTTTAAAGCAACAACTTAGACCTTTTTAAGTGGAGTTCTGTGGAAAGATTAGGAACAATTAACACATTACTTGTTGTAGATAGCTTTTTAGTTTGTTGGTTTATTGGATTACTTATCAAGGACAGTACATTAATGAGCATTAGATAAATGTAAATGTACCAGAGTTAGCCAAAAGACTATTTTTCATCTGTTGTCCTTGGACTGGTGTTACAAGTCACCCTAAAAACAACCTCAGTTTGGAAAAGTTGTAAAGACAAAAAATAAAAAATAAAAAGAAATTTAGCAGACTTTGTCTCTAAAGCCATTTCACAAATATTTGCAATTTTGAGCTGCTTATCTGTTTTGTTTGTCAGCTGGATTGTAAAAAAAAAAAAAAAAGAAAGCAAAAATAAATAAATAAATAAATAAATAAATAAGCATTTCTGTCTGAATACTCATTGTTTGATCTGCAACTTATGCACACTGAAAAGTGAGTTGTGTTTTGTAGTATTTTTCCAACACTTGCAAAAGCTCTGAGTCAGTCAGTCAGTCAGTCAGTGGGTGGTGGGAAAGGATTTTTTTTTTGGCTGTTTGAAGATTATGTTAGCCAAATCAGTGACATTTTGAGAGTCTGTCTCTGAGCCTCAAAGCGAAAAAAAAACAAAAACCCACCGTAACACCTTGGTTACAACCTGCCTCAGGCCCAAACATTAAGACAGAGCTGTAAAAACAACTCTTGTGAAATCAAAGTAAAGAACGAGGAGGCTTCATTTTGCACATAAAAACAAAAACACCCTTTAAAAGAATTTTATCAATTTGACAAACTAACAAATAATTAACCAGAACTAAAACTGTTGTGTTTGAGACCTGAATGCCTGACATGCAGCTCTGTAAGAGCCTCCTCTGCCACCGGATCACAATGATTTTCTTTCTGACTGGGAGGCTGCGGTGCCAGTTCAACTCTGCCAAACACACTCTGCTTCGCTGGCTGATGAAGCTGGATGCCAGAACAAAATAGAAGAGTCCATTATGTTTGTTGCTTAGTGGCAAAAAGAAAAACTTCAGTCTGACTGCATGTTAGACAAGTGGCCCTGTTAATAACGAGAAAAAGCTGCTTCTAGCTGAATTTCATGTGTTAACGTGTAGATATGCTGGCTGATATGTGTTTCGTGTCTACAGTTACACTTTCTCCACTTCTTTTGTCAGATATTTTGTTAAAGTTTTTATGTATGCAGGAAGTAACGTGCCATTTTCTTCGTAAAATCCTGCTCTAATACGAGATACTTGATCTCTGAGAAGCCGTCGGTGCAGATCGTATTATGACTGTGGGGAATGTCAACAGAGCTTTCTCACCACAGGACTCAACATGCTCCAAAACCACCACAAGTTCTAGTTCCCACTGGATTCTGCATGTGGGGAAGTGAACTGTGGAGAACTTCTGTACAAAGAAGGAACAAACTGGGGCCTCAAGGGGGGGAAAACTAATTCACAAGTCAAGTCTATAGGGCCCCTTCTGCTTAATTCAGCAACAGCCCCAAGTATCACTCTTCTGTCTTTCCTCGTTCTCGATAATACAAGTCACCGAATAAGCACAACCGAATAAACAAGAATAGCAACATTTGAATTTGAATTTTCTGCTATTATTCAAGAAGACTAAAGTGTTATTTGCTGTTAAATGCTTAAATTAAGGCAATCAGTGAAAATGTGGCCATCATATAAAACGACAATGGCCAAATTGTCTTCATTGCCAAGATTCATTACAGTCATATAAAAATCTGAAAATCTGAAATTATAGATCACAGCTCATTACCAAATTATCCATGCTTTCTTTCCTTACCATATTTAGTGAACACACTTTTACAAGAAAAAAAATCTTACGAGGTCTTGAGATCAGAACACACTTCACACACAAAACGGACTCCATAACTTTCATTTGTTAAACCAGCAATTTTTAAAATTAAACGAACGGCTCCATCTTGAACGTATTTTATAAAGATAGCACATCTTACGCGCACCTTAATTGTAATTTTCTTTGACAATATTTTACTTGGTGTTATTATTAGTTTTACTTAAGAGAAATGCTCCAGAGGGTTTTATTTCCTCCTTTTACCCACTGTACTCCACAGCATTAAGGCAGAGAAGGGCTGAAAATAAAGCAAGACAAGTGTTTGGCTGCAGAATGAAAATGATTCATTTCTCATCTTTAAAGTGCTCTGAAACTAGATTTCAGAGCCAAATCTGTGTTTAAAGCACCAGCCATTCTGTTGGAATCCAGCTAAATGAAAAGTATTTTTTTCTTTTTTAGGTAAAGTAAGCACATAAAAACTAACATTAAAATAAATCTTAGCCTTGAGTGAAATGAAGCCAAAACAGATTTATTGGCAGGCCTACTCAGCAGGCCAAGCACGCAATGAATGAGAAAGCAAATTTAGTCATTAAAAGTTTAGAAATTTATAGAGCTCGTAAGAAAAAGCTAATTATAACCAAATATTTTCATTTACTTATATGGATTAGGCATTAAAAACTAAATCTTACACTTAACATAATGCAGTTTGATTGTGTCAATTATTACATCCTTACTCTTTAGAATCCCATCATTTTTACTGACCACATCCATCAACTCATAAACAACCATAGATAAAAACTACATTATTATAGAAAATGTTTTCACAGCTTTTATGATACAAAGTGTTGATGTTAACCCTTTCAGTAGTGCAGTGTTGCACTACTGCAGATTAAGACAAATTCAACATCTGTTGACAAAGAATAAAAAGTGTAAAAGCTTACCATGGCAGGTCCAGTCATGAGCAGAGAGCAGCCATGACAGAACTCGCCAAACTGCTCCCAGTAGTGTTTCTGACAGTACAGCCTGCCGTCCTTCTCATAGTACCAGTTAGTCAGGTGGTCAGAGCACACGGAGCATCTGAGGAGACCAAGACAGACACATTCAGTCAGATACACAGAACAAAGGTGAAGAGATTCTCAAAAGCCTGATGTTATCCTGCGGTCACACTGTGAACAAAGGTTGTACTGATAACTTCTGTATTTTTAGTTAGTCTTAACTTTACATACATACATACATGTATACAGTAAAAAATAACCCCATTTACACCTTTATGCACCAAATTTCTAGGCTTTATAGCTACTTTTGACACTATGGTCGATGATTTGGAGGGCAGACATTTGGTTAACTTTCTTTGCTGCAGTTTATTTTGTGATTTGAAATCAGATAACTTCTATTTCTGTAAGTTACAAGTTCCTTTGGAGATGTTGCTGGAGTTGCTCTGTTTAAATAGAGGTCGTAGCCTAATTGGGTTGTACCACGTTTAAGGACAGTAGGGGGTGGATTTTGAAGTTTGTCTGCTTTTCTGTTTTCTTCCTTGACTATGTAATCTTGACATTGTGAATATTTTTCATAGGTTATTATTTAGCACCATTTCTGATCAGCTTTTGTTGCCAATGATATTGTAATATCTTAATTTAATTTATTGACAGAATGAGCTTTTTTCTGTTTAACAGGGTGTGGGGCACAATAGGATGTTTACAAACTCATATGAGTGTTGTTATTATTGCAGCAAGGCACTATTGAAAGAAGAAAAGGTGTTGTTCTTTTTGGAGAAGCATTTTTCAGGTGGTGAAAAGATTTGACATGGTCAGATCCTCTGACAACCTCCAGCACCTTCATAGGATGAAGTCATCAAGAAAACAACACTAACCAGGCAAAAAATACATATCTACAAGGACAAAGTCCACAGATGAGCTGGTTGTTTATTCTACATTTCTGCTTGCAGTTTCTTGACGTTATCACTGTTCATTCTCTTATCGTCAACGTAAAGACCAACAAATGATCCTTCTAACCTTGAGGTCACAGGGAATGAAGAAAACCATCAAAACACTACTAGATTTAGTCATGAGCTTAGGTTTCTCATAACTATGGTGAAATAATTCATCAACAACACTTTTAAAAGCTTAACATTAAGCACTGATACTACTGTTAATCTAATTAAATGTTTTTCCTGTTAGACTACCTCAGGTGCTGATTGATCTGTCACCCGAGGAGATACCTGGCACAGTGAAGGGACGTTTACGGCTGCGGCGTTCTAACAAAATGTTCAGAGTGGTGAATGCAAAAAGTTGGCAGCGAACTAGGAAGCACTCCTTAAACAAGCAGCACTGGTTACACAGATCCTTGATAAACTACTTCATCATGAAACAAGGTTAATGTATGTCTGCTGTCACTTTTTATGTTGATGCTTTAATTTAAGCTTTGCAACAATTCCTCAAAGCAACCTTCTTGATTGACACTTCTTCTCAATTCAGCGCATAAAAAAGAACTACAAGTCCCACTGATTGATTTGCCATTTGTTCAAGAAAAAAAAAAAAAAGATTTTTCATGTTGGTGGCAAGGAAATCATATTCATATTTTATGCAACTATTTACAAAATTTTGAAAGTAGCTTGAATGCATTTTTATTGTTTTGGTACGAGGAGTTCTACAGCCTTCAGCTTCCACCCGTACATCCCGTTGTTTTCTGAACTGTAGGTATATTTGATACAGCATTATAGACTTTGGCACAGAATCCAGATATTTTCAGAGTTTTCTGGCATTACTTAAGACGAAACGGTCCTGCAGACTGAAGACCACATGTTTATGTCTTAACTGCAGAGTGAAAAGTGAAAAACAGGGGGCGGTGGGATCACTGTCTCCCAGGCAGACAAAACGTCAAGTTCTCAACATAAAGGAACATCAACATAAATAGCAAAAGTGGAAAGAAACAAAATTGAGCTTGACGCAACACACTGTAGTCTGGACAAGTCAAAATAAAGTACAAAGTGTGCTGAGGTAAAGACAGAATGACTAATACTGGCTGCACCGCTGCGGTTGCAGCCAGTATTAAATGCCAAACATCTGATTTGTATAAAAAGGGACCAAAAAAGAAATCTAATTTCAGCATGTAAAGTTACTTAGAGCCTGAATCATCATATAAATATTTATGTGAATGCCAATTCCGCATTCACACCATTATCCTGATTCTCTTTTTCCTGTTAGTTTTTTGCAATCTATTTCTGCTCACTTTGTGCTATTTTAGCCATTTACATATCAGAAAGTTCAGCTCATTCAGGAGATTGGTGCTATGACTTTTGGTTTTTGTAACTTTTATAGTTTTCAAAAATATTTAACTTTATTTACAACTATTTCCCCTATAAAAATACACAGATTCTTTCAAAAACATTGTTCACTTAAAAATCTGCTTCAGCATACTTGCTCTATTTTTGTCTTCTTGTGCTACTTTTTGCTTTTAGCTACCGTTCTAATACATTAAGCTTCTAGGTAGCCTTTTGCTACTTTTAGTTTTTAGGGACAGTTCAAAACCAGCCATAGGAAGGGCACTTTCTGTGTACTTCTGGTGCCATTCCCAAGCCTGAATAAATGGTGACTGTTGCGTCAGGAAGGGCACCCAGCGTAAGACAAATGTGCGGATGTGCGACTGCACTACTGGATCAGTCAGGGCCTGGGTTAACAACCACCGCCTCTGGTGCTAGTAGCTAGCATGGTGTCGGTGGAAACTGGACTTGAGAGGCAGATGGTCGGTTATGTTGACCCCCGACAAGGGAGCAGCCGAAAGACAAAGATGAGCTACCCATTTCGCTACTTTCAGTTAGCATTTTACCACTTTTAGCTAGCCCTTTGCTTATTTTAGCTATTAGCTAGTGTTCTGTTTCTTTTCCTCCCACAGTTCAAAACCATGCATGCTCGGTTAGCTGGCTCCTCCAAACTGTCACTAGGTGTGAGTGAGAGGGTGAATGGCTGTCTGTCTGTCTAGTGACCTGTCCAGGGTGTATCCCGCCTCTCATCCAATGACTGCGGCCCTGTAAACTGTAAGATACTGTAAGATAGGCATATATATAAAAACAAAACAGAATAACTCTTAGAAAACTGCAACTTGTAAAACGTCATCTGACATTTCCTGGAGCGGCTTATGAAAATGAAAGTACAATGAGAAGATGCATTTGTTCATTCCTTCCAACAAACTGATTTTACTTCATCAGTCTGAGTTTTCTTAAACAGATATTTTTACGCTCTTCCACCGTGACCCAACCATCTTATCTATGCCCTGGGAACTCTTCTCAGTTGGGTATGTTGTCATTAATCTGACATGTCAACAGTACTTGTCACTTTTCAGTGCCATAAATACATCAAGCAAGCAATTCCTTACAAGAGTATTACTAAATATTCTGATAGAAGTAACTCATTGTAGATAATCTATGCTCAGGCTGTGAAATGCTGACATGAGGTTTAATGTAATGTGTTTAATGTACAGACCATCACTTTGTTCAAATTGTGTTGTTTTTGCCAAACTGCTCAACTTTTGTCTTTACATAACATAATACTCAAGAAATCTTGTGAAAAAAAAATAAGAAACAGTATTTTAGAATTTTGACAAGAAAAAAAGGGTTTTAATTTTACAATTTTCTTGCAATCATTTTTGTTCAGTGTTTATCTTATGGTGAACACACAAAAACGTTTTGCATTTTAAAGATAAAAAACTAATTTATATAGATAATTCAGTTAATCCAAATAGTTTACAAATATAGATTTTCCCTATTTTTAATTCTCCTTTATACCCAATATATTTTTGACATTACATGATTGCCCTACAACTCAGTCAGTTTCCACTTGGTTCATATATTAGTTACTCTTCTTTAACATGAAAACACAATGTTCCTGATTTAATAAAAGGGTTGAACTGTGTTTATTAACGTGACTTTTTATATTTACAAGTTTGATTTTTAAGCTTTCAAATGTATTTTCAGCTAAAAACAGTCAAGTTATGGAAAAAAGGTTTCAATACAAGCTGCAGGAAAGTGAACTGAATCAGACTTAAGAGTTATCTGATAAAACCAATGACCTCAAACAATCCCGTGAGGCAGAAGAATGTACAAATGAAGAGAAAAAGTTGAAGCATTTTAACAGATGAAGTCATGACTCTCAGTATAGGTTCATCTGCATTAACAGAAAAAAAAAATGTTCTGAACAAAAGCATTTCTAACCAAGAACGTCCAACACACTAATTATTGTCCCTTTAATATCTAGATGTGGTGATGGAAATGCACTTTATAAAATCACCTGATTTTCTTCTATACACCCTGCTGAATGGAGGGTGGGCACACCAGCTCAGGTGATTGAACAGCACACAATACTATCGTCACGTCTGCACGAACACTATACAGCAAACATTAGTCATTTCCTAAAATCCACATTCCTGCTGGTGTGTATGCATGCCTTTGTTGGAGTTTGGAGATGGGAACAGAGACCTGAACGGGTGACCTTAAAGAGGGTGGACTGCTTTTTTTAAAAAGGACCTTACATTGTTCTGCATGAAAGCCTCTCTTCAAAGAGTGGAGAAGGACAGCCATTCCGTATTTTATATCCCAAAGAAAATCCGAGATTAATGACATTAGGCTTAGATTAAGAACCTCTTATCGCATGATGTGATTCCCGTTGTCACGTGTGAAAGAAAATCTGCTATTTTTGTCAAAACAAAAAGCAAGAACTTCATAATACTCTAAAATATTGGAAACTTATTTTATTAATCAAACATCAACGCAAGTTAAAACACCACTTACAAAATTCAAAAGCCTAAGAAAAAAAAAAACTGTCCAGAGCCAAAAGATAAAACCAGTAAATAAATTTACATTTTGTGTTCCTTAGAGGTGTAATTAACTTGTATGTTGTGAGCCTTTCACTGAGATGTGACATTAACGTGCTGTAACACTAAACACTACTGTAAAACATATTTAAGAAACTATATTTACAGACCATTTCTATGCATGTTCAAACAAGATTCTCCTTGGTTATACACCTTAGATTCACACAGTAAAAGGTTCAGATAACACTAGATTATAGGAGTTAAATTTACCCCACCCTCTACTGTGGAAAAGTATGATAAATATCTGCAGCCCTAAAAACACACTTGAGATAAGAACATTAAATAAGCAGCTTTCTTTATTTACAACAAAAAAAAAGGGCTTCTGCAGGGTCTGAGGCGGCAGCTCCCATCTCTGAATCTCTGTCTAAGAATGCAGAACTCAGCAGAGTCGAACGCACCGGTACCTTTGGGTCTCAATAACACCCGATTTACTGGAACAAGAGTGACATCAGCTCATAGGAATGTTAACAAGGCTGGAGGTACACACCAGGCAACGTGGACAATAGAAAATAGGAAAACCAAGGACTGGTCTTTCAGCAAGGACAGCTTTAATTTTTGTTTTCTTAAGTGGTTTTGTCTTGTAAAGAATGTCAAAACAGATAAGGGTGTCAGCTTCCTCACAGGTCTACACTCGCATTCAAAGTACCTCGGCTCTGCAAGTCTTTCACAAATGCTCCTTTAAGAAGAAAAGAAAGCAAGCAAGAAAATCTATACACTGTACAAAGCAGGAGAAATGATTTATAGCCTGTACTCTAACTCAGGTGTGTCCGGATCTGTGTCTCTGAGGTGGTAAAGGGAACTGGATGTATCGCTGCAGAGTCTGTTTGGAAGGAGTGTAACCAGGTTATACGAGGACAGTCACAAATCAAGCCCGAGGCTTTACACGTCAACACAACCAGCAGTTCTCTATTCGTTTTGGTTTGCAACACATATTTAACACACTTTTTATTTATTTATTTGTTTTTTGGGGGGTTTGGCAGATGTTAGTAGAATAATAATTGTGGAATCCAGATGTTAGTAAGACAACCATTCTAATCAACAAAACAAACATTTTGTAAAAACATTGATTTTATTTTCATGTATCTGACAGGTTTGTATTATTGCTAGAATTTAAGTAGAGACCATGTGCTGAAACTGCACAGACACGTGAAAACGTCAGTCCGAAAGGAAAACATTTATATTTAGCTTTTTCAGCTCCTTAAAATAAATAATCAATCATTTGAATTAGACACAGCTCTGCTGTCCAAATGGCTCCAATTTGATATATCAAACCATATTTTGTCAAATTCTTGGAATTTCCCTTCCAATTTATATCAGAAAACATACAAGACAAAAAAGACTTAAAGGCCTAGCACTCCTTGCCATCTTTAATGTCAGAGTTTTAGACTAAGATCTTCTCATGTTGAGAAATGATCTACTGTGATCTGTTAGCACTTGAAGTATTTAATGAGGATGACTCTCAGCTACTACCACAACAGATTTTAGGCTTTTTATCCAGAAAATTAAAGCCATTTAATCAGAGTTAAAGCTCTTTTTATGTTTGCTAAGGTCAATTAGCTGTGGCGGCCATCTTGAATTGGGTGCACTCCAAAAGTTAAAGGGTTGCAGATGTACATTCGATGATTACTTTCTAAAAGTTTCATTAAAGTCCATTTAGCGGTTCGTGAAGTATTTTGCTGACGGACAGGCAGATTTGACAGTAATAGTTGATGCCAAAGCTTTAAAAACAGATCTTGTGTGATCAGTAAGTATTGGGGATGACTCTGATACAAACACGTCAAATTTTAGCTTTATATCTGTAAACCTGATTGGGTTATAGCCACTTTTGGGTTTGTCAAGGTTGCTTAGCTGTGGCGGCCATGTTGAATGGAGTTGACTCCAGAAGTTATTCAGTCGCAGAGGTACATCCAGTGATTACTTTCATTAAAAATCTGTCCACTGGTTTAGGACATATTTTGTTAACTCTACAGACAAACACGCACACAGACATAATTGCCTTCATTGGCAGGTGATAAAAAAGGTTAAAAGGTGGGGAAATTTTAAAATCTCTCTTAAAATCAAACCTGAACCTGTCAAAAACAGACTGGACAGCACGCTCGTCGGAAAGCACATTCACGGTTTTGTCTAGTTGTGTTTTTTATGCTCAGACCAGTTTGTCCAGTCACACGCACACCTTTGTGATCCTGCTGTAACCTCAAATATCACATGTTTGGTTTGAGAACGATTTTAAAACCTTGCAACCCAACTTTATGTTGAATAAAAACAAGAGAACTGCTAACCTCGTGGAAAACAGAGCTGTATCAGTGTAATGTGTGCGCGTGTAGGTTCACTGTGGAGGAGCAGTGACCTGTGACAACCACAGCGCTCTCAGCACCTCCTCTGTGGCAATCATTAAACCTCAGCCCACAAAGGACAAAGTCCTCAGAGAGCAACACCAAGAATCTGGTCCCTGTGCACAAAAACAAGTTTCTGAGAAGGTCCATAACACAACCAATTGTGTGGAAATTCAAAAGCAGAAAAAGCAGCCGAGAGAAACAGCATCAATGTCAATGCTTCCCTGCTTTGTTTTATTTTATTATATATTTATTTTCTCATTTAGGTGTGCCTCCCAACACCTGGCTGGCTCACTTACTGAAAGCAGGAGCTGTGCCAGGTGTCCTGTAGCCCCTTCATGTGAAACGAGCCCTGAATTATTCCTCCACAGCCCGCACAGTAGCAATTATCTGTAAAGGAGATAAAATCAAGTTTATAAATTAGTCTGGTAAAGAAATTTAAACTGTCTAAAATTAGAAGTGTCCTGAACTTCCAACAAAGTACATTTTAAGCTCAACTCATAAGATACTATAGTTTTATTAAGCAGAAACACAATTTAACTTTGGGATTACTTTTCAACTTTAAAAAAAATAGACTTACTTTCTGGTTCCTCCTCCATTTACTCTCCGAGAGCGTCGTCGAGATTTCTCCTTCTTTTTTAATTTTTGGTCCCTTTATTTTTATTTTTTTCTTTACAAGCTTCTCATTCTGAAGCAGAAGAAAAACAGGAAACTTTCAGCCCAAACTCCCAGCTCTGAGCGCACCGAGAGGAAAACATAAATTCATTTAAACCTACTCAAAAAACACAGCGAACAACAAATCTCCTCCGAGCCTCCGAGCCTCCGCTGCAAGAATGAGTGACGTCATGCCGCGGCCACATTCCTGTACGGAAAGCGGAAGGGCTCAGCTGCAGCACCTGGAAGAAGGAGGGTCGATCTGAGGAGAAGGAACGGCGGTGGCACCGCCTGCTGGCGACAGTTTGGTACTACACAGAGACCACAAGATCGGATTTAGAAAAAAGCAAAAACTTGGCTCCTCCATCTAACTCTGTCTTCTGTGTCCTCTGTGTCCTCTGTCCTCCACTCCAACTACCTCCATGTCCTCTCTAACCTCATCCATATCTCCTCTTTGTCTTTTTCCTGGCAGCTGCATCTCAAACATCCTTCTACCAATATACCCACTGTCCCTCCTCTGCACATGTCCAAACCATCTCAGTCTGTCCTCTCTAACTTTATCTCCCAGTCGTTCAACCTGTGCTGTACCTCTGATGAC
>JAOXNZ010000001.1:17753905-17773077 GCA_028566095.1 Kryptolebias brasiliensis | reverse complement strand
AATAAAGTCCCCCGTGTTTGGCTGTCCAGGAGACTGAGGTGTCCCTCATTAAATGTCTGTGTAAGAAATGCCTTTTTTCACCCACACTATCTTAATATTAGCTTCTGGTGGAATATAGACAGCAACAATCAGAATTGAGCAGAACTCTCTTACCAACTTGAAGGGTCTGCAGTTAACCAGTGAGCAAAAAAGTTCCAATGATTTTAGCAGCTGTGCACCAGGAGTTGTGTACGCACAGGGCCAGACCTCTGCCTTTACTCTACAAAGTGCGCTCCTCAAGCTCCATCACAGCATCGGGGATGTTGTTATCCAGCCATGTCTTGGTGATGATCATAACACAGCTGTTTAACCTTCGGAAGGCGATTTGTACCTGAATCTCATCTAGCTTGATGGCGAGAGACCTTGCGTTAGCGATGAAAAGGCTGGGCAGAGCCAGTCTGTGTGGTTTCGCTCGTAATCTAGCGCGTATGCCACTTTGTTTGCCCCGTTTATGCTTGCGGTATGTCCTTCGTCTCTTGGGCCACAGAGGGGTGATAGTAAAAACCTCCTCTGACCGTTGTAGCTCTGGTGGGATAAAATCCTGCTTTGGCTATACAAATTGGGGAGCTTGATCCTTAATTTTCAGCAATTCTTCCCTGCTGTACTGTTTGAGCGCTTCAGCTGTCCAACTAGATAACAAAAAACAGACCAAAAACGTTAATAAATAAAAAAATAATCGAAAAATCAGAGCCGGTGAGTGTTTACGTGCCGCCATAGCAACAAGAAGTAATATTATAAATTATATATATAATTATAAAGAGTAATTGTTGGTATTTAAAGCTTCCAGTGTAATAAATTTGGTTTGTTATGTTGGATTAAGAATGTAACTTATTCCTTCAAAAGGACTAACTAATAGGATGTTAAGTTACAATTCGTATTCACATTTGTAAGATTAAAACAGCAGCACCACTTTCCTCAGTGTCTCGTAACAGTGGTGCAAATAAAAGGTATGTGGTTGTGTGAATGTTTAATCTGAATTCACACAATTGCTTTTCTGTTTATATTTTCTCTCTCTATGTTTTTTAGACTATTAGTACTTAAGCATACTTTAAGCTATTTTAATCTTTCATATGTCAAAACGTTTAGCTTGTTTGGGACATTATGACTATGATTCTTAGTGTTTGTAACTAATATACATTTGAAATATTACCCTTTATTACATTTTTTTATCTCATGGAAATGAATAAAGAACTTCTCAAATACAAAAACTTTGTGCTCCTTTAAATCTACCTAAGCATACTAAATGCAATTTTAGCTTTTAGCTACTGTATTTCCAATTTTAGCTTTTAGCTACTGTATTTCCAATTTTAGCTTTTAGAATTTGTTTTGCTAATTTAGCTTTCAGATTTTATTTATTTATTTATTTATTGATTCTAATTTTAGTTTTAGCAACAATTTTGCTGGTCTTAACTTTTAGCTACTGTTTTCTAATGTTAGCTCTTAGCTATTTTGCTAATTTTAGCTTTTGCTCTGATGATTTTAAGTTTAAAAGTTCAGTTTTAGCTTCTTTAACAAATTTCAACAGTCATTGAGCACTCAGCATTCACACTGCCTTTTCACAGAAAAATGCTATTTCTCTCTTTTGTTTTTAGTTGGTGACCTAGACCTAGACAGGCACAATTTACATTTTTATTTCCAGATGACTGGATTGGATAATCTGAAACAATGGTTGTGGTTTTGCTTGGTTGTGGTATTTTCTTAGGCTATGTTTACACTGTAGATAAAAGTGACCCAAATCTGATTTTTTTTTTGCACACATGCAAGCCATATCTAATTACTTTTATGACAGTCTGAACATGACAAATCTATTTTTCTTTTTTCTTTTTATTTGACTCAGGTCACTTACATATGTGGTCCTAAATCTAATACATATCTGATGTTTTTCAAAGTGACCTCAGTCTGAGTGGTCATGCTGCATTTCATTGGACTTTTACGTTATCCAAGTAGAGGTATGCAAATTGATCCAGATTTTAATATTAGCAATACCACTGTCATGCAGTTTAAAACTTAAAAGACCTAAAGTATATGCAGTAAATAGCTTTGTTTAAAACACCATACAACCAGTAGCTTGGAATAATAATTATTTATTAAGAAATATCCACAATGTCTTGGCCTATCACGGTATAATTTGTGCAAATGCAAAACTGGATTCAATTTTTTCAAATGGGTTTTTATATATTGGAATAGAATAAACTATCGTCAAGAGCAGATATTCTCCAGCTGGCTTTGAATTGTTGTATGCTGCTGATTTGGCTTTTTTCTGTTAGCCAGCACTATAATAGTAAAACTGAACTGAGGTGGAGAAAATTGATTTGCAAACCATTGATTTGCCAGGCACATTTGATGAGGATGAAAAAGGTCAAGATCATAATGATCAGGACCCCAAAACAGGTTCCTTCAGTGACCCTCCAGCAGCACCTAGCAATTGTCAGAGATATAAGTTCAAAATATAACCAGTTGATTTCACATCTGTTTAGAGTATTAGACAGACGTTTGTGTGAGTTTGGCTCATCTCTCCCCTGCTGATTCCTAAGGCAATGGCCACATTTACAAACGAAAGGATGCTAATTGGAGCCATCAGAGTTGTCAGTTTGGACTAAGGGTCTTTTGACCCTCTTTCAGGACTTCAGGGGGGAGGTCGAAATTCCTGGGACCTCTAGTGTTAAGGTAACTTCCAGAAAGTAATCATTGGCTGTACATCTACAACTGATTAGCTTTCAGAGTCAATCCAATTCAAGATTGTAGCCACAGCTACTTAAATAAAGCCAACACAAAAATGGCTATAACATAGTCAGTTTTACAGATATTGAGCTAAAAGTTAATGTGGTGGTAGCTGAGAGTCACCCACAACACATACTCTGAGTGTGACATTTCACAATATCAGCTGAGATTGCACATAGCATTATTTTCATGGTTTGACCAAAATGGCTACAACACTGTCATTTCTCAAAATCTTAGTCTGAAACTCTGGCATGAAAGGTGGTGAACAATATGCATTCCTTAAAGGAGTGCTAAGTTATTGATTTTGAGGTGCAATGCTTTAATCACTAGCAGACATTTCTGACATTTGTACAGTGTAGTGGAAATCTTTATTTTATAAGGACAGAAACAAGTGATCACAAAATGAAAAGGCACTTCGTTAATGGTCATCTGACTTTTATTGCAGCTGCAAGACACAAAATGCAACACACAGATCTGATCAAACCTCTGTGCTACAAAGTTGTGCCCCGAGTCTGTGTTGATACCTTTCTTTATACCGCTGGCATCTGCATGTTATGTGAAACAGACAATAACCCCTCCCTTGGCGCCGATGCTGGGCCAAGGAGAGCATAAGACATAATAACCTATCCAACAGATGTTGTCCTAATGTAAAGTACTTTCCCCAAAGGAAACAAAAGATAACCAGTAAAGTCACAATAAACCCTGGCGACATTTTAAGGTCAGCACAAGAAGTCACTGACTCTTGGCCTAAGAGCAAAGAGATATGTCATTTTTCTATCACAGTTGATGTTAATAAAGTTTTTACAGAATTCCACTTTAAAAATCTGAAGTATTTCTTTATTATAAATTCACACATGTGCTCTTAGCAAAGTCAACTAAAGACTATGGTCTAATTTTTAAGCTACTGGGGGTTTGAAACTTTTGGTTGATTAAAACCTGGACTCAGAATTTTAAAGAGTTTAATAATCATTGACACATAAAGTAAAAAACTTAATTTAAGTAGTAAGCATGCAGCTGTAATTGGAAACCACATTCAGAAAACAAGTTAATACCTCACACTTCTACCTCCAGCTCTTTTTCTTTTACTCTTGTCACTTGCTCTCAGTGTGATAAGCTAGAGTTACAGTATTGAGAGTTTACTGTTCCAAATGTGTTTTCCCCGGTGTGCTCTTCTTGTTTTTGATCTCTTGTTAAAATTTAAAGAGTCCTGGTCCCTCAAAACACACTTTAAAACCAGCCGCCACAGCTTTCTGAAAATAGTGCAACAGAGAGCTGCAGGCAGTTGTTTGAAACTAAAGGTTTTATGATGAAACCTGAAAGTGAAAAACAGTCAGTGAAGATGCGACAGACTTCTGACATGAGCGTGAGCTTTCTTTTTCTTATATGTAAAGTTCAAAACTAAACCACAGTAAAGGAAACAAGTTTTTTCCCACCTTATAAGCGACTAAACACCTTTCTTTGTGCCATCACGTTGAAATGATTTGTGACACGTGTTTTGGATCCTGATATATGATAAAAACTCACAATGACTGAGCTCTTACTGTAGCTCCATCATATTTCTCACGAGGCTCTTTTCTGGGAGCCAAAAGCTTGATCGATCTCCTGTGGGAAAACTTCTCAGAGAATTCAAAGGACTGGTGCGTGTGAGCTTACATGAAATTATCCTCATAAAAAAAAAAAAATTGGCTTGAGATATGAAATAATAAATATTCCAGTGAATCATGCAGGGCTTTTAAAAAAAAGCATCAGTTTCACAGTGGAGGTTTTTGTTCGTCTTTTTGCTATCTGGACTCACTATGTCGATTGTCAGGCACTGAAAGACGACAAGATATTAAAAATGTGAAAAATTTCTTCTGCCAACGTATTCCCCATGAGAGAGCAGAGATTTTTTTTTTTCACACAAAGAGCCCATTATCCTCTGTTTGCGTCTGTTTTCTGCATTTGAAAGTGAGATAAACCCTTGATTGTCACATGCAGCTTGTGTGCAAGCTTCAGCTGCTGCCTTGTAATGTAGATGCTTTCCATTTTATCTCTATTCTCCATTCGTGACCTCCAGTCTATGTCTCCTTGAAAAATATATTAAAAAATATAGAAGTTTTGGATCCTTCTGCAGCAACCAGCAGAAGAGTTTATCAAATCAAACCAGCGAAATCCATTTGACTTTCACAAATATTAGACAGAGATTTTTTTGGCCACTGTCCCATTCTGTCTGCCTGATTCAGTATGAGTAATATCCACACTGTGTGCTGGTGATTTCAAGAGTGCACCTCTGAGTAGAAGTCTGCAGCTGAGTCGCCTCGCAGAGAAGATAATTGTATATGACAGCGCTACAGGCGACAGCACAGACAAACAAGCAACTCATGAATTGATGCTGCTGAAATACGCGGAGTCATTCCATGTTGAGTCAGCATGCCAATCCCTCAAGGACACAGACCAGCATTAAAATGATAATAAGTCAAATTATCCAGACAACAAGTAAGGGTTTGACTAACCTCCCATTTTGGTCAAACACACAACACTCTTTCAATAATCTTTTACTTGCTGCTCTTTGTTTAGCAGGTCCAATCAAAACTTTAAAGTCCCTGATACCTTATGTGCATCATGCATACACACCCTCTGCTTGCAGGATGCAGATTTGATTTGAATCGCAGTTCTAATGTAACTTCCTTCCTCCTTTAAGAGCACAGCTTACAAAGACATATGAGGTTAAACGAAATGGATGATCACTCCAATTTAAGTCCTGTGTGCAGCAGAGACACACATGGCCGAACATCTGGAGGTGGGTTTGAGAGAGAGGCGATGAAGAAAGGATTAAAATCAGAGTGCAAAGCAGGCCAAAATGCAAAACAATTTCGTGAATCACAGTGAGACAGAAAGGGTAGTTTTCTGTGGATGATTAGAGCAGGTTTGCTGAAAATAACATATGCATGCAGTTTCGGATTTTTCATGCTGTGACAAAACAGGGTCCATCCCGCTGCATTCTGAACCAGCAGTTTGCCCATTTAAGGAATTTTTGTTACTTATGTTGCTGTTTATTTGAATAATAAGAAGCCAGATGCACTACACTGAACAGATGTTGTACACTGACACGACATTGTGTTCCAAATTAACATTATTTGCACGCCCTGACTGTTTTTGTGTGTAGATGGATGGATCCAAACGCGCAAAAGTATCTGCGGCGGGATTCCTCCCATAACTCACGTCCCCTTCTGCCATCAGCAGTGAGTGTGCTGCCTCACTAATGATAATGGTCACCCGTGTGGCTCAGAATCAGCCCGCTGCGTCTCTGTGAGCTCTGCTGTGTCGCTTTAAGTACAGCAGGCAGTGCTGTTGGTCCGCGTGGGAGCGCAGGGCGCACGGTGCGGCGCTGCGCCTCCCTGCAGCGTCGAACAGTCTGCTTATCGGACGGGCGAGAAAGAGAGAGACAGATAGAGAGAGAGAGAGAGAGAGAGAGAGAGAAAAGACAGGTCGACCCCCACCGTATGCATCACATCCCCGACTTGGACAAATTGCAGGAGCGACTGTAAGGAAAGAGAGGGTCAACGCTGCTCCTTTCTCCTCGGAAGCAGAAGAAGCGCGGAGCGGTTTATTCTCGGTCCTGAAGAGAAGCAGCTTAGTGAACAGACTGTTCGAGCTAATGGGATCGACAAACTAACCTTAGCGCTCTGCTGATGAGCAGAGAGCATGTTGCCCGCTCGTGTTTGGCTGAGTTATCTTAAAGCTGAAACATCACGTCTGAACCTGAGAAGAGATGATGGGGATGATGATGATGATGATGAAGACCATCCTCAGCTGAGTTGCTTCCTGTGAACTGCAACATCAAAATATCTGCTGGTGTTTCATCCTGACTCGTGTCTGAGGTAAGACTTCCTTCTTATTTACAAGCATCTTCACTGCAGCAGTGAGTCCTGTGGTAACATTTGTGCTGCAGGGGGTCCTGTTGCATGCACACAGCACTGAACAAGTGGCTACAAACCATAACCCATACATCACTTCACCAGAATCTATTTCTCTCTCTTATTTTAGATTACAGCCAGCACAGATGAAAGAGAATGCCACTTGTTGGGTTTAGATTAAGTGATTAAAACAAACCTCATCTGATCTGCAGAGTTTGTGCACAAGACATCTAATGTTGTCTTAAGTCCTTGTATTTCTGATGCTCATGTGTTTCTGCTCTTTGTTATGTTTCATTATCACGCCCACCGGCCTGTGAAGAGACATGAGTCTCACCAGGTGCACACGCTTGCTGGTCCACAGAGTGAACATCCTTATCGTTTCCTCCCAAATGTGAAGATGCTGGAATTTCATTAGAGCCCTCCTGCTAATTTTTAACCTGAGCTGCGACTCAGGTTAAAAAAGAAACAGTAAGGACTGACCTTGTTGAGTTGATTATTTAGTTAAGGAACATGATTTTGAAGGTTTTTTGGGGGGAGTTGATGTGGCTACACATTTATTGTAGAAAGAATTTCAGAATTTAATTTTCTCACCAAGATCTTTTGTAAAAGTAGTTGTCTTGGTTTCTGTGCTTTGTATTTTTGCAAACTGCAAACATTTGGGTTTTTATTGGCTGGATAAATCATTGACCTCATGATTAAATTATTTCACTGCTTTCTGAGACTTTGTTTAAAAACATTATTGGAATATAATATGTATTTTAATTAAGTAACAAGTTGTGGCATTGAGAGATGTAAAAGTACAATCCATCATTGTTTAAGATGACCTTGATGTTTTGTGGATCTTTGAATTGAACCAACTGCTCATTCTTGAATACAGAAATGAAGCAAGAAGACGAGCTTTGTAGTTGTTAAGCTTCATCACAAAGCCTGCTCAATCAGTTAATGAATGGTACTAATTGCTCATGCAGCCACTATTTCAGCACTCGTCAAGACTGTGAATATAAAGAGCATGACGGAGCTCCTGTTATGGCAGTGAGAACATGACCCACGGTTCACAGCTCATGGGTGGAGACAGAGCTGAAATGATCAACATAATCATAAATTAAAAAATAAAAAAATCTGAATCCAAAAGACATTAAAAGATCTGATGAGAGGTTATGTCACATTTTAGGATGGATGTGGTTTCAGCCGAAAAAATAAATAAAATGACATAGATGTCGCTAACAGCCGTTGTGATGTCCCGAAAGCTCACTTCTCCCAGAGGCAGCGAGGAACAGGCGTCAAGGAAATAAGCCAGCCTCTAAAAATTCATATTTGTACACTTGTTAAATAGAGGACGCCGTTCCCACAGCTGTTGTTGTTGTAGAGAATAATCAGGGTCAAAGTCGCAGCATTTTGTATCCTCAGGAGCCCCTCTGGCATTTAAATGGATTCCTCTGCGACTCCTCTGTCAAGATTAAATCCTGGAAGGAAAAAGTCTCTCTGTGATTTCTGATGTTTAAATTCAGAGACTTTCACACAATCTTAGCTGTGGCTGCAGAGAAGAACCTGACGGTGACTCAGATATGGGGACTTTTGTGTATCAACGGGGTGTCCGGCTGCAAAGTGGGAAGCCTTTGAATTCCTCCAAAAGCTTATTTTTACCTATGGCCTCTTGGCCAACCTCTCAGGGACATGCCGTGGATTACATCCATTGACTGTAAGCTTTGATGATCACTAGGGGTATGAACAGGAATTATAGTTTGCGTGCTTTTGCTGGCCATTACAGTCCAACAACTGCGGAACAGGGTAAGTTTTGAAAGGCTTGACTGGTGCTTTAGTTCCTGATATATCACCACCAAAAAAGGATGTCAAGATCCTTATTAGAGCGCCTACAAAAATAGCTTGGCATTAAATACTTTGCTTTCTTTGCCAAAGTCATCCTGAACCTTTCAGACTGTTTCTTGTTTTAAAACCTTCAAAAGCAAAACTTTTGCATCATGTGGCATCACGTTTAGTTTTCATATATATTTGAATCCATTTTAGAAAACTAAAAAAAAACAACAAAAAAAACTGTTGCACTGAAGCAAGGTCATCAGCTGTGCCATATGTTCATCTCAGTCAGATTTTCAGCTTTTAATAGGATTATTCTCAACACCAGACCGATGACTGCTTATACAGGTGGTAAGAAATCCGAAGCCAGACATCAGAAAAAGCCGGGGAACCCCAGGACCTTATCTGGGGAATGCACTGATGGATATGCCTAGCTTTTTTTTGTTTTGTTTTGTTTTTTTCATAACTCAGGTTGAAAAAAAGAGGAACACATAAACTACAATGACAAACTTGATAAATGTTGATTGAACTGAATTCAGTTTTGTTATTTTCAAACAGCAGCATTCATTTTGCAGTGACTGGATTCAATTTAAAAGCTAATTACATTTTTGAAGTCAGACCTGCTGTTTTTATGCTTTTTTCTCAGACAAGAGGCAGACATCCTACTAAGGACACGTTTAATCCAACCAAGGCTAATATAAGGTGTCTCTGTGTGTGTTTGTGTGTGTCAGAGTTAAAGTGATGAAGTGCATGGCTGGCATGCAGTGTCAAGACTTCAGCTATTTTTTCACTTGAGATATAAAAAACGCAAATTATTGTCCGACACAATATCATTTGTTTGTATGGTACGGAAAGATTGTTTTTGTCATAGGAGAGGTTAAAAAAGACCCAAATACAGGAGACAGGGTAATGAACCAGTAAAACTTTAGTGAAACAAGGGTACAAAAGGCTCTGCCATTGCAGGAAAGCAATTCAAGAATTGACTAAAAGGCTTGACTAGATATGAACTCAAACCTACTCACAAGGAGGCTGCACAAAAAGATAATCATTAAATGAAGAACAAGTGTGCTGGTTAGTAACGATGGCCAGGTGAGAAGATTAGGCTGAAAACAAAAGAAACACATGAACAAAAAAACAACATAAACTATTTTAGGTTGCAAAGAATATCTAGAACTTTAAATGTGATGTATTTTTGTGTGCTTAAGTTATTGTGCGAATAAAAAGCACACTTTTTACTGGTTTGTTTTACGGAGCAGTAGCTGTTTTCTCTTTTGTCAGAAATAGTATCCTTCATGTGCACAGCTTGTCAGTTTGGTTTTCTTTTTAGCTACATCTCTCCCAACCATATCTGTTTCATTTAATCAAAGAGCATGTTTTTCACTTTAGGAAGTGTTTGACTGTCACATTATTTATTATCAGGGTGTCAGTCAGGATCCCAGCTGTGGTATCAGCTCTGGCTCCCTTTAGTCTGACCCAAACTGTTTACCCTCAGCACCATCAAACTGAATCCCAACTCTCTGAACGTCTGGCTCCAACCTCTCAGGAGAGACATGCAGCTTGACATTGTGCAAAAGATGTGGGGAGAGTGTAAAAGCCCTGTGAAATTGGCAAATAAAAAAGATGAGCAGCAGAATGTAGGATAGGGAAACAAGAGAATACAAAAGGCTAATTTTCTGGTGTCCGTGGTTGACCTTGAGGCAGTGTCAGTCAGCAAGATTAACACATCACCTCTGTAATTGCTCACCTGGAGTAGCAGACCCCCCTTGTTCTTTCTTCAACCTGATCCCTGCTTCACAAAAAGGCCTTTGTGGTTGTTAAACTGATGGGCTCTGTTTTCTGTACCTGCTGCACCAACAGAGGTCCAACATAGGAACAGCAAAGCCTTTAAATAGCAAAAATTTAGTTGCCCTAGTTCACCTCTAAGCAAGCTAAGTGGTCTGAGTAGCTGCCTTTTGATTGTTTTTTGTGCATCTTCAACCTCAAACTAAAAGCTCAATTTCAATATTACAATAGACTTACTTACAGAAAAAAAGACAAGAATTATACAATACTTCATTTTCCAAAGGGTGTTGGTTAGGAGGCTAAATTAGACGTAAATGAACCCACCACGTTAACTCAGACAAAATGGTCAGCTTTTGCTGTGTTTACACCTCTTATCCACATGCAAACAGCAGTTTTGGTGAGAAAATCAGACTTTTTGCAAATCTTTGCTTGTGTGGACAAAGATAATTATTTTCAAACTGAAAAAAACACCCATCTGTTCAAAATCATCCCAATTAGTGTAGTCAGGACCTAAATTACAGCAAAATGATCAAATATTTTAAAACTCTATTAGTGTGTTAAAGAAGTTATTAAAGCAACATCGGCGAGCGGCTCTGTGATGTTTCCTCACCTTTGAGAGCATCGCCTCAAACAGTGTCAGTGAAAACACATCCAGACTGCACTGTGAAGAATTAGACAGATTTTAAGTTTTAAACAAGATGTCAACAGATTTTTGATGAGCTCTGTACTAACAATGCTGGCATTACAGAAGCAGGAGCCACCCCCCCTCCTGTGATAAAGAATGTGACGGATTGGAGCCCCCTCTGGGTTTGTCAGCCTGTGCAGTCAGTTTCAACAGCAGCGTCAGATCTCCTTTCAGTGTGCCGGGCTCTAATTGGCTTGTCACACTGGCTCGGGAAATTTGTCAGGTTGCTGCGAAGTGAAGCACTTTGCCAAATCAAGATGTGCATCATTATGTTTCCATCTTCAGCTGGAATAATGGTATACTTAAGCTTTTAAGTGGATAAACTACTTTTACCTATTTCCTGTTGGGAATATGTCATTAAAGGGTAAATAGTAGTACTTCCTAATGATAGTTTTCTGCTCTGTAATTGCATCCATTGGGATTTCATGTGAAATATGTGCAGCAGTAACCAGGCTGTGCTTATTCATACACACCTAAAATAGGAGCTTATTATTCATACATGTTGTTTAATTAAACTTCTGCAGCAGCAGCAGCAGGGATAAGTGCCCAAGTCTGTCCCCTTATCAGCTACTTTTCTGAATCCAGCAGCAAGCAGAGTGCTCATGTTCTCCCTCTGTCAGTAAAATGGCTCAGGTTGGTTGTGATATTGGGAGGAATCACATGCAGTTAAAGGTCTGCCACAAGCCCATCACCGTGCCACGTCTACCCTCATCACCTCCACTCTCTCCATGTTTTTGCAGATGTCATATCCAGGTTGCTGAGGTGCAGCGTGACTCAGCACAAGCTCCCACTCGGCATTTCACTGACTCATGTTTCGGCCCTCTCCTCAGTGAACCAGAAACTTAAACATTGTATGACTGCTCTGTCAGACTGAGCTCAAGCATCAGTGCTTTGTGGTGTGAGGCCCGGGCCTGTTGAGGGTTTCCAACTTTAACAGATCCCTTCATGGAGTTCACAAGATGCATTAGTAAAAGAGACAAGCAGTAAAATCGCTGTCCTTAAATCAAAAACTTCAAAGTGCTTTGTTACATTTTTTTCTTTTCCAGAATTGGCAGAGATGCTCTTCAGACTGAGCTTTTTAAAATTACCAGATTTTCAAAAGCTAATCAAAATCTGAGTAAAATCTTTTAAACAGGAAGATAACTTCTACCTCAGCACTACTGTGATCTGTAAAACATATGGACACAGTAAGAGAGATTTGTAGCAAAGCTGCCAAATGGTAAATGATTTCATTTGTTTGCAATTCTTTCTTGTGTTTTCACATCAAACCATGTATGATTATTGGATGGAGCCTCTGTGATGTTTGCTATTTCAATTATGCTGTTGTCAGGTTTGTCTAAATAATCATCTTTTTAGAGCCAGAAGTGAACATTTTAAGAAGAAAAGGGAAGTCAGTATCTAAAAACCTAGCTGATTTTTTTTGTAACAGTTATTTGGTTTATAATAAAAACATTTTTTGCCTTTTAGTCAGTTTAGCTATAAAATACACTAACTTTTTAGTTCACGGAGGAGTTCGTAAGCAAGCACTTTGCCAGTGAGGAGTCGCTTTAGGACTCTTTTTATGTTGGCTTTACATTTAATAGTTTATTTCATTTTATTTTTTGGCGAGGGCGACTTGATATTTATTAAACAAATGCTGTGGATCCTGCTGCACCGTCTTCTGAGGCTGTCTAATCAAATTTGCGCCATTTGACCACTGAGGGTGCTACAATAAGCTAAAAGCAGTTTTTCATACCATTCCTTTAGCCAACCTTTAACATGATCAGATCGGGTTGCCATGGCAACTCTGCCCTGGTGAAGCGCTTGCCCCCTCATTGCTGCTTGTGGATAAATTTTTGGTCTATTTATTTGTCTAAACAGAAAAAGTGGATGAATGTTTTTGAACATTTATAGTTTCTGAAAAGGCATTTTTTAATTTCTATAAAAGACCACAGCAGAAATAATTGAATGTTTTTCCCACAGAGTTAAGCATCTCTGCTCTTATGCCGAGCACTATTTTAGAATAACTTAAAGGAGCCCTTAGAGAATAAACTCACTTTTTGTTTACTCTGAATCATAAATTGCATAAATTATTCCTAAATGCTCAGGTCACCTAGTTTACAAAAAGCTTCATGTTTTGTGTTCTTCCTGTTTTAGAGACGCTTCAATGATTTTTGCCTACAGCTCATTTTTTTAATTGGGCTTGTTGGATGTTTTTGTTGTTCACAGCTTGTAAAAATCTTAGTACTAATGGGTATTTCTGTATTGTTTGGTCCAGAAGAGACAGGTTTCACCATTAAGTTTTCCCTTTGGATGTAGTTTTTACTAAAGATGTGAAATCTTTTGGGTTTCAGAGGCAGAAATTCAAAAGCGAAGCCCTTAGAACCAAAGATATGACTATTCAAATAAATGTTGTGTTTAAGGTGTGGAAATTCTTTGAAGAAAATTATATGAAATCACACTTTCATCTTACTCATTTTTTTGTTTCTGTTTTTGTATCTTTCACCCCCCCCCCCCCACACGCACACATCCGTCTTCTTCTTTTTTCCTCAGCGTTGGAGGTGTTGTTGCATGTTGCATCAGAGCAACAGTGAAGCTCTCCTCTATCTGCTTGTCATATTTTATTCATCTCAGGAGATGCTGCAGCACCGAGCTGCTCTCATTCCTGCAAGCCAAAAGCAGGCAGCTGTCAGAGAGCCTGAATCCCCAGATACGTTGCCCATTTCTGCTTCTGCAGACAAACATCACACACAGACATGCCTAACTGCCCGACACAGGGCTTTCCTGTGTGCACATCAAGTTCCTGTACCCTTTCCTTTAGCAGCCACTTCTTCTTAATTGTTTTCAGATTTGAATGATGAAAAAATCATTTTAGTGCAGAACTTAACTTTTTAGCTAATTTGGAGAAGGCATTTTTAAAAACAAGTCCTCTTTCTAAACTTTGAACATTTCACTGGATTTCAACAAAGGTCGATAAAAAAAAAGAATTTATTTATAAACCATGTGTTTAAAACATTTGTTCTGGCCACAATACTCCATTTGATCATCTGTAGAGCAATGACTTGAACAAAGAAAGGAGAATTGGCAGGAGCATAAATGCTGGATGAGCAGAAATAAAAGATGGCTGAAGCTTTGGCTGAAACTCTTTAGGTTTCATGAAGAGTGAAGATGGGAGGAGGAGGGTTGTGCAAAGATAGAGAGAGAATGACAAAGCGAGGATGAGAATCACAGAACGCAAACCACAAAAGTGTGAAAGAGGATCTTTGAACCATAAGTGACATCAGAACTGAGAATGAGGGAAATTTGACGTGTGCAGTAAACTGGAAGTGATGAAGAAGAGTTAAGGAGTAGAGATTTTAATGCAGAATAAATCCAATGTGTCCTGAGACAAGAGCTAGTAATATAGTCCTAAACATATGGCTTAAATGTCTTTTTAGACAGACTGGTATAAAATGAATAAAGAGAATGTGGCTTTACATAAGCAAATAAAACCAAGATGCATATTTTTCCACATTAGTCCCCAAAATACAAAAGAAAAGGAAAAGAAAACAAACATTGTTTCGTCAGAACATCATTTGAAAACTTTTGCTTAAATTTTGTATTTTTGTAATTTGTCAGAAGTATTCAATTAATCCTCTTATTCTCCAGACTTAAAATAAATGTGAGATTATTAATTATAGGTTATCAGGCGTGTGGAATGGAAAACAAAAGTTAATTCGACTTACTTTGCAGGAAGCAGAACAGCATGATGTCGTCCTGCAGTAAGATAAAAATACCACTGAAAGCAGCGAGGGTGAGGAGGAGTGAAAGGTACAAAATCACTGTTTCATCTTTTAACTAAAAATATGTAGAAAGTTGCAGTTTAGTGCAGAGTTAAACACGTTCCTTTGTTGTAGATGAAAAACATGCTGATTCACTGTTTTGACATTTAACAATGAGGTTGTCAGTGTCAAACATAATAACATCAACAGCTTGTTTACCACAAACAACATTTAAGTGAAAACAAGATAAGCGACGAAGCCTTGAACGTCGCTTGTGCCTAATTGGGAAGGAGACATTGACAGCAGGCCTGTGGTGCTCCTCGACCTTTTTGCAGACACATTTACGTCATGCAGATGAGGTTGGCTACACATTTAGCAACGCATGCTTACACAGCACCCTGTGTTTTTCCCAAACCAACGTATTCAGATCACTGCACCCAACACGCTCCCCCGTGTCACTCTGCTCGTCGGAAATTAAAAGACTCGTGTACGACAACACCAGCTGACGCTTCAGTCACTCTTTTTAATTACAGTCTTTCAGAAATGTCCAGTGATGATGAACAGATATTTTGTGGGAAAAGTCTTCCTGTTACTGTCCCTCCAACCCGCCTCATATTTCATCACTTCAGTTTGACAGAAACAGCTCAACCAGCACGAGTGTCAAATATTTCTGCTGTGGGTTAAATGTGTAGGTGGTTAAAGCAATACAGACTGCATACTAAGAGAGAGAAAAAATGTTTTCTGTTTTTTTTTTCTTTTTTCAGTAGAGAAAATGTTAAAACAGTCAAAAACACATATTTTTGCTGCACTAGCATTGGACTAGAAAACGTGAGAACAAGCAACAATTTGTGGTTGATGTCTGCACATAATTTATATCTGCCAATTGAAAGAATTAGGAGATTTTATTTGAACTCTGCACAGTTTTACAAAAGTCTATATGCATAAAATACCCAATACAACCAAATATTTCTATTCTTTAGGTTTAGAATATTATAAAATCTAAGTAAATCAAAAAGTTCAAACTACTTTATTACCTATCACCTATTGTCTGTGTCTGTCTGTTTGCTTGTCTGACTGTTAGCAAAATATGTCATTAACTGCATGTACAACTTTTGGATTCAACATGGCTGCCACAGCTAATCAACCCTATAATGGCTCTAACTCAGTCAGTTTTACAGATATTGAGGTAAAAAGTTGGTGTGGCAGTAGCTCAAACCATCCCCATCACACATTCTGAGGGCTAACAAATCTCTTGGCATCATTGTTTAAAACATTAGCATGTAGGGCAGTATGCAATTAGTTTGGAAGCTATTTTACTTCATGCTTTTTTACTCTGCACATCAATGCAAGTTCAAAAATTTTCACCAGAAATATAAGGTTGACAAGCACATTATGATGCTTTTTAACTTTGACAGACTTGTTCAGTTTTTATTAGGTCAAAAGGCCTAAATGTTGCTTGTACTTTTCTTTTACAAAAATGCAATTTGTTATATTTATTTCATTATATTAAGCGTTCTCCTTCTTTTGCTTATGTTTTATGTCAGCTACTCCGGTACTGGTACTAAAATTAGAAGAGAGAAGTTGCAGCTATGTACTAGAACAAAAAAACAAAGCAAGAAAAACATCATAATATAAAATGGAAAAAAAATCTACACAAACTCCTTGACTGATTAGTTGTTGTGAGCTGATGTTTATTAGCTGAGACGCCACTTGGAGCTCTTGACGGGGTAATGATTGAGGTTATTTCTAAGTTCACAGTTCAGCTCTGAAACCGCTCTGTGGTTTCTTTCAGGAAACTGCTCTGGAGAGAGAAAAAGGAAGTGAAGTTTGGTCAATACCTGTCTCTTCAAACATGATGGTATATTCAGTGCTTTGGAAGTAAGCATTAATAACTGATGCCTTCAGTGAGGAAATCTCTGTCTGGTTCATTGATGCTTCTTAGAAAATATACACTTATTGTTCCTGTCATTTTTCTCTTGCTGTGGGAGGTTAGAGTGAAGAGCTGCTGAACAACACAGCTGGAGGGTTCTTGCTGAAGGACACTTGAGCAAAGTGGGCTCTTGTTGACACAGAAGCATGAATCTATGCTGTACAGTTGAGGGCCTGTATTCTCTCTGAACTGCACCTCCAACCACTCGAACCTTCCCCCCCCCCCCGTTGTTGCTCTGCAAAACAATTCAGAAGAAGCTGTGCAAAAAACAAGGACAGCTGTGTTAACATCTTCCTTCAAGGGAAAGTTCCTCCAATAATACTGTTGGAATAAAATTTGGGATATATCCTTGTTTACTTCCAGTTTTCTATCTTCTGCTGTAAAATAGTGGTGGTTTGGGTTGATCTTTGGTGTTGGCTTCATAATTTAATGGATCACAGAAAACGTAGGAGAAATGGTGGTCTGGGTAGTTTTGTTAGGAAGTGTTTGTTGGTTTGTCTGCTCGTCTATCTGTCTGTCTGTCTGTTAGCAAGATTACTTAAAAACTAATGAACAGATTTGAATGACATTTTCAGGAAATGTTAAGGTTGTCATTAAAAACAAGTGATTAAATTTTGGTGGTGATCTGGATCATGATCCAGATCCTACAATTTTTGAATGACCCTATGGCCTTGGTGGGGGTTTGCACTCTCCAAATGCTTCTAGTTTAAGAAATTAGATTTTTGTTTAAGAAGCCTGTTTTTCTTAGTCAATTTAACTTTCAAGACTGAATGTTAGAGTGTCATTTAGGAGTCCTATCTGAAACCCATCCAGCCATCCATTTTATTTTACCCGCTTCTCCATTCTGGGTCGCGGAGAGCCGGTGCCTATCTCCAGCAGTCACTGTGCGAGAGGCGGGGGACACCCTGGACAGGTCGCAAGTCCATCGCAGGGCCACATAGAGACAAATGAGGCAAACAACCATTCACACTCTCACGCACACCTAGGGACAATTTTAAGAGTTACCAATGAACGTAACCACTGTTCCACCCTCCTATCTGAAACCACTGAGTTCAAATGGCTTTTTTTTTTTTCAGATTTAGGCATCAAACCCTCTAGTTTAAAGGGATAGTACAGGTCCTTTGAATTGGGATTTTGTGAAAAGATCAAAAACAATTAATATGTTACCTGTTGTAGATAGCTCTTTAAACAAATTCAGTTTAAAGAAAGAGATTAGTTCTGAAAGTTAGACAAGCTAACAGCTAGTTCAAGCAGGGCCAAGTCCAAGCCCAAAGTGGATTGCTGTGACCTTAAAACAATTAATAGCTCAAATATTTTATTGTTCATGTAAACACTATCTTATAAACTTTGACACTGCCATCAGTTTTGCATTACAGGGTTATTCTGCCTGAAGTATTATGATTTTTGAGCAGGAAGTGCCACTGGATACAGATAACTTAGTGCTTGCAAACATAGAACTCTAAGTAAATAACTGTGTAACAAAAACTGACAGTGATTTAAAGGCTTATAAAATAGAACCGCTGAGTTGTTTAAAATGCAGCAATCCCTCTTGGCCTAGACCTCACTCTGGCTAGCTGTTAGCTCTTAAATTCAGGCAAATTTAATCTCTATTTCTCTAAAATGAGGTTGTCCAAAGAGCTATCTACAGGAGGTAACATATGAATTGTTCACAACATTTTCACAGAACCCCACTTTAGAAGATTTGAACTATCCTTTTAACGAACAAAAACATAAGAAAGGAACTATTTTCAAATGAGAAAGACAAAGTTCTTCACTTTAAATCACTTTAGCGTGAAGAACAAATCCTAGTTTGGCTAAGGACACAGCCTCTAACAAAAATGAACCCTGCAAGCTGAAAATAAATGATAAATGGTCCCCAGTTGGAGACAGTTTTATGTCTGGAGATCCGGGCAAAATGGAGGTAAGCCATGTGACCATGTGACACAACTTTTATCTGAGACCTACACACAGACATACACTTTTTAACAAACTTTATTTTCAACCTTTTGCATGCAGTTTGTGTTCAGTGAAAACAAAAATCCTGGAAAGTTCTGTACATGAGATCATATTTTTATACTTAAAACTAAGGCCTGTGGCTCGACTTATGAGATGCTGTTGTCTTATTTGAATACTGTCAGGATTTGGGTTTTCTTTGTGTTTCTTTTTGTATTTAGGGTTATTGTTTTTTCGTGTTTCTGGTTATCCTGTGTTCAGTTTGGGTTTTATTGTTTCTTTTATTTTGTCATTTGGTTGTCTTCATGTGTAGTTTTGTTTATGCTCCTTGTGTCTTTGTAATCTTGTCATCATTCACTTGTCCTCAGCTTATCTCTTGTTTGCCTGCCTTGCCCATCTACACCTGCCCCAGGTTTTGTAATCACTCACCTGTGCCCACTTCCCCTAATTACCTTCTGTCTTTAAAACCTGGTCATCTCCTCCACTTACTCACTGGTCTGTTGTCGCTTTCATTTGCTGTCTGGTTTTCCCCTCGTGTTTTTTTTTTGTAACCTTGGACTTTGTGTTTTGTATTTAGTTTTGTTTTATTTGTGTAAATAAATTAGTTTCTTCCT
>JAOXNZ010000001.1:17720580-17733899 GCA_028566095.1 Kryptolebias brasiliensis | reverse complement strand
GAGAGGACATGGAGGTAGTTGGAGTGAGGACAGAGGACAGAAGACAGAGTTAGATGGAGGAGGATGACTCACTGTGGCGACTCCTGAAAAGGGAACAGCTGAAAGAAAAAGAAGAAGAAAGATGACATCAAGCAACATTGCTAATAATACTTACCATAACAAAAAATTAGCACCACTTTGACAATTCCTTTTACTTTAATGAATATTACTGCCTCTATTTTCCAAGGTTTCAACATAAAAAAAAACTTTTTTGTCTCTAGTTCTTGTTACAGTTTTACAAAACCGCTTGTGAACAGGAAGTCAGGGACTTTCAGAATCTGTTTGAAGTGGTTTTTGTTTTGAGTAACATGCTTAAAGTTTTTGTAAAGTCAATGAGAACCGAGGTCATGTGTTTTAATACAACAAATCAATAATGCATCTTATTGTTCTCTTAATGGTGACAGATAACCGCTGCATGGACCGACACTTCCTCCCTACTCGTGCTAAGCAGCTGGTGGCTCTCGCCAGTTTTCCCGGAGCTGGTAACACTTGGGCTCGCCACCTCATAGAGCTTGCCACTGGCTTCTACACAGGCAGCTTTTACTTTGATGGCTCCCTTTACAACAAAGGTGATCTTCAACAAGCACATGACATGATTCACAATCATTCAGAGCTTCATGTCAGTGGATTAAGAACATACGCTGTGCATTTTTTAACAGGCTTTAAAGGGGAGCGTGACCACTGGAGGAGTGGGAGGACAATCTGCATTAAGACGCACGAAAGCGGCAGAAAAGAGATCGAGGCCTTTGACTCGAGCATCCTCATGATCCGAAACCCATATAAAGCCCTCATGGCAGAATTTAACCGAAAATATGGAGGGCACATTGGATTTGCTTCGCAGGCCCACTGGAGAGGGAAAGGTAAGCTCGTGATATCTGTGATTCAGACAATAAAAGGACGGATGGATGAAAATATTAAGTGAGAAAAAAACTGTGAAATTCATACTGTGCTTTTAAAAACAACTTTGCTTGAAAATAGAAGTTCAATCTATCAGAATCAAAAAATTGAATCTAAAAATATAGCAACTAACCCAGTCAAAACACTTCATGCAGGGTGACGTAGATTGGTGAAGGAATAATTGAAATGTGGTTTTGAGTCTAACCAATGTGGCTGAGCCCACCATTTTTCATGTGTTCATCCTTTAAACCATTTGCACATTTGGAACACATGAGTGTACATTTTTACAGCAGTTTTAGAGAAATGAAACAATGAACCATCCAGCCACTTCCTTAGTCACACTGATGAATGGAATCATGGTCACCTATCTTGTGACTTTATCACCCATTCAACATGTAGACTTTATGCATATGTGGGAACAAAAAATGAGCAGTTTTTTTGTTTTTTGTACCATTTTGTACACTGAAAGTTAAATAATGTAAAACAAAAAAATCCACAAAGAATTTGCTGTATCAGCTACTCTCTGTTCCCATCCTTACAAGAAAACTGAACTAAAACTGACTTAAGTTGTCAGGGATGAGTAAGAAAAAATAAACAACTACACCTTTATTGGTGAAAGTGTACATCAATCTTAGGCTAATCAAAAGGCTCTTTAACAAAACCCTTTAAGCCGGGACTTTGAGCCTTCTGGGCGCCTCGGTCTATTCAGAATTCACACCGAGGGGGGTTGAAGCCAATGATGAGCCTTTGTACTGTAAGTGAGGTTGTAACAGAGCTGAAACGGTCAACACGTGAAAAGGTAAGCCGGCTTTGTGGCTCAATAATATAATAAAGTGATGACATGTGGTCTGGAGATTAAACAACATAAACAGGTTTATTATAGAGGGAAGACCAGCAATGACACACAGCAAGTTTGCATTTTGTTTATAAAATGAGTTAACCACACAGAGAATCGCTAAAGTGAGTTAATTCATTATATTTGGAAAACGATATGAGGGAGAAGTCCGTTACATATTTATTGGGTTGCACTCCACTTCAACACAGCTGAGCTCTGCTCCACGCCTCTTTTTGTTCTGCGATGCTCGCTTCATTTCTGAAAACTAACACCTATGTGGGACATAGCCAGCTCCATCTGTGATTTATGAATGACCAGATGCAGCATAAAGACGGGCTAGCTTTGCAGCCATTTCACGGCACTGTTTTGTGAAAGAGCCTTAGGGTTTTGCTTTAAACTCACTTATCATACAAATGAGAGGCTAATAAAAGTAAAAATCAAATTTGCTTTATTATTAGGAAACATATCTTGAGCTCATTTGAACAGACAAGTTAGCAGCTTTATGCTAATAAAAGGTTACATTTACTGTAGAAATGAAAAGCTAATGCTTAAAGATTTTTAAAAAATTGTGCTTTTAAAAAAACTTGGGTTCTTTTGAGCACACTGTTAGCAGCCATGCAAATCTGACTTTTAGCTTTACATTTGAAGTACAAATGAGAGACTTAACAGTTAAGGATAAAACCAAAATGTGAATATTGTACTATGGGGAAAACCTGTTTTTGGCTCATCTGAGCACCCATATCCATATCATAAGTAGCTATGATTATACAAAGCCTGATAAAAGTTTACAAGAGATACATTTATCTACATAAGAAAGACATTCTGTACATGTTAAACTCTAACAATAAAATATGCATTAAACAAAATGTACATTTGTAGAAACTGCCTTTTCTCCCCCTTCAGTGTGCTCATTATGGTTTGTCACAATGTGTTTCAGAAAAATAAAAAGGTAACACAAAGTGTCTCAGTGGACCTCCCCAGTGCCATCAGAATTGCTTCGGTGTGCCTTGACACTAATAGTTTTCAAGTGTCCACCAATTGTTCTTAGATTATATTTCCCAGTGAAATCTTTTTCTGTCTACTATATTGTAAATTTGGACGTTTCATATCCTATTTCTGCATTGTCAACTATTTAATGGTGTGTCACTGCAGTTTAGTCACGTTAAACTCCTCATGTATCTTCTGAATGTTTAAAAGAGTTTAAGATCATTTATCCCAACACAGTTAAAAAGATCAAATTAAAATTAATCTCAGTTTTTTTTAGACTTACTCTCACTCACAGCTTCCACCCACCTTACTGTATCTCAGTAACCATGACAACTGGTTTTGTCTTGCTCGTGTGTCGTCTCTTCAGCTTCCTGTGAGGTTTAATCGATTTTTTCCAGAGACTGGAGAGTTGCCGACCCAGCAGTTGTCTTTCTTTGTGAGAACATCAGCACATTTGGCCTGCCATTTCCAATGAGCGTTTTCTCCTTTTGTTGGTGGGCTGATGATGCAGTAACATCAGTACGAAGAAGATTTTTGACAGCTGTCGCTTCCAATCCAGAAAGAAAAGCTCAAGTCTCTCTGTGTGTCAGCATGACATTGTGTACTGGGCCCCGCATGTATCATTTGATATACTCACCTCCACCGAAGGAGAGTGTGGGGTTCAGATGAAGTTCGGGACGCTGATGCAGTCCAACACGACCCCACATGTCCCGGAGGACACGTCATTTAACAAATAACAGCAAGTTTTTGTCCTTGCAATGTGTTTGAGGTGGTTACACAGCCAACTATATTTGTGCCAACTGCTGTTCACAAGTATATTAACTAAATTCAACAATGAGACGTTAGTGAAACAGGGTAGTCAGAGGAAGAATTCAATTTATTTTGGTTTGTATTTAAAGTTATGATTTCTCTGGAAAAGAAGAACTGAGCAACTGAAGTGGTCAAAAATACAGCTCCTCAGTTCCTCACTGGTATGCGAAGGTTTGGAAAAACATGTTTCTCAGCGTAAACAGCTCAGTGGGTTGAGACTTAGAGCTTAAAAACAAGGTCAGCTTGTATTATTTCCATCACTGTGTGTGAAATCTGCACAAATAGGCTTGTTTTCTGATGCTGAAATCTGATACAAAAGGCACTCTGATTGTAATCAGACCTTTTATTTTAGTGATAATGGTTCCAGAGGGGCTGCAGTAATTTGTTTTAAACTTGGCAGTACTATAACACTGATTAGACAAGGTATTTGAATTTGATGCCCATTGTTTTCTTTTGTTTTGAGCTTGAGAATCCAAAAAATAAAAATAAATAAAGTGCTCCTTGAGACTGAAAAGTGGTGTGATTCATGCAAAGGCAAATAATGAACCTAAGGGCATAAAATTACTTTGATACAGTCTGCAGTAACTTTCCATTCTCTCAAAACCACTTTTAGGGCCGATGTGATGTAAGATCTCTTCTAAAACTTGCAGTCGTCACTCAAATTAGTCATTGCAATCAGACAGAAGCAGCCAGAACGTGGAAATGTCCCTCCTCTCCATTTTATGTGTAGCTCAACATTTTGTTTCCACAGTTTGGAGAAGCACAAACACAGATCACATGTTTTGCTTGTTTGTTTGACATTTAGTTACCTACAGATTTTTTTCCCACAAATTTTAAACACTTATATCAGGAGAGCTTTCTGTTCTTACATTCCTGGTTACACGTTTTGCTATTTATTCATTTATTTTCAAAAATCAGTCCCCAAATTTTAAGGGCAGAAATTATTTTAGAAATATCTGACTATAATAATATAATTATAAAAAAAAATATATATATATATATATCTGTGCTTATCACGCTCTTGGTATGAGAGGAAAGGTTTCAGATAAAAACAAAATATTATTTTATATAAAAAATGGTGGAGGTTAAGTTTTTATCCTGATATTGTAGAAAACATTCAAAGAAAACTGCACAGTGGATTGTTAGAAAAAGAAATATAGCAAAAAATAAATAAAACCCTTATCCAACAAAGGACTCGGGTGGGGACCTTCAAATCAGTTCTGCAAACAAATCACTAAACAAATGTGTTGCGTTTATAAAATATGTCCTAGCTATGGGTGAAGTCATTTCAAATACTGCACATACCTTTTCAGCTGTTATGTTTGAGGGTGGATTTTCATGCTTTGCACTTGTTTTTCGTCCACACAAGATGGACATTTCAGGGTGAAATGTTTTCTGTAAAATACCAGCAAATTCAGTAAGAAGACGTTACACCATCTGTGAAAAAAGATTTTAAAAAGACATTTTTAGGAACAGCATGATAATCCTAAACACACCTCAGAACCAGCGAGGATCAAGGACTAAAATCTGTAAATTATTTAAGTAAGAGCAGCACATGTAACACAATAATTACACACAAATAATAGCATTTTGGTGTGAACAAAAGACAAAAAAAAACAAAAATCAAACGAGAACTGAAAACTGACAGTCAGCCACCAAGGGAATAAACCAGCTGTAATGTAGAAAGTGCAACAAAAATTGACTTTTACTTTTTTTTATTATTGATTTGGAATCTCAGAAAGGATTCTTGGCTAAATCTTTGAATTGAAACTTTTAGGAGTTGGGTCAGTTTTCACTCACTTTACTGTTCAGTTACAGAAAGTTCGACCATGCCAAAGTAATATTAAAGTTGCCTGGTTTTTGAGATGGCACAGCAAACTCAGCAGGTTTTAAACTTTAATGACAGCCTCTCCCAGCAGTGACGATGCGCTCTAATGCAGCACAGCTCCTGCCAGCTGCTGCTTTTATGGGCTGGTATATATTTCTACTGAGTAAAAGTTTGAAAAAAGAGGAAAAAGGTTTTCTCCTCCAGAACTTCTGCAGTTTGACTGATTACTAAGACATTTATGAAACAGTCCAGACATTACTAAATGGGATTACTAAACGCATCCTGACACAAATTTTGACAGATGTAAAGGTGAAAATGAAATGCAGGCTTTTTGTCATGTCCTCATTTCCTCTTCAGTTGGTTCTCACACAGACTCTTCGTGGTTTTCTGTTTAAATGAATGCTTACATGAAATAAAACTGCTTTACAAAACCAAAAACAATTGCGTGGGGCAAATTTCTCTGCTCCTGGTCTTCTATAATGATTCTCATGTGTCTCATGCCTGAGTTGCTATTAAGAAGATTTATTAGAGGATTTCAAGTTTTGTGTTTTTTCTTTCATCTTGCAGAGTGGCCTGAGTTTGTTAAGAACTACGCTCCGTGGTGGGCCTCACACACCTTGGACTGGCTGACTTATGGGAGGAACGTCCAGGTGGTCCACTTTGAGGATCTGAAGAGGGACCTTTTTTCACGGCTCAAGGGGATGGTCCAGTTTTTGGGTTTGGAGGTTTCAGAAGATCGCCTGCTGTGCGTCGAGGGCCAAAAGGATGGGAACTTTAAGCGATCGGGACTACGCAAGCTCGAGTATGATCCGTACACTCCTGAAATGAGAGCGAACATTGATGAACTGATCAGAACAGTAGACGTTGCTTTGAAAAAAAGAAAAATGTCCGGAGTTCCTGCAGAATATATGCCGAGATGATAAATGTGATCTTTTTTTTCTTCTTATAAAGGTTGTAGGTGTGCATCTGCCTCTTTATCTTCCTACTTTCTTACCTATTCATCCTTTTCTTTATTTTTCAGTTAGAGTTCTGCAGAATCATGCATTCACTCATACAGCAGTTCTAAATAAGGTTTATTTTTTATTTTTTTTTCCTGAATTAAAAGCATTTCTTACCCTGCTCTATGCACATGCCTTACACCAAGATGGTACAACAGCTGTGACCACAGAGAGGCTTTTCTGCCTGTGCTGAATGATTTGACAAGACATTTAATACAAATGATATAAAACAATACTACAGAGTGTGTCGTACAGGATTTATTTTGTGTGAAGAAACAATGGCTATTATAAGAAAATTGAAAAATTATATTTTTGGCTGCTATCACAGTTACAAAGATGTTTTATATATGAAGATCTCTGAAACCTAATCTGTTCATCAAAGGGGAAAAAATGCAATACGTAGAGTATGAAGCTATGTGTTTCTGAATTTTCATGTTGTTCACCTTATTTATGTTTTTGCTAATTAAGAGCTAAACAACTTCTTTCAGTTGGATTAATATTTGTTTTTAAAGGCTCTGATTCATGATGAGGAAAAGGGTTTATGTCTTTAGTGTTTATCTATCTCTGATGTGCACTGCACATACTGACAAACTTGATAATCAAAATGTTTTCTTTACACTGGACTTTGATGCAAAAAAATTAAACATAAAAAATCCAAAAAGCACTACACTGTGCAACACCTTCCCCAAAGATCACTGATGGTATTACAGTCATGTTATAGGTTGGAGGCTACTTTTAATTGTGTTATTGTAGGTTTATTTTTCACAGCCAATGACACAGATTACCTTTTCGTTTTTATTAAAGCTTTAACGCTGGTTAAAGTGAGCTTCATTATGTTTTTATACCTACTGAAAAGAAAAATCTCTAGGTAAAACATTTCTAAGCTGTACATTTATCACGGTACTCAATGTGCTTTGCCATATGTTTTAAAATGAACAAATACAAATAAATACATTTTACACAGGAACAAACAATGAAATAAACGCTGGCAACTGAGGGCCAGTTGACAGACTTCCATTTTCAGTAGAATAAATCTATTTTTATATAATGACTCCTACAAACATTTCTACTACAGAAACGTTTGTATGAAAATGAGCAAATTGGAGAAGTTTCTATTTTTACCAAATGCTTTAGAATTTACTGGCTCTTGCTTTCTCTGACAAGCTGGCACTTACTGAACAAGTGTTACTTCTGAATGTATTTTCTACAAATTGAATGTAAAGTAGTAACCCTTAATAAATGAGTAAATAAAGAAATAGCTGTGTTGTGCTGTTTTCTTCTTATTGTTGGAAATACACTGTATTTATGAGAGTTTATTGAATCGGATGAATGAAGTCAGAAGAAACGAGGCTTACTGGCAATTTAACAATTTATTGATTTAATAAACAGGGGTCTCAGTAGCATGTGGAAGCCACAATGTACACAGCCACGACAGCCTGACACCTCTTCCTCGTGCAGCTCAGCAGCTTTATAACACATTGCTGTGGGTCAGCATCCCATTCCTTAACCAGAGTTTGTTGTAAGTCAGTCAATGTGGTTGTGTTGGTCAGTCTGAAATAAACAACACACCAAGCTGATCCCATAGGTGTTTAATGGGGTTGAGGTCAGAACTATAGGCAGGTCATTCCATTCTCTCCACTCCCAGAATCTGGAGGTAGTCCCTGATAAACCCCGCTCTGTGGGGGCGAGCATCAAATCTTGGAGGATAGAGTTCACAGGCTGTGGAGAGATGGGATTTGCCACTAGTTGCTCACAGATGCTGACAATCATGCACCAATGACTGTCACAAACTCAACTCTGCTGCTCAAGTCCCAAATGCATTTTCCTAACAAATGTGGCACCATTTAAAAGGAAATAAACAGGCTTTCCAGTGGTCTAAGATGTATTGCCTAGAAACATTGTAATAACAAAGAACTAACTGACCAAACACAAATTTCCTTAGTTTTTGTGTTATGTTTATAATCTACTAAATAATACGAGCATCTTGCCTTATTATACATAATAGTGATCAGCTACTTTTAGTGGATCAGTTTTATGGTCCAGCATGTTAAACCAGGTTTTTCAAGGTGCTGTAATTAAACTGCAACTGCTAAAAAAGATGGGTGTTGAAAATTATACATAATACTTTACCTCATGCATTCTTTTCTTTGTAATGTTTCATGCAGAATATGTTAAATGAGACAAGTGGGTAAAAATCTTATTAATCAGGATTATTATTTAAAACAATAAAAAAAGACACAAAATAAAATAAAAAGAAATGTTGATCCCACTCATTCTCCTGTCCTCAAACAGTGTTTATTAGCATGCTAAATCTTATTACTTTGTCACAACAGTCGAGCATTGCTTTGTGTTTTGCAATGAAAAGAAATGTGGCATTATTTTCTTTTCATTTGTAAAAACGGTCCGAGGCAGCCTTTGCCAAAGTAGATTATACAAAAAGCACAGAAGCTCCTTTATTTTAAGCTTTCAAGCAGCTCTAATCATGACTACCACTTAAGCCTTTTTATAGACATAAGAATTACTGACATTAAGGCTATTATAACTCCGGTGAAACTACGACATTACTCTTACATGGATCACATTTGTGTTAATGTTTCCTGCACATTCATTCGGATATATCCATGACATTGATGTGGTTCCTATTAAGATATTAGTTGTATGTCACTCTATGTCTTTTTCTGGTGGCATATTTCACACCCAGTGTGTATGTGCAGCAAAAAAATGAAGTCAAAAACAAAAAGAATAACTGAAAGAGAAGTTTAAATTAGTCCAAGAACATCTGAGGGCATTGAACAACCACCTTTTGGTATTCTTTTGCAAACACAATAACAAAGTAAAGGTCAGCTATAATGAATGCGTCTGAATGCTTCTGAACAAGAGCTTTTTTATGTTCTCATCAAGAAAAAATGTTAATGAAACTCTGTGGATTTGCAGCGTTGAGACATTTTTAACATTGTCATCATTAAGGTCATTACTTATTTACAAGCATACAGTTGCTTGTTTACACATCAAGCAAATATGGAGAAACAATAAAATTCATTATCAATTGTTTGTATCTCAATATGTTGAGTAGATTAGATGTATTTTGAGGTAAATTGAAACCTAAATGAAATATTTGTAACAAAATGCTCTGCTGTATGTTTTTACAGGGTTGAAAGAGGAAGACCAAGATAAAACTGAGATGCTGCCAAGCTGATGGGAGATGCAGAGATAATTTCTTCCTGTTAATGTTTTACTTTAAGACATGGTCAAAATTTCACAGAATGATTCAACTTTATGAGTAAACTCTGTTCAAAGTTCATTTTGACTCAGATCCAATTAGTCATTTCACCTCAGCTCAGTCTGATAACTCATGAATGTTTGAATGTCTTCATTGGGAAATATAATTTGAGTTTGACATCTGGGGTCTGATCCTATCACTGTATGATCATGAAGCACAACTTGATTGTAGACTGATAAATGTATCTCAACCCACACAACTCGTTGAACATGTCTCTCTCTAGAGCAATAAAGGTGTCATTGATCTCAAAGCCCACAAGTGAGATGCTGTGGAGGGCTCAAAATTAGTAAACAGCAGCAGGCTGCAAGCAGGTAGGTAGAAGCAGCAGTAAACCGCAGTGGCAGCAGCGTTGATATGCAGAGTGAGGCAGGAAATTTGGCAGCAAATAGATCATCGGGGTTATTGGCAGGATGTGCTTTGAGGAGTGCAAGGTCATATGTGAAGAAGCAGCTCAGCTCAAGTTGTCTGCCTGAACTCTCCCCATCAGTCACCACAATAAGATCTGTCAAATTTGAGCAATGTTTACTTTTTATAGTAATAGAATTACAAATAAACTCAAATTAATTTAGTTTATGTACTGAAAACTTGAAAATGCAAATGATCCCTCAGTTTAACCTGCCCGTGGCTTTTGGGTCAAAGACTTGAAAAACCTTTTTGTGTAACACAAAACTTTGTCAAATAACCATAAAGTTGCTACACATGAACACTTGTAAATTTCTGTATCAGTAACTGAAACCACAGGATTTCCCTATTTTCACAAAGGAGGGTTTCTAAGCTTATAGGTGCTCCAAGACAATTTACACGACCCACTTCTTTTGTGTATTTCCTATAAATGTTTCATTTATAGTATGCCCAATTGCTTCATACTGTTCTTATCGTTTTACTTCAAATGTCAATTAAGCATTTAAAAGTTTCACCATCAACATAAGAGAACTGCTTCTTAGAACTGAGAATTTTATGTGTTGCATGAAAGAAAAATAACATTCTCAAATGCATCTGTCATTTCAAAAAGTAAAAGAAATATCAGTTTCAATGCTGGGCAGCATGAATGATTGCAAACAAGCAAAACATTGCATTTGTCAACATATGCTTTTAATAATTTCAGACAGTACAGTAATACATTATATACATTTTCTACCGCATATTGCAGACCATATTTTACAAATAAAACTTCTCTATGTACAGGGATTAACTTTTGGGCAATTTTGTCTATATACAGTTGTCTGAAAACTCTCTGATGAAAGAGACACATCCTTTAATGTAACATTTTCACACATTGCCTCTGATTCTAAAACTGTCTGTCTGGCTCCGTCTTGCTGCTTCAAATAGGACAAAAGTGCAAAGAAATGACCATTTTTGCTGTGAATATTTATAGTTTAGATTTACAGAAGGTATTTTTAAACAAATACCTTGTAAAGACAAATTTTAAAACTGAATTATTTTGAGAAAAATTAGCAGTTTTAAGGTCTTCGTTTCTAAATATGCGTGGACGCTCTGTTGTCCATTGAGCTGGATCTGGACAGGTATCGACTGGTGGTTCGGCCTTCCTCCCCCATCGCGTTCTCCATCTTTGACAGCAAGGCGCTCTTGAACTTCTGCTTAAAGTCTTTGCCCATGAAAACGTAGAGCACAGGATTGAGGAAACTGTTAGCTGCAGCTAAAGACGAGCCCACTTTGAGTCCAGATGTCAAAATCAAAAGGTCATATTTGTGGTGGTTCAGCTCAAGTAGGATGAAGACGTGATACGGCAGCCAGCAGATGAAGAAAGCAGCAATGAGAGCGGTCATCACTTTGAAAGGTTTGGAGGTTTTTGTCATCCTGTTGTTTCGAAGTTTGAGGATGATGATAGAATAGCAGATGATGATGACGAGAAAAGGAAGAAGAAAGCCTGCAATGAAGCGGCTTATTGCAATTATCGGGTGACCAATTGGGTTTGATGTGTAATTATTGAAGCAGATGGTCCGATTCTCATGATGGCCAATCTCTCGAAAGATAATCGAGGGGATGCTCAGCCCGATGGCAAGAAGCCAAGCAAAGATGACCACCAATGACGCCTTCTGAACAGTGCGGTGGTTCTGGGCCCAAACAGGAAACACAACTGACACGCAGCGGTCTACACTGATGATGACGAGGAGGAAGATGCTGCTGAACATGTTGAGGAACATCAAAAAAGTGGTGAACTTGCACATGAAGAAGCCAAAGATCCACTCCTCCATCACCATGTAGGTGATGTTGATCGGAAGGAAAGCACAGAAGAGAAAGTCAGCAATGGCAAGGTTCAGGTACCACGTGGTGTTGACCGTCTTCTTCATCTTGAAACCAGAGATCCAGATGACCAGACTGTTCCCAAAGAAGCCCAGCAGGAAAATGACCACAGTGACTACAGTCAGAACCACACACGTGCCTTCATGTAAGCAGGTTTTTCTGGGTTGGGAGACCAACTCAGGTACGGTGCTGCCGTCGGTATAGTTGTAATAGTTGTAATCCTGGTTATAGTCATAATCAAGGATTTCCATTTTTTTCTTTCAGAGGAGGAGAAACTTCTGTGAACAAACAAACGAAAGAAAACATTTAAAATAAACAGAATTTCATCACACTCACCACCATTTTCCAAAAAGTTAAATAAACCTAAAGCTTTAAAGCATAAATGAGGCTCAGGGTAATATCAGATTGTTAAATAAAACCATGCCTGCAGCTTAGACTATCCTCTTCTGTTGACTGGTGTGGTATGAGCTGATGGCGACCGCTTCCTTAAGATGTGTTAGAAACCATATGCACAACCAGCTGACTGGGAGGTTTCTCAACACTTCCATCCCCTAATTTCACTACTGCATTCTGAAGTCTTGAACTGTTAAAGAATGACTGTTTTCTTTTTGTTTCCCATGAAAATATCTGTTAAAAGAAGAGAAAATGGCTTTAGTTACAATTTACCAGAAACAATGACTGAAGTTCCTTTTTGTAAGTAATCCCAGCTATCAAAAGATTGTTGTGTTATCAGCTTTCACTCATGCTGTTTTCTGCCTTTACATAGTGCTAATGTACCAGCATGTTTTTGTTTGCCTGTGAAAACGAGATGTAATAAAGTTATCAGACACAGCATGTTCATGTTCAGAGTTACCAGCAAAGCAACTAAAACCAAAGTGCTCACATGACTTTGACGCTTCATCAGTTGCTGATTTCTTGATAATTCAACCCTGGCTTTTAGTGCAGATGTTTTCTGCAATACATGAGATGCAACAGCTGTTGTAAATAGTGCAGCTTTAATTTCTGACTAAGCTCATGGTAAGGGGTTGCCCTGCTTCACTGAGACAATAAAATCTGAGGTATAGATGATGCATCTGTCCACAGTGTTCTGTCTCTTTTTTGTGTGTGTTCTGTGAGAAAGAGGAAGCCAGAGCAGCTTCAGGAGGAAGAAACGGATGAAAAGTTTGCGCATGTTGGTAAAAGAATGAGTGAGGAAGACAGCTTCTACACAGTGTTTTATTTCCTAAAATATGATCTCAGTTGTGGCCTTTAAAAATGAGGGGGCCCGCCCTGCACCTCTATTTTAATGCATTAGAGACATTTAGGGTTTCGGGGTTGGGGAGGGCCCTGCTGTCTGCAAGCAGTGGGGCCTCGCTGACCCCATTTTAATGTACCTTAGAC
>JAOXNZ010000001.1:17708941-17720480 GCA_028566095.1 Kryptolebias brasiliensis | reverse complement strand
GAGCAAATCTGTTCCGGCACATGTAGGCAGCCATCTTCTCCATATGGTATACCTGAGATGCCACAACAGGACAAAAATAATAAATAAAAAATGAGGGGCTGGGCGGCTGACTCAGCTGGAGTTTGCAACTTCTTTCTGTCTTTACCAAACTTGCTTCTTGTTGTCTGAACTTGGCTTATGTTATTGAATATTTATTGTATGTTTTTATGATGTATGTCTTATCCTGAACTTTGCATTTGTATTTGAGGCTGCTGCCTTGAGGTCCAGGGCTTCTTTGAAAAAGAGATCTTGTGACCTCAATGGGACCTACCTGGTAAAATACAGGTTAAATAAAAATTTTAAACAATGGCAAAAGTTAAAGCTAAACTGATTGTGTTTATGTGGTGCTTGGCTTGTCTGGTAAATTACTGAAAACAATTTACACCTCAGAGTCATCCATTCACTCACACTCATTCATACATCATTCCTTATAAAGATGCTCCCTGATTACAGTTTTGTCTGTTTTACAAACTGATGAATGAACGCCATCAAAACAGGAAGCAGGGTTGTTTGGCGCCTTGCACAGTTAATTACATACAACTCCAAATTAGAGAAAATAAAGACTGTACAGAAAATGCAAATAAGGGGGAAAAAATTACAGCGTTTCTTACTATTTCTTTGACTTTTATTTCATTGACGGCAGTAGGAACCAAAGATATTTCATGTTTGGTTATCTACTATAGTAGTGAGAACTCTTGTTTGTAAAAAAAAAATGTAAAAAATTTAATCCCCAGAAGCTGAACGCAAAGCTGCCATTCTTATGACAGTGAATAAAGATTCACATAATGGAGTGATAATTGTGTAGCTTATTACAAGGTATAATTAACTGGCACTCATGAAACAGAGGGCACCTTTTCATTTATCAGAAACATCTTTAATTAATTTCAATCTCAACCTGATCAGATGGAGAAATTCTCTTGATAAGCAGTGTTGGGAAGGCTACTTTAAAAAAGTAATTAGTTACAACTACAAGTTACTTTATTTAAAATGTAATAGTAGTGGACGTTAAACTTTAAACTTAATGTAAAATAATTAACGTGAGTTAGGATTTAGTTGAATTAGTGAACACAAAGTTATGTTTAAAGGTACTCACTGCAATGTCATGAGGATCATTCAAAAAACTGTTCATAAAGTAAGACACAAAATCTGCACAACTTCTCATTTCAATGGTTAATATGTCCTTAAATACAAAATCTGGAAGCAAAATTTGTTAACGGCTGCCAACTACCACATGTATGTTTACCTACGGAAACAGCAGAAGGGTTTGAAACTAGGTTAACAATGGTGACATCCAGGAAGAGCCGTTTGAGATCATGAACTCTGATAATTTTGATGTATTAGTATGTATATGCGTTCAGATTTGTTGAGTAAAATATACAGACAAGCTTCTTTGTTGTTTTCAGCAGATTTATCCGAGAGCTTCGTTTATATTGAGTACATACCCGCATTTCAGAATTGCATACCAATGGATCTGGAAAACTACTGGGGTAAATGTCTTCAAATTTCACCATTTGATATATTTCAGTAAAATCTTTGTTTGATTTTATAGTTTGAAATTAGTACCTTAAAGACCAAAAGATACTGGACTAGAAGCATTTAGAAGGATGTAGATTTGATATTTAGATGAGTTTGAAATTGTTTTATTTGACTGAGCAAGATTCAATTTAGTTAAGTGGCAAAATTAAGAAATTAGGTGTGAGTTAGGAAGGAATTGGTTGGACTTAAAGGTCAAAAACTGTAGAATTTAGTAACCTGGCATCAGAGCAAAATTATGACCAAACTCAAATATGCACTTTATTAGAAAGTTGTCACCAACGTAAGAAAAAGGGTTTCTCTCATGTGAGATGCGGATGAGGGAAATCGGATCTGTCTGGACCGGGCCTCTCTAGGTGATCTCTCCCTGCAGATGCTTTGTGGGGCCTGAAGAACCGGCTGGTGAGGAACTCGACAGTCCATCTGCTCTCAGAGTAAACACCAGCAGTGGTGGAGAGTTGGTTGTAAATCTTCACCAGGGGTCCAGGCCAGGAGGAGAAATTTGGCTGGTTGTCAGAGCTTTGTGTCAGCCAGAGATTCACTGCTGCCTCTTGGGCAGAGTTGGACTGATTTGTAACACACCAAGCTGAATGATCTGAAATTACTTTATTGTTCTCAACAACAGATGCAGTCAGATGATCTCACATAAATTAAACCAGCCAAATACCTTCAGCTTGAACTGAAGTTCAGTCTTTAATAATCAGCAAAAGTGTTTGCATGTGTGTTTTTGTGTGTGTGTGTGTAGAAGGCCTTTACAATTAAAGCAAAGCAATGAATCAAGAGTTGATCAGACTGAGTGTCAGTCTGAGCTGTTTAGGAGCTCAATCCATCTGTTCAGAAGGATCTCAGGTTCTGAGGCGTGACATGGTTCTCCAGAACTGTTGGGACATATGGACACTTTGAACCCTGCCCACTTCCAACAGACTGTGTTCGCTTTTGCAAACATCACACTGAATTTATTTATTTTTTAAAACCATCTCTGATCTGGAAGAGAAAACTGCAAATTTAGACAGCTGTTTTGCTGTTATTATGTTGACCTGACTACAGATAACTGTGCATCAGCAGAATTATATATCAAGATATGTCATAATATTTCTGTGCAGCGCTGCAATTATCCACAGCAGGATAATTACAGTTTTATTTCTTCATGAAGTGTGTAAGCTTGTCATAAAGAATTAATTTTCTCCCGCTAATGAATTTCGATGGTAATTTAATATTAACAAATTAATGCACACATTAGTGCAGCTGTTGTCTCTTTGTAAATCCAACAATGCATCTTTTCAGTTTAAAAATGTAAAAACATGCACAATAAAACATTTGTAGTTTCTTTTTTTTTTTATTGTGATTAAAATGAAAAAGAAAAATTTTCCCACATTCTAATTGTGAACCACATGCAGCTTTCTGATAAAACAGAGAATATTAGATTGTGTAAAAGCCTGATTATCTGACCTACTTTGTTGCATTTCAGCAAAATCTCTTTTCAGGACCTGCTGATGCCTTTCAGATTAAATTTCCTAATGAAGGCCAAGGTTATAAATAATCCAACGCACACTCAATGAGCAGGTATAGACTTTCTCTGAGAGATGATCTGCAGGCTTTCTAATGAAACTTAGATCCTTGCTTAATGTTTCAGAAGATGCTTGAAAAGGTCATTTACATTAGGATGATTCAGGTAGATTCATTATATTAAAGCTTATTCTTAATTTCTAGTCTGCATGACAACATGAACAAACAGAGTGATTTTTGTTGCATTTATCTAAGCTTTAACCTTCGAACTGTCCTGGCACGTGTTCAAATTCAACATGTTTGTGCAAACATAATATTGTAGCATCTGGGCTCATTAAAAGGAACTGAACACTCTCCTCCTCAGTCGTTCTTTGTTTATCTCTCAGACCAAAAAAAAATGCTCCGATTGTTCCTCTTTATTAAAGATAAAGTCTAGATTTTGAAAGGACGGCAAAAATGTTCCTCAAAAACATTAAAGTTACACAAATGCAGACTTGCTGCTGTAAACATTGCTGCTTTGCCTTTTCTTTAAACCTTGTATGAGTTTAACTTTAAGACAAGACTGAACACTTTCAGTTTACCTCAATGGTATTCTGACAGGAAATGCCTTTGGTTAATGTGGCAACAAACTGGTGAATTGTATTTCCTGCAACAAACTATGGCAAACTAATCTAATCCTTTTGTGTTGCCAAATAACTCAGTTACAGTTTGCAGTGCTTCACCTTTTTATTCTCCACCCCCTTAAAGCGTGAGTGATAATGTAATTGTCTGTGTGTGGGGGTTTGTGCGTGTGTGTTTTGTCTGTTAGCAAAATATCTCATGAACCACAGAAAGGTTTTTAGTTAAGTTAATTATTGTGTATACAACAGATTCCCTTTTGGAGTCTACCTCATTCAAAATGGCCACCGCAGCTAATCAACTTTAGTACTATAACTCAGCTAATTCTTAAGCTCCAACAGATCATGCAACACCTTTTTAAGGCACCGGGTGATATCCATTTATTTAAGGAATGCCACATTTTCCCAAACAACTTCTTTTCATTTCTTTAAACTCTGCATCACATCTGTAGAGCAGATATTTCTTCCCTCCTCCCTTGCTGTCTGTTGGAGGGTTCAGTGTCAGATTCCTCTCCTGTCTGCCTGTGAGCTGAATAGTATTTTAAAGTAACTTGAGCGTTATTGCTACTTTACTGCAATCTACTGGAAATCCATTACAGAGATTAAAGTCTGTCTGAGTTGACTCCATTAATCTGCTTACAGGATCCAAAGCTACAATGCAGATTAAAGTGAGGAGAGTTTTTCAATCCTATAGTTTCAAAAAGAGGAGGTAATACAGCGCTACAGTAAAATGCTGTGGAATAAAGACAGTGTTATATATTACTCAAGCAGTGATCATGTAATTTCCTATAGCAGCTTCTAGTTCTGGTAGTTATTATTAGAAAAAGAATTTCATTTTGTCACATTGCCTCAATTATAGATTGTTCTGAATTTTCAGTTCCTATTTTTCTCTCTTTTCTACTGGATTTCAAACCCCCATACTGTGAGTCAGTGCACATAAATCACTTATATCCATGACCTTTGTTAGATCTTTTAACTGCAAAAATAACAAAAGTCATTACATACACACAAAAATAAAACAAACTTTAAATGCCAGTAAAAACTGCTCTACTGATAATGTGAATGCTGACTTGACTGAGGAACATTGTTTTCCTGTTTATAGTTTCTTTTGTACATTTTTTGCAGACTACTTCTGCAAACATTGTCTTATGTTTTTCTTCATATACCAAAACTTGTTTGGAAATAGTGCGGTATGACTTTTGGTTTTTGTAACTTTTACTCTGTATTTAACATTATTTAAAATAAAATTCCCCATAGAAATAGATTAAGATCTCTTCAATTTATTAAAAAAAATTGATCTTTTTGAAACTTGCTTCAGCACACCTGCTATATTTTTGTTTTCTACTTTAAATTTTTAGCTACCAATTTGACACTTTAAGCTACAGTTTTGCACATTTCAGCTGCTGTTTTCTGCTTTTAGCCACTGTTTAGCTGCATTGAGATTTGGGCAACTGTTCTGTGCATTTAGCTTTTAGCCTGTGTTTACTCAGTTTTAGCAGCTTCAAGAAATTTCAGTAAAGTCATTTGGCTCTCAGCGTTCACGCTGTGTTACCGCAGAAAATGCTATTTCTCAAGTTTATAATTATTGAGTTATTTGTGAGTGACATCTCCCGCAGCCAAGCTATGTGGAAAATCCAAGCAAACCCAGAGGTACCTCATTTATTCAAGTAATAAATTTTTACACCCATCATAAAAAGTGGAAACGACATCGAGCACTTTGAGAAAATTGAGTTGAGATCAAAAGAGGCTCCGGAGATGGTTGAGTCATCTCTTTCTATTCGACAGGACAAGTATCGACGCTCTGCTCTCCTGGGAGGATTAGAGTTGTCTATTGGCAACAGTAACATGTACAGATGGACCAACACGGCTCTGTGTGCTGTACATCTTTACATCATCAGCTTTTCTCCTGACTGCAGAGGAGAACAGCTGAGAAATCCATCTACCTCCATTTTGAACGAAACACAGATGGACCTGCGACTCTACAATAATACACTTTAACAAGGACATCAACCAGAAAAAAAGGGGTTTAAAAACACCAAATAAAAAAAATGTAATTGCTTCAACAACCAGCTGCCGTTGACCTTTTTGTTTTTAAAGTGAAATACACTCTTTAACTAGATCTCGTCTGTGGAGGCGAAGCACAAAACACAAAGTTTGAATCCTAGACTGAACAAAGCCTGGTTTAATACTCTCATAATAACATAAGCTCATATGTAAAGCTTCTGTCATTAAAGGCCTAGCATTCCTTAAACAAATTCATATCACCCGCCGCCTTACATGCCAGAGTTTTAGACTAAAACCTTCTGATGCTGAGAAATAATGGAGCTGAAGCTGTTTTGGTCAAACCCTGAAAATAACACCTCATGCAATATGTGAGATATTACACTATGTGCTGTGAATGACTCTCAGCTACTACCACACCAAAAGTAGCTCAATATCTGTAAAGCTGACTGAGTTGTGCTGGCTAATGTGGATTAGCTGTGGCAGCCATCTTGAACTGGATTGACTCCAAAGGTTATTCAGCTACAGGTGAACATATAATGATTACTTCCTGCAAGATTCATTAAAATCTGTCCAGTGTTTCATGAGATGTTTTGCTAACAGACACACAAACATACAGTATGCACACAAACACACAGACAGGGACAAAAACTTTATTACTCCGCCTTTGCCTTTCGGCAGTGGGCAATAAATATTATTAGTGTTTGTTAACTAAGATTCCTTCTACTGGAACATATTTTATGTTATGAAAAAGTGTATTTTTTAATCCACTTATTGTGAAAATATACTGTATATTCTCCAAATTGTTTCTCTGTTTGATAATAAGCTGCAGCTGATACTAATAGATTAAATGTAAGCCTACATTATGATATGAATATATTCTTTCTTACTGTAATAGCAGAACATTATTACTGAGTACACTGGAAGATTTTATGCAAATACAGAAAATCCAAAAGATAACTGAGCAAAGTGTGATGCTCCTCCTAAACAGTTACAATTACTATTAAATTAAGGCTTTTTATTCACTTGTGTATTTATTAGAAAAAAACTAGCAATAAAAACATCTATAATTGGTCATATTGAGCACTGCTGTCATAAATAACACAACTAGGATTAACTTTTAAATCTCTTTAGAGCGATCAGCCGGATCCCATGGCACAGAGTTATCAGCTCTAATCTCTAAAATGACCAAAGTTCTTCTGTTTGTAATCACAGAGTCACAGATACTGGCTCCCAAACTGTAAGACTGGTTCTCTAAGTGTTGCTGAATCTGTAATCTGAAGGTCGCTGTTGTTCAAAAGCTGGCAAGTTAAAAATAAAAAATTCACTAAAGTTTTAATTGGACTCTTAGTCCTGTTGTGTTCAAGTGTGTCTGCCTCTGAAGGTATAAAAGCTTCTTCTGACATGCAGGGCTCACAAATGTGACTCTGAAGGGAAAAAGGTGGAAAAGTGCCGCTGGCAATTTGTTTTTGCTTAATGTGGTGAAATCAGCCTCCAGATGGGATCCTTGTATGATTACCATATGGGCCCCCAATGATTTATCAGCTGCTGCTGGATGGCTCTAAGGCACAAAAGCACCTGCCAGTAATATAGAGATTATTCAGATGTCATAAATAAAGCACATGGGACACTGTCCATGTGGTGTTTTTATCCAGAGTTATATTTAACTGGAGTGAAATAAAACATGCAACAATTTTGTATAAAACTGATATCTTTAAGTGAGATTGTACTTGCACTGCAGTAACATAATGCCTGTAACAATAGTCCTTACATGAAATGTAGTACGTTTGGTGTTTATAACGTTCCACATCTTTGTTTAATGTGCGCCTACCAGCATTGTTGCATTAGTGTTTGCATCAGTTTTGGAGATAAATATGCAGATAAAAATAAAGAGGACAAATTAAAGACTTTATCTGACCAGCTGCCTGATGAAAAGTTTAGAGATCAATGTAAAATAACATATTTGTCTGTTAGCAAAATATCTCAAGAACCAGGATGGATTTAAATGAAATAAATTCTCAGAAAGTAATCATCAGCTGTACACTGATTAGGAGTCACTCTGTTTCAAGATAGTTGCCACAGCTATTAAACCTAAGCAAACATAAAAATGCTTATAAATCAGTCATTTGTTACAGATGTTGAGCTAAACGTTGGTGTGGTAGTAGCTGAGAGTCATCCCCAACACATGTTGAAATGGCCAATATGCAAAGTACTGGGTGATATGCATTCCTTCAAGGAATTTCAATTTATTAAAGAAAACAATCCTATTTTATTGTGAGCATGTGAGTTAAAAAATAAAGTGAAGTTCTGGTTGTCAGATAATCTAAAGGCTAAATCAGATCAATTCATTGATGGATGTTAGCTGAGTATGTATGTAAAAATTATTTTTACTCAGCAGAAATCTGTGACCTGTGTGTCAGTATAGCAAGGCATTAAAACTCTTCCTCATTTTGATCTCATGCCATGATACACTTACACAAATGGGTCATAAAGATCAGCACTTACTGAAAACATTTTGTTGCAAACATCCTTGTGCAAGCAGGTCTCACCTTGGTCTCACTTAGTCCAACATTTCCCCACAGATTTTCTTTTTCTAGCTTGTAGGTTAATAGCCAGGATGTTGTTGTTTCCCCATCAGGGACACTTTAAAAAGTGCAGAACACACAAGCAGAAGGAAAGCTACTCAAAATTTGAAAAAATCAAACCTATATAATGCAGAGGATTGCATATAAACTAATAGTACAGTCAGAGTTTACGTCAAAATAATATAATTTTTCATATTTGATCAATTTAGAACATTATTATCATTAGTATGCTAATATATTTTTTCACAAGACTCACAAATTGTTCAGTTTCAACATAATAAACAGTCATTATAAAACTTGTTCAAGGACATCACACAACAACTGACTGATAATTCATGAAGACAAAAATAACTAAAGAAAATGCCTTTTCTGAGAAAAATGCAGCGTGAATGCTGAGTGCATTGTGATCTTGTTTTTGCTGCCACATCAGTTTTTTGTTTTCTTTTGTTAATAAATTTGTTTTATTTTTTACTTCATAATGAGTCTGGGTTCGCCACGCTCAACCTTAACAACCAGTGATTAGTTTTATTTGCTATAAAACCCTCAAATTACATTAACAGAATAGAAAAATAGGTAAAGGCAAAATCTCTCAGTGGGAAACATGACTGAACATTGTCATCTAGTAGAGGCAGGTTGTTTTTTTTTGTTTTGTCCTGGAATGAGGTGCCATAATTTGATTTTCGTCATGCGTGGATGTTGCCAACTTGACCAAACAAAGTCAACAGGTGCTGATTTCTTCCAGGATCAGGAAAATAACGAGTGACTCCTGAATGATTGCAGCCTTTGTTTGACAAGACTGCCGGCTATCACACCAACCCCTCTGAACTGTACTGGCCACTGTGGAACGGAGATAATAAGTGAAACAGCAAGAAGCGCCTGAGAGGAGGTCCTTGATAATGACTTTTTCTTTGTGGAGATCCAATTATTTCAGTCTCCTGTCTTTCCAGCAGATCATTTACTCACCTGTAAGCCCAGCTGAGGCCCTCAGGATGGGGACCAGCCAGCAGGACCTGACGCGGGCTGGCACACGAGACGGCGCCTGAGGGAGAGCATCAGTCATCTGAACGGGAATGCTATGACATGACAATATTTAGCCCACCGAGATGACCAGCAGGAACAGAGATCAGACGCACACAAAAACCTGCTCCAAAATATATCAGTTTCTCTCAATCGCTGCGTATTTTTGTGAAAAGAAGAACAAGGACAGACAGAGTGGAGCGTGAACTGGATAAATCATATTGCTCTCTCTGGGCTTTAGGCAGTATGTCATGACCAAAAAAAAAAAACCCATCTCTCCTCACTGTTGATGTATTAACCATAAAAGGAATGATCCACCATCCCCTCGGTTTCTGTGTTGCTGCCTTTTACAGATGGTCTGAAACGTATTTGTTCAGTCATTTATTCAGGTTTATTTCTCCACAAAGTCTTTCTGTAGCTCATAAAGGTGACAGACTGTTGGTGGGGCCACTTATTTAGCAGCAATATGACCACCAGTTGTCAAAGCAGGAAGACTTTAAAGGGTTTTGCAACAAGGTTTGTGATGACATTAAGGAAAAAAAGTGAGTGAAACACTAAGAGTTTAATCATTTTGCAGATTGCGTAACATTAATATGACTCAAGTTTATTTGTAGCAGCTTGAGTTGCCATGGCATCTACTGTATAAGTCTGACCATTTGCCAGCCATGTTTAGTTCTAAACATAAGCAACAATAAACCAGTTAGCAAGAGGTTTAAAGAAAAGAGCTGTAATTTGTTTTGTGCCTTCCTTTTAAACCAGAAGAGAAAAGCTGGACAGTGCGGTCCTCAGGGACAGAGCACCTGTAATTACCTGTTTGACTCTGATTTATTGATTTCACAGAGGAGTTGCTGGACAGGCTGAGGGCAACCAAAGACAAGTGTCTGTCCTCTGTTCTTGTTACCTGCAGGGGAAAGAGACACCCTGACCTCACTCAAACTGCCTTGTAGCAGAACTTGTCATTCTGCCAATGGGAGTGTGGCTCTGTTCTTGCATTTTCTTTTTGGAGCAGACTCTCCAGCCAAGATGGGCATTTCAAATGCTGACAGCTGAGGGCAGTTTGCCGCTCTTCTTCAGTCTGTCATCCATTTTTGAGGCCCCCCTCATCCCCGCCTGCTGAAGCATCCAAAACTCAGAGGGGTGTAAAGGAGAGCCACCATCGCTCTCCCTCTGACTGTCTAACGAGATCCTCGATCTCTGACACCCAGCTCTGTCAGCCAGAACAAAGTCTCGTCTCTCACAGAAAGGCAAGCACACTGATGGCTCCACAGAGGCTAGATGGGGAAGTGTGAGCCGATAAGGGAGGGGAGGCTGGGTGCCTGAGCCAGATGGATTTATTTCCTGCCCTGACAGGTCACCTTTTTTTTTTTTTTCAGGTGAGCAGATGGATTTTCTAGCTCTTGAAGCACAGTCTCAGCAAGGCACTGAAAAGGGAGACTGTTATTTTAATCGTCTGTGACAGGTCATCTCTTGAGTGTGCTTCAGCTTAACATGTCAGCTGGAGTGAAGAATCTTGCTGATGCGTACAACAGCCTATTCCTTTGCAAAATATGTGAAATATTCGGAGATTAATGAGGCAGCTTCATTTTTTATGCATCAGTCATTTAACAAGAAAGATACAGAAGAGGAAACGCTCACAAAGATAACAGAAGGCTTGTATTTCATTCTGATAATAATCCCAAAGTGAGATGAAGCATTAGTGCTCATCAATGATTTTAACTACCGACTCATGCGGTTTTATCTGCTTCCACAGCTGATGAAGTTTATGCCAGATGGGCAAAGAATTATCTCCAACGTGACCCGAGGACCATCCATCACATGCCCCCAGTCAGCTGCTCTTTCTGACCCATTTGCCCTCTTCCTCCTGAACCACAGCAGAGTTTCAGCTTAATTGTTCAAAGCTGCAAATGAAGAACTGGCCAAGAAACAGCTGCTAATCTAAGATTGGGCCAAAACAGAGGGTTTAGCTTCTCTGTTAGCAGTCAATATCAGGAGGGGAAATATCTTAATTTAATCCTCTTTACTGTTTCAGGGACTCCATAACGTTAAATTAAACAAATCCCATATTAGTGGGATTCAAGAACAGCAGTAAACTCATTACTGAGTTACTTCTCAAAAATAATATGAGACAAAATAATAAAATAAGAAATCTAAAAGATATGGTTTGGTTTGAACATGTTTTAAAGGTTTAGATTTACTTATTAAAAATGTTTATTCTTTCTCTTTAAAGTTGGACAACTAATT
>JAOXNZ010000001.1:17692455-17706596 GCA_028566095.1 Kryptolebias brasiliensis | reverse complement strand
GGACAGGTCGCAAGTCCATTGCAGGGCCACATAGAGACAAACGAGACAAACAACCATTCACACTCTCACTCACACCTTCGAACCTGCAACCTTCTTGCTGGGAGGCGACAGCTCTAACCACTACACCACTGTGCCACAAACAGAACAGCAACATATAAAAATAAAAAAAGGTTTTATAAACTGAATTATTAAATATCAACTATTGACACAATATAAATAAAAAAAGAATAAAAATAGCTTAAAAAATACATAAAGGTATTTAGCAATTGAAACTTTGCACAATTTTATCCAGTAATTTGAAGTTTTGTTCTCCTCATCCAGGGCAGGATTTAGGAAACCATAGGCCCTTGGGCTAAAGATACTTTTGGGGGCTTATTTTCTAGTCCCAGAGTTTACTAACCTCTGAACTCTAATGTAATATTTAAAGTTAGACTCACAGAAAACCTATTGGCCTACCTTCTGAAAGTCTGCTGTTTCACAGTTTACATCCTTTAATTTGCCATTGCTGCACAAAGCAAAACTTGAACTTGAACTGTTTCCCTGTTTAAACTCAGAAATAAAGTATGATTTTCATGATCCAAACAAATTAAAAGTGTAATGGCAATGAAAAAAAGAAAACTACAGATCAACATTAGGCCAAATAAGTAAATTAGGTTGAAACTACAGATATGTTCTGATGAGTTTGTGCTCTTGGTTTTGAGCTTGGCTGGGCTGATATGTTCCTGTTAGCAGCACTACTTCTCGAGTTGGTGTTGATATTAGCGAAATTGGAGTCACTGAGGACAACAACAGCCCTGCTGAATCATTGCAGTCAGTTTATGTGTTTTTAAAAACGGCTTTCCTATGTTCCTCTTCTTTCCTTTTTCTTTTGTGCTCCACTGTCACGTTTTACAATTTCATGTATTACCGCACTAGTTTTTGTGACCCTTCCTCAGGCAGTAAACAATGATCAATAACAGTTAAGCAGTAACTAATGGTCGTAGACCCCAACAAATTACAACTTTTCCCAGTGATTTAAGCTTGCACTATGTTTTTTTGGGGGGAAGCATTTAAAAATCCTTCATTTTTTAAAAACAATAATAGTATTTTGAGCCCCTCTAAACTTTGAGGCCTTGGGACAATGTCCTGGTAAGCCCTTAGGAAAATTCAGACCTGTTCTCCTCCTCCTTTTTAAGCAATTGTGATTTTTATATAGTTGCCTTACTGTCCCCTTCTGGTTTAAACCCTTCACTGCAGTCCTTGTAGCTTCCTATAGTCCAGGACTTTTAATTAGTCCTGTCCCCTTAAAAAAGTAAAACTAAAAGTTCTTTTCCCATACACGTCATATAAAAAATAAGTTTTAATTATTCTGTCCTCTGTATACTCATTAACGCAGCTCCTCTCTTTTTGTTTCATATCTCTTACTTCACATGTTAATAACACTATTTTTCAAGAAACTGATTAAAATAGCCTCAAAGATACTTGGCTATAGTTAAAAGTGCCCCATTACAGTTTACTGTAACCAGTCCTTAATCTACTTATATTAATTTATTCAGTTGTGGACCTTTTCCTAGTAGTTGCGTAAACTCTGCCTGTCAGGCGATACTGAGAGAAAACTGTCCCACGTTTTAACCAATCAGAGACGGTTACGAACCACAACGTCTTTTGCTGTACTTTTAGCCAATAGGCGCCGGTCTTCATTAAGGCAGCGACCAATAGGAGACCAGAATATTCACTTTCCAACAGGAAGAGAATGATGAGTATGTTTTGTACACAGCTGTGCCGACGCAAAGGGGAAATTACCATCTGTTTGAAGATTTAACTGGACGGTGTTTGTAGGAGGTTTTGTTTCTAGTCAGAAGGTTTTATTGAAATAGTTAGTAAATCTTCAAGCTCTGAAAGTTACCGGTACCTGAGCCATATAGGTAACCGGCGGCGTTGTCATGTTCACCGTGTTTTCCCTCCTGTCAGCCATCCTTCGGCTCTTCAAGCAGGGGTGGGAATAGATGGGGTCTGTTGTCGCCGAATGATGGAGGTTTTAACCCGGGATCATCATGGCTGCTGTGACGGAGTGGCGCTACTTCAGCGGACGCCGTCTCCTCGGAGGATGGGGCCCGCTGCTGTGCGTGGCTCTCGGTTCTCTGGTGGCCCTCCTGCTGCCCCTGGTCGGGGTGGAGAATCAGTGCTGTGCCTCCCTGAAGGGCATGTCTCAGCTCCGCTGCCAGCTGTGGGGGAGTCCCCAGCCGCCTCCAGCTGTGCAGTCCACCAGCCTCACGGTCCCCGTTACCGCCCTGGATGTCCTGCCTCAGAGGTCCAAACCGACCCCAGGTTCGAACAGGACTCTCATTATTCTGACTTATATGTTGGTGCAATAAACGAGTGCAAACTAAAACTGTGTCTAGAGTATGAAGAGTTTAAATAACTTAGATTTCTAAGTAAAGCGGTCAGTTCTGATTACTTCATTTAATTATATTTTGGTTGGGCCAGCCTGTGTTGACAATTGATGTTTCTATCAGAATTTGGACAGAATTGGACAGAATTTGGACAGGACACAGACATTTAGATTTGGGCCAATTGCACATCTTTGTTATAAGGTTTAAATGTTTTGGACAAAACTATACAGATATCTTTTTCTCCCCTCTTGAGATGGCAAATTTCAGATTATTTTTTGACATGACATTAGTCTTTATCTTTTACCTACAAATTAAACCTTTGTTTTTTCGATTGTTTAATGAAACGTTTACTTAGGGTGTGGGGATTTATGGGATTTGTTTTTAATGTTTTCTAGAACTGAATGAGTAAATAACATTAATTTGTTTGATCTACCACAATAAACCTCAAGTTTAACATTTTAATTTTATATGTAGGAATTTTTCAACTGAAAATAGTCGAAACCTTGGTTTCATCTGTGACATGAGTCTTAGTTGGTCCTATGATTAGTATAATGATTTTATGTAAATAGTTTGGCTATTTTAAATATTATCCTGATCACTACCATTTGTAATGTTCCATAAACCGGTTTATGTGCTGTTAATTTGACCTCCTCTGTCTTTGGTCTGAATGCAGAGATGGAGCTGGAGGCCAAGGCGGCCCTGCAGCAGGCTCTGGAGATGAAGAAACTTGGGAAGAGGGAGAAAGCTCACAAGCTGTTGGTGCACGCTCTTAGTATGAACCCGGACTTTGTAGATGCTCTGACGGAGCTGGGGACCATTCTGGAGGAGGAGAAAGATGTGGTCCAGGCTGACCACCTCTACACAAAAGCTTTGGCCATCTCACCATGTAACGAGCGAGCTCTGATCAGCCGAGACCGAACTCTCCCCCTGGTGGAGGAGATTGACCAGCGTTACTTCAGCTTGATTGACAGTAAAGTGCGCAGGCTTATGTCCATCCCTAAAGGGAACTCTGCTCTCCGTCGGGTGATGGAGGAGACGTATTACCACCACATTTACCACACAGTAGCCATTGAGGGCAGCACGCTTACTCTGTCTGAGATCCGTCACATCATTGAGACGCGTTACGCCGTCCCTGGAAAGAGCCTCCAGGAGCAGAATGAGGCCATCGGTGTGGATGCAGCCATGAAGTACATCAACACCACGCTGCTGTCCAGATCCGGCGACATCACTGTCAACGACATCCTGGAGATTCACAGACGGGTGCTCGGATACGTGGACCCTGTGGAGGGAGGAAGGCTGCGCACCAGCCAGGTGTTTGTGGGCCACCACATCCCACCCCACCCCAAGGACCTGCAGCGGCACATGCAGGAGCTCGTTCAGTGGCTCAATTCTGAAGAAGCCCTGCAGCTGCACCCTGTGGAGTATGCAGCTCTCTCCCACTACAAGCTGGTGTACGTGCACCCGTTTGTCGACGGCAACGGACGGACATCCCGGCTGCTCATGAACCTGGTGCTCATGCAGGCGAGCTACCCGCCGATTACCATTCGCAAAGAGCAAAGGGCTGAATATTATGCCGCTCTGGACACAGCCAACGAGGGGGACGTTCGACCTTTCATCCGCTTTATAGCCAAATGTACAGAAATAACTTTAGACACGTTGTTGATTTCTACCACAGAGCACGCTGTGGGACTGCCAGGAGCTGACCGGGACCAGGCCTGTCCCAGCTGCAAACAGACCATCCCAATCCACAAGTAATCTGGGGGTGGGAGCATGAGGCATGCAGTGTTAAATCTAATTTTATTTAATAGATTTTTAATAGCAAATCCACAAAAAGTGTTGAATCATCTTGTCTTTTAGTCATATCCAACCAGATCATTCAGACGTCAGTTTGGTTTTTCTTAATTTGCTGAAATCATTAAAACTGCTGCAAGATGAACTGAAATCAGAATTTTGTTGTTTAGATTTATTAGCAGGAAAATATTATTTGCCTCTGCCTCTAAAAAAACATGTAGTTTGTAGCTAATTTTTTCAAGGGAATATTGAATATGCTTTGACTACTGCCATGAGAAAATGATTTCCACCGAAGTGTTTGTGTTAACCCTCTTTAGGATAAATCTAACACTGTAAAGCACCTTGATGTATTTATTTTAAAATAAAATAGGTTTGTAAACATTGTTTACGTGAACACGCACAAAGCCACACGATTTACAAGACTTTATTCAAACAAAAGAGGGGGAAAAGGTTCAGAACTCAAAATCACAAGGACAGAAGATGGGACATAAAAACGGCTAAATAAATACTGAAAGCCTTATTATTTACTGACTTATTAAAATGAACTCAATGACTTTAGAAATCATACGAAACAGTAATGCACACCATCTTTAGCACTCAGCATAAAACAAAATGACTTCTACAGACTAATGTTGAATTTCTAGTTTATTTTAGATTAGGGCACTGTGGTGAGAGAAAAACATACCATCTGTTCTGAAAATTTAAATTAGCTTTATAATAAACTACGGTCAACTTTTTCAAATGTTTACTGAACATTATGTACAAGACTCCAAACACTTCATCCCCTGACATGGGGAGAAAGAAACCCTGCATAGATTCTTTTTAGTGTATAGAAGGAGCTGCGAACTAACATTTAGCATCATTATTTATATCAGGGGGGAAATAATCGTTTATTCAGAAAGGTGAGATCAACTCTAAACACAACCAGATCCAAACAATTTGTCTTTAGGATTCACTTACTTTCTTGGAAATAATATACTATTGCAAAATTATTTTATTAGCTCATCTGAAGCTTCTTTTCTCAATTGTCTAAAAATCTAAACTTGAGGAAAAAGGCTGTAATTTATAGATGCTGGAAATAATTTAGTTGACATATCTGAATCAAAAGGAATAAAAACTCTTGACTCAGTTAGTTGGAGCTCAGGTCAGTAAATGAGTATGAACCAAAAACAGCCAGTTATTTACATCATCATAGACATCTTAATATGTAATTTCACAGCAGGAAATGTGGTTCATTAAGTCTTGTCTGAGTCAGAAACACAAATCAGGCTAACATCTGAAACGTAACAGATTTGATTTTGGATGTTTTGATCCTGAACAGAAGAGGAAACAATCAAATGGCTCACAAACAGATTAATTATAAAACCATATACTTGGGAACAGTTTAGTATGAGGAGTTACAAATGTTGGCAGCTCTTGTACAAAACAAAAAAAAAAAAAGAAAAATACAGTTGTCCTTAGCAACATAATGATTTATAACAAATGATGAACTTATAATCTGTAATATGTTAAAGGAACCTCATGGTTAGTCTTGTTTGATGTGTCCTTAGATCTCTAAATAAGTTACACAACAAAAACTCCTTAATTCCATTAAAACAGCTGGAGAACATCCACACTATGTACACACAGAAACTATTATACACCCTATCAGAGCTTTTGCATATACTTTTTTTCCATTTTTTTTTTTTTTTAAAACAACATTCACAAGTTTGGGTGTTTTGAATACTTAAAAAAATACTCTCCCATAATTGTCTGTTGGATCCCTTCAACAGCGCACAACAAAATCAAAATACATAAGACCAACAACTTCCAGTACAGTATATTTACACACAAATATGATACACTTTTTATAAAATAACCTGGCAGCCGCATTCAACAACCTGTCACACTGGGAATAATTGTTAGGGTTTGAGATGGAGGGCAGGAGGATGACAGTTAAGGCAATCTCGCAGCACGGATAATGATGAGAGTGTGACTGAGATTAAAGGGACTATCAGGTAAACAATTACAGAAAAATCACCACCACTAGTTTGTAAGGACACACGATGGCTTTCAGTGGGAAGGCGGTCGTATTTCTCCTGCTCGTCTCCTCTCACTTGTTGAGAAGCATCTTGGCAAAGTCTGAATTTGACAAAGATCTTGACTCTCCGGCCGCGTGCGCCGCCGTGCTGTCTGACGCCGACACTCGCTCGGCTGCGGTCCCGTTCTCGATTTTGCCTGCGGGCGCCGTTTGACGGTGCAGGGAACGGGGAAGCAGAGAGAGCTGAGTACGACCTTTTCCTCTCCTGGAAAAAAAAAACAAAAAAGAAAATTTTGAATTTTGTTACTGTTCTGATAAAATCTGATGTTCTAGGAGAAAAACTGAACTCACGCTCCATAAACCTGGCGAGGCATCATGTCTGCCATGGGCCTGCTGGAACCAGCCTTATCCATTGGGTTTCTACGCGGCGGGTTACTTATAGCAACAGAGATTTTGTTGCCCTCCACATCGATGCCATCCATTTTCAGCACTGCCTGAGAGGCCTGCATTTCATCTGCAAACTCGACATATGCCAGACCCTGCCAGACACACAAACCTTGATCAGCTGTTGGAGGGTATGAGGTGCTAATCGTGACATTTTATTTTTTAAGGACGACTAATTTAAATAAAACCTTCTGGCCGCTGTTGTCATCTTTGTCTCACCTTAGGTTTTCCAGAGCGATACGTGACGAGACGAACATCCTTGATGGTGCCGTGACTTTTGCACATTTCCTCCAGCTGCTCTTTAGTGCATGAGAACGGCAGCCCAGAGATGAAGATTTTGTGTTTCTCCACTGAAGTGTTGTATTTAAACACCTAAAAAGAAACCCATATCATATTACTCCTTCTATCCACTTGCTAGATTTGTTAACAGTCCAACAAAAGAAATAAAACGTGTTTACCAAACATGCCGTGTTAAGTTAAATGGAGAACTAACATGGGATTAATTTTAACCAGATTTACATAAATTGTTCCAACAAAAATGGATATTTATGCATTTTTATCCCCGATTTGAAAGCTTTTATTAGGAGCTGGTCTATCAAGAAAAACAGCAGATAGTGCAAATTATTCAGAAGAAGGTGCAACAAAATGACACAATTAGAAGTGAAATTTAAAAAGAAAAAGAGGTGAATTATTCAACATCATGGGAAGCCTGGTGAGACAGAGCACTCTAAAAATACAGACGTTTGAGCCCTTCTATTACAAATCTGTGATCTTAGAAAAGTTCTGGTAACAACCTTACTGATGTCTAAAGTTATACACTTCTTTTGTGTCATTTACAATAAATCAGGACGTGTTTCCATCCTGCTGTTAAACAAACAATTACAGCTGGATGAAAAATGTGTTAATAAAACATAAGATGAATTTTACATCACATTTTGCCTTTTGCTTTTTTTTTTTTTTTCAAGTAGCAATCCCTAATAATATAATCAAATTTACACAAAACTAAAAAAAAAAAGTAATTCATTGCCACAAGTGGAAGCTGATTCCCTACTGTTTAACAGAAGGCAACCGTTATTAAATAAAGTTAAGGATTAAATCACTTGTTTACTCACCTTAAAGTCAGGATTTTTGTTTTTGTCCACACAAGGTGACACAAACATCGGCCTGCCCTCCACTTCCTGTCTGTCGAGTTTCAGAGCTTCGGGGACTGACGCCACAGACTCAAACTGCACGTAGCCGTAACCTTTGAAGCTCCCTTTGTTGCTGAAGATGGGTCGAATCTGTTTGATTGGACCGCAGCTCTCAAACAGCGCCTTTAGCTTTGCCTCGGGCTCCTCCAGGGTGTACGTCAGGTTACTGATGAACACACTGGAGCTGTCGTCTCGCAGCTCTGGCTTCTCGTCGTTCTGCCTCTGAGGGGGAACCGCTGAACCCTGCTGGGGGTTTTTAGTGCTGCCTGAAGCAGGTTTATATCCAGGGGGAGCGGTCCTCCCAGAAAGTCCAGTCTCTGTCTCCATGTACTCATCTGTAGTGTTGTCACCATCTGCTCTCTGCCTTTTAGGAGCTTGTAAATCACAGGGGAAAATAAATAAATTAGAAAACATACAAGTACTTTTGTCTCAAATGGAACATTCTTAAATAATATTTTACCAGAGTCCTTATTCCATTCGTCCTGATTGTGATCTTGATCTGCTTTTCTCTTCTCCCCAGCTCGAACCTCTTTCTGGGTCTTCTTCTGAGCCTTCTTGTCTGCTTTGACCTTCCGCCGTTGCTCAATCCTCTCCTCCTCCTGGCGCGCCAAGTTGGCTTCTTTCTCGGCCGCCTGACAGATGGGGGAACACGGTACCGTTAGCCAAACGTAGCCGAATGATCCAGCTGCTCACCGCAGCAGTGATGCGCGCTCCTACCTTTGCTCGTTGTTCATTAATCCTGTTCAGCTTTGTTTCTGTTTTTTGCACCGCTACATCCCAGTCCTCCAAAGAACCTGCATGAGAGCAGAAATGTTAATGACTACATGCTGGGTCTGTACTGTGAAGCACTGCAGCGTAAATGCTGAGTTTATTACTTTGTATTGATGAATAGAGATTTTAACTTGAGTTGTTGTTTAGTGCTTCTTAAGTCTAATTCAAGCAATGTGTTGTCCTTCAAATTCTGAATGGAAATGAGACAATTTTAGTGTTCATTAACAAAAATGTCTTTTCTTTTCTTTTCATATGGAAAAAAAAAACATCCTCTTTGTTTCAGACATTACACCGATTACAAATCTACCAATTGTAAGTTAAAAAAATATATTTCAAAACGTGAATCCTGTTACAGAATATAGATGCACAATATAGTTCATAAAGTTATTTGCTTGCTCTTTTTCATTTCTAGGATGAAACGGACCTTCTACCCTCTCAAAGGTCGTCAGGACTTCGCAGACGTGTTCTGGGTAGTCGGAGGTGCATTGCACAGCTCTGTGAAGAGCCTTTCGGCAGTGAACAGTGTCCCCATAAGCCCTGTAGATTAAAAACAATGAAGGTAGTTTATTCTCATAGATCACATCACCTAAATTTCTACATTTTCCTCTCAGAGATGGACAAACAAACCTTTCCAAGTTGTAGTATTCCAACCACATGTTGGCATACTTGGCGTTCCCTTTGGTCATGATATTATCCCACAATTCTCTGGCTTTTTGCATGTTCTTGCAGTGCCGAGCCTGGCAACAAAATGACAAGGAAAATTTAACTTTTTAATGCATACATATGATAGTACGCTTGTTTGTCTCGTTCACTAAAAGATAAGGAAACATGACATGTTTCTAATGTCAACCTCAGTAAAAAATGATGCTCTCATATATCAGCAGGTGGTTCTTTACATCCACACACACAGGCTTTAAGGTTGTGAGTGTTGTGGAAGTAAAGCATGTCCCTGTTTATTTTCCGGTTTTAAATACTTTTTCATAATTCGACACCACCTTTTAACACAGGTTGTCACGGCGACGCCGCTTACCTCTATCCTTGCCCAAATCTGCATGATGGCGCAAGAGGGATCTCCACTTTCACCGAACCCTGCAGTTACACAACAAAGTAACATGAAAACCAAAGCGAGTGCACAGTCAGCGCAAACGAAGAGAAGTTGACCCACTTTCTTCAACATCTTGTTTCATGTAGTCTAGGGACCGAGAGAAGGCTGCCCGTAACTCTTCTAACTCTTTACTTGATTCTGGAAAAAACAAAGGCAACACAATTAATCAAAAATGATGCCTACACAGAGAGAATTTTTTTTATAACACAGTAAGGACCAGTTTTTCTACAAAAGCTGTTCTCACCTTTACTGAAATCCACACGTCTCCTCAGGTAGTCGAGGTATGCCTGCCAAATTTCTACATAATCTGTTGCTTGAATGAAGCCTGCATTCAACGCCTTCTCAAAAACATCTGTGCAAAAGAGTTGAATGAAGAGATGAAATAAAACCCAACATATGACTACAAGGACAATATGATTCTATTACAAAACACCAATATTAAATATATAATAAACATGGATCTATTTCAGTATTTTTTTGCCACAAAGTAGCAGCTGAGTTGAAGGCCTTCGTGCTGCGCTCCAGCTGTTACCTGACACAGTGTGATGGTCGGCTCCGTGCCTCTCCAGGGCCTGCAGGTAGCTCTTCCACAGACTCATGGTCCAGGGGCAGTTCCTGACAGCTCGCTCATGACTGGAGAGAACCAAGTCTTTGACCTTCAGCTGGCGGTCCTGTACAACCCAAAGAGGGAGCAGTAAGTAAAATCCTGAGAGTATTATTAGGAAAGACTTACTGAGTCACTTTTTTGTTAGCAAAAGATGTGTGAGTATCCAGTGAAAGTTAGTGAATCGCTACGATCTACACACACTGTCTAAAGAAACTAGTCAAATTTAACAATAAAACGTGGGTTTGAGAAAACATTTCACATAGTTAATTTACTAACAAAGTCAGTTCCAAATACATCTTCTGTTTTCAGTGTATAAAATGAATTAAAATTAATTAAACTGATCAAGAGTCTGTATCACGAAAAGCAGGAAGTAATGTGTAAACACATGTTTGGCACAACTCTTATCTTTGTTCTTCGTTTTTTTGCTGACATTTGGTGAAGTTGCCGAGTTAGAGCAGCCAGACTGGGAGGCAACTAAATTCTCTAAACCACAAGCTAAAGTTGTCCTGAGAGAACAGGCTAACACTTAGTGCCAAACACTGAACAATACTCACAAGGTATGTGGTGTATCTGGTCCACATGTCCGGTACCAGGCAGTTCTCCGCCAGAGCTCGTTCAAAGGTTATCTGGATCCGTGCTGGGTCGCCTTCTTTTAGCTCAAAGTGGATGTAGGCCTGATATTCTGCCAATTTAGGAGGTTCTGCTACTAGCTGCGGAACGATAAGCACAGAAAGATATATAGATTATATTCAATGAGGAGGTCAACTTGAATAGATGTAACTAATTCAGTTACCAGAGCTTCTTCACAAGATTTGCACTTTTCCATCTGCTGCAAAGCCTTTCTGTACTGATGTATGACAGTCTCAGGAACCCCGTTTTCCGACCACTCCTCATATTCAGCATAGGTGGCTTCCATGTCTGCAAAGCCACAAAGCACAAATACCTCACAATCTAAAAGTATTTACCCTTCTTTCAAACTTTATTAGATGAGTAGCATCTACTCATGAATGTTTGATTTAATCACAGCAATGTATGCAGCCTAATCTGTGTCCCATATTTATAGACCAAAAAAGGTCAAAGGTAAAAGGTTTAAAAACTTCAAGGCTGGATACTTGGCTGAGCTAGAAAAACAGGCTCCTGAGTATAAAACTCTTCAGTTCAAACCTACAAACAAACTAAAAGCGATATCTGAATAGTTTCTCTAAAGGCAGGTCACAACCCTGCTGCATCATCTCAGTTATTCATGTTTAAATGGGATTATTAAAAAAGGTCATGATACATAACCGTCACAACAAGAATGCGGCCCATTTCTACCACGACCCATCTGGACAGAAGAGTCGCCATGCTCACCAAGTAAAGGAACTGCCAGCTGGCGGCGGAACAGCGTATGGATTCGCTGAAGCTGACTGTTGAGCAGTTCTTGCTCCTCACGGCTGGGAATCCTGCCAGGAGGAGGCTGAGACCAACAGAAAGATTTATGATGAATTTTGGCTCATTTTGTTCTAAATGTAAAGAATTCCTTATATATAGTCATTCAAACGCATGCTCTGACAGTATGAAGAGGGATGTTTAAACATTACCCTGCAATGAAATTACTTTAATCAAACCAATTATTTTTGAACTATCCACAGTGTACTTCAATCTCTCTCTGGGATACAAATATTAACAAAACATTTAGAAAAACTGAGTGCATATCTGACCACTGAGAAGATTTTTTCCTACTGATGGAAACACAAACCTGCACTGTGGACAAAATAGCGTTCTCAAACTCTCTGTAAGCCTCCCACAGCATCTGTCCCTTGGTCATGTGAAGTCCCACAGCTGTTACCGCTCTCTCAAAGATGGACCTCACCTTGTCCATCCCACCTGGTGACCCCATGCCACCAATTGAGTACTGGCCATACTCGAGCCAGATGTCTGGACCTGCGTAAAAACAAACAAAAAAAAAACATTAGGACCATGAAATACTTGAATATTAGGGGAAAACAGCAATGGGAGGTGGACTCACAGATATAGTCTTTCACAGCTCGCTCAAAGAGCTCATATACTTTCTCTCTGTTTGAATCCTCTTCAGTCAGCCGGATCTCATCCTTGAGCCAGTCCAGCCAGATCTCTGCAAGATAAAAAAAACATATATATACAATTTCAGATTCAAATGGAGCTACTGACTCCTTTGTTGTCTGAACTGTGTTAGACATGAACCAACCTTCAGTGAGAGGGAAGAGTTCGCTCATCTTCTGCCTCGCCTTTCGTAGACGCAGAAGTTCTCCCCCCTGCTTCAGAAGTTTGATGAGGTCCACGTGGCAATTGTAGTCAAAAGCGTTGATCGAAAGCTGCAAAAAGGCACAAAGCAGGTTGGGAGTGATAACCTGAGCTGTAAAGCTAAATGTATTCCGATTAACTCTATGTATTAACTTGTAATTAATAAGTATCAGTAATTTATTATCACTGAGAACAATTCCAAACAAAGCGTAAGTTTACAACTTTAACTTTTTTATATATATTTTTTTTTTAATTGTTGTCCTTTCAAACTATATGTCCAAAATAAAACTAAAATGTCTAACATTCCTCTTTTAGTGGTAATTTAAAAATCCCAAACAGGAGGTTGAAGGAGGAGTAGGACTAAAGAAACAAGAAGAGCCTAAACTCTTTCTTGTTGGATGAATGAACTTCTAAAAGGTAAAAATGTAAGTGTTTATCTTTACTGTAAGGGTTAAACAACATGGTGATATGTAAAGATATATCATAAGATATGTCCGGTATTATAAATGATTTGCATCACAGACTCCAGTCATCATACTAAAATAAAACCTGAACTTAATTTGATCTCGTTTGAGAAATGCTGTGTTATTGTGTCACCGAAACCGATGCGTTTGTGACGTTTTAAGATGTGATCAAACATGTTTATGAGAGAGCCACCAAAGTTAGGACACGTGTGCACTTCTACGCTTAAAGCTGTGTTTCCATGCCAACGTGAACAGGTCGTAAGAAGGCGCGTGACCAGCCGGCCAAGTCGAGCCGTTAGCATCAGAGATTAGCATAAGCTAATCACAACATGTGAATGGTGCCATACGCGCCCACTTAAATGTTTTACCAGCCGCTAAATACGATCCGTTCCGGGTTTTCTTGAACTAAACCATTTCGAGGCCGACCTTCACGCCGTTTTAAAGCTGATGACATGTCCGCCTCCATTCATTCTCACTAGTTGCTCGGCTAATGTTGACGAGCCGAGCTTGTGGCAGGTTTGTTGACCACATTACCTGCTCCTCCAGCCGTTGGATTTCGGCTTCGTTTTCCTTCTCGTCCTCCGACGAGTCGTCCTCTTCGTCGTCCGAATTTTCTACACCCATGCCCTCCTCCTCTTCCTCCTCGTCCGACTCCATCTCTCTCTCCTCCATTCCTGCTTCGTCTTCCTCCATGTCTTGCAACTGCGTTTGCTCTGCGTTGCTTGGCGCCGCCATATTGGAATGGCTGTCTGCCTGGTAACAACGGGCTCAGTGCCGCGAAGAGAGGCGGGAGTATGGCAAGCCGGTCTGTCATATAATACATAAACAGGCGCTTCCAAGTAATGTTAATAATTGAGTTCCTACAAGGAGCAACAAGAAGTGATGTCTCTATTACAGAGACTTACAGAGATTTGAATCTTTGAATATTTAACGATCCCTAGAGGTGTCCAGTTCATGTTACAACTAGATAAAAAGCAATTTCAGGCATCAGTGACTGAAACAATGGCAACAATTTTCATCACAAATATCTGCAATCTGTGCTGGTGTAGATTCTCAGTCATCCAGGACATGGTAAATCCAAAAAAGGTTGAAAACAAAAGCAACTGGACTTCAAT
>JAOXNZ010000001.1:17665143-17677789 GCA_028566095.1 Kryptolebias brasiliensis | reverse complement strand
CAAATCTAAAACATCAAAAAATAGAGCTTTTTTTTTTTTTGGGGGGGGGTGGGGGGCAGATTAGAGAGTTTGATGGTTTGTGGATTTGTAATAACTATTTATATAAGACATGGGGGGGAAAATAAAGTCAAAATAACTAAAAACGTGGAAGTGCTAAGAGGGCTATAAGCACAGTTGGAACAAGAAACAGGTTAAAATAACGGGAGTGGCATCTCAGCTATTCCATTTCTTCCAATCAGAGGCAGGTCTTAAACCTTTACAACCTCTTGGATAAACAAAAACACAAGAACATCCAAAATGACAGGAACCTAAAGGCCAAAGACACTCAATCTTTGGCTTTTAAGGTCCAGCGTGAACCATTCCTGTAGTAACATCCAGCTTCACCAGCAGATGGTTTGAACCAGTTGATATGTGATTAATGAGATACAGTAATTTGCTTTTCCGATGGTATGAAAGATAAGTGATTTGAGTTGGTAACTTATGCAAACAATAAAAACAGAAAATAATCCTACTACAAAGAAAACACACTGATGTTGGAGAGACTGCACTTCTGACAAAAAACAAACAGCTTTTCAGCAACAAGGATGAAAATCCTCAAGTTGTTTTCCTCTCAGTGTGCAGCAGATTAGGACATCAACTGAGTCACTACAGCAGTGTTTACAGGAAGAGGAGGGGGATTTCTCTCCTCATAACCAAGAACAGCCAATGAGATTAAAGGAATGTTTTGAGCATGTGAAAAAAGCAAGGATGAGAGCTATGAATGCTTGCGTGAACAGCGGTGTCAAGAGTTGAAACGTGACAAATCTTTAAAAAAAAATAAAAAATGGCAGAAAGCAGATGTCAGTTTGTTCAGCTTCAATACAGACAGGAAGTACTGTCATTTAGGGCATCTTTAAATGTTTGGTGTTGTCTGGGGTACGCTCGAATGGTTTGTCGTTTAGTTAAGTTTAAATTGTTAATATTCATTTCATGCTAACTTTAGCTAATTTTTATCTCACAGCACCTAAGTGATGAACTAATCTTTACATAAACAGTCTACATCATCAAGTTTTACTGTTTGCATTTTGAACAGTCTTGTGGAGTAAGAGGAAAAAAAAAAAATACTGTTAAAGAGAGGTAAACAAAACTTTAGATTTGGCAACAGTTTCCTTTTGGGACATGATAACATGAAACACTGACGACCTGCGTAAAAAATACAGACGTATCAAAAGAAAATTGGAATGGTTGCTGACGCTTGATTTTTTTTTTTTTTGGTCATCCTAAAAAAAAGAATTAGGACCTTTTCATCTGACTAGGCAAAAATAAGAATAAAATGATTTAAGTTCTCTGTCACCAAAACACAAAAGCACTTTCTGCTAAATTTACCACATCCTTCTTATTCCACCTGTGTTAAACTGAGGGTTGGGGGCTAGCTAAGAAAAAAGTTCATCTGGAATGTCGCTAGGGGTTGTTGCTCGGCAGGACTCAGTCCAAACACTGTCATTGAGATAGGCAGTGACTGTTCCCACCCAATCCCCAGCCAATGGAACGTCCTGAACTGCAGCGGGTCGGGGCACGGGGCTCTTAAAGGGCAACTTTGGACATTTGCTCTTCAAGTTTGACAATTCGCTTCTCCTGACTGCTGATCAGGTCCTTGAGGGATCTGATTTCTTTCAAGATCTCCTCCATCTTCACTTCAGATTTCTGGAAAAGACAAGACAGACTTCTTAGAGGTCACTTTTTTAGGAAAATACAGATTCAGTCAGCAGTAAATCAAATCCCCTTCACATCTGGAATGAGGTCAAAAATCAGGTCTCAAAAAAAGCAAAGTGCAAAACCAGAGTCAAAAATCTAACTATAAATTTTGACTTTGTGTGAACTGTGATTACAGAGGATTGCAGAAGAAACATGCATGTGGGTGTGTTGTGGGTGAGGAGCAGCAGTAGACCCCGTGTCTGTGGGTCACAAAGTGGGATAAACTTTTTGTTTTTATGTAGACATCCGCTTGTTATGATTCAAACCAAGTGATTTACTCTGTACTGTGCAGCTCCTCAGAAAGGTAACTGACTAAAATCAAGTTTAACATTTATCTCAACCTCCAGAAAACATGTGGCAAAAAGCAAAAGCACTTACAATTGATGGAGTTGGGGAGGCAGACCTGTTGGCATGGCTGGAGTGGTCTTTCTTCTTGGTGACCTTGCTGTCCAAAATGTTCTTCTTGACCACCTTAAATTCACGGTTCTTGCCCGGGACGTAGCCGTTCTTCAGGGAGATCAGGATGGGGTCTCCGTTCTTGCCCTCAAACCATTCCTCAGCCTCCACGGCAGGGTCTGGCCCAGCTGTATCTGGGTACAAGTCGTCCTGGAACAGGTCCGACTAATGGGGGGGGCGTTCAAGGACAAAGTTTTCACCCAAAAAAGATACAAGACAAAGTCTAACTATAGCATCAAATAAGATGAAAGGAGGTCTTTTAGGATGTGGACTCACCTTTCTAGGTACAGTCATCACAATCGGCTCACACTTTCTTTCATGCAGTTTATAGAACCTAATAATACAAAAAACACAAAATACTTAAAGTCCAGTACATTAATAAACAACAAAGAAAATAAGACAGTTTCCTGTGAATCTGAACTGATTACATTCTGCCTCCTGGTGGTGAAACCAAGACAAATACAGAACTACATGCAGTTCTAACTAATTCTGGTGTTGGACAACCTGTTTAGCCACCCTTCTTAGCTTACCTTGCAATTTCACACTTGTTCACATCGAGGCCCCTCTTGGGCATGTAGCCCATGCCCCTCTGAGGCTCCTTGGTGACAAAGGTGTTGAGGAAGTGAACATATGGAGCTTCATCTGTGATTTCAAAGTAACGGATGCTGCTGTCACCCTGCCAGAAAATAGAGCTGTGTTTTATTTCTGCTGTTTGGATTGCTTTTTTATATACATTAATGCTTGACTGTTTGGACTAGTGGGTGTCTAAAAAGTTCACACACCTTCCCACAGAGGTAAACAATGTTGGTGTCTGGATCATAGAAGGGCAGAAGCACTCCATTGCTGGTGTCCATCTCATTAACAGTCATGGGGTCCTCCATGTTTTGCTAAAAAATAAAATAAAATAAATCAGAGCTCTGTGGAACATGACTGGTTTTGTTTTCATACATGTGATTTCTATTCAAGGTTTAATCAGACAATATGTTTTTGATAGGCTTCTAAAACCGATTGTAACATGGATCAAATAGTACAGCTATTTGAAACATAAGAACCAATCAGGACTGATTTCAGCGTTTATGAAGCCGCTCACCATGTCCCAGAGAGCCAGCTGTCTCTCACTCATACGACTGAACCCAGTGGTCAGGATGTTGCCATCAGAAAGGAAAATAGCCCTCATGGGTCGAGCTCCCTCATGTGCCTTCTCCTTCTCCTGTGGAGTAAACATCAGAAATGCTTCAGTAATTACCTCTCAACACTTGGCACAGATGAAACGCAAAACAAACAATTTCAAATTACCTTCATCAATCGTCAGATTAAGGAATAATTTATACTCTGACTTTGGCCGTAATATATGGGTGTACAATATGTTGTTTTAAGCATATTGCTCCTGTACACTGATGTGTATAGGAGCAATAGTCACATCACAGGATTAGGGCAAATTACCTCAAACGTGTCTTGAACACATTCCTATTGAGTAATAAAAACAGAAGACTTCTATGTAAAAAAGAAATAAAATCTACAGTAAGTTTGATAAAGTATCATTTACTCAGGTTTAGGTGCTCTTAAAAAAACAAAACTTTTTGTATTCCTTAACAAAAACAAGTCATTTTGAAGCACTGCAGTACAGAAGAGAGAGAGAGAAACGTATAAGGTTGCAAAAGAAAAAACTGGAGCCATAAAACGTCACTTAAATCTTAAAACATTAGATCCATTAGAAACTCACAGCAACAATCATCTCCTTGCGGGGGTCGATGACACGGATGGACTTGTCCTTGCAGGAGGTGCAGATAAGGCTGCCGTTGCGGTTCCAGCTGACGTTGAAAATGACATCGGGGTGCATGTCCTCTAGATTGATCATAGCCTCGCCTGTGCCCACATTCCAGATGATGATCTGGTTGTCACAACCTGGAGACAGACAGAAGTCGAGTCAGCATCAAATTCACTCAGTGCGTTTTGTTTTTGATTTAGCTGCTAAACCGTTATCTTTACACGGGGTTCTTACCTGCACTAAGCAGGACGTTGCGTGCGGTTGGATGCCATGTAATGATGCCCACACGCTTAGAGTGGCCTTCCAGAACCACCACCGGCTCAGACATGGAAGTGACGAGGCCATTCTCAGGAATCTGCCAAACCTAAAGTGGACACACGTATGAAACTCAGGAAACAGACCAATCTGCAAACGTCTGTCTCTGATCATTACTAAGAAACACCTGAAGGGGGCAGCAGTGACCAATACTTCTCAGCATGTTTAGTGACAGAAATATTCATTTATGTTGAAGAAATTAGTGACTCTGCAACAAATCGAGTTACTATTATTCTATTAAGATATTATTAATCTAATTTTTATCTGAAATCCAGACTGCAATCATTTAGTCACATTGTCCAACTATTTTTGTAAACCAACTTTTACAGCCAAGCACATCAATTTCAGTTGAATATATAGCTCAAGTATTTTCCCCCCCTTTTCCATATTGGTTTATTTTTTTAAAAGAAGTGAATTCAGATGCACTAATAACCTGACAGCCATATCTATGAGAATAAATGTGTGACATCAGCAGATCTGAATTTTAACAAAGCAAAGATCTACTTTGGACATTAAACATAAGCTGTGCAAAAGAATATTGAGAACATATTTCAGGTCTCATTTTTTGTGTGTAACCATCAGTAACCACATCAGCAAGAAAAAAAATAGTTTGTCTCCTTGAAGGCAAGTTTTAAACGTGAAACACTTCAATCTGATGCAAACAGAAGAACAGCTGCAGAGAAACAAGTGGAGATTTTAAAACCTCCATACAATTTTCAGGAGAGACTAAACTGACAATTTATATCATCCAACCAAGTTGTTAAGGAGAGCCTGCTTTTTACTACATTTATAGATCAAAAACAATTTAAATCATTCTGTTAAATCTCCTTTTAGAAATGAGAACTTATTGTAGGTGATGTTGCTGTGCCAACCAGTCATTTTCACACATTCATATTTATTACATCATTAATGTATAATTAATAAATGTCCTAAAATGAACAGAGGTAAGTAATAATAACAGAATTCAACAACCACTTATCGCTGAATGCTGTTTAAAGTCTAAAAATCTTCATCTTGCCTATAAAGACAAACTAAAACCAAGTGACTGCATTTAAATGATTTAAATTGGAATGTAAAAAAAGTACTTTTAAAATTAAATGAACAAAAGTTATCTAAACATTAAACATAATCATTGGTGGTTCTCTCTTTATGGGTTCACTTCTGTAAATATAAATGCAGCATTGATTGAGCTCAACTTTAAAAACAGGACGTTAGGACTTTCAGGTAAGGAAGTGATGAAAACTAATCTGAGCCCAAATAAGGACATGCGTAGGAAAAGTACAGCCAGTGTCTCAAAAGAAAAAAACAAAACAAAACAAAGTCAGTGACCTCAGCTCAACAAACAGCTAAATCATTCCCCAGCTCTGGTTCCTGCAACACATATTTGAGCCTAATCTAATCCAGAGGGTGAGGCCTGCCACCAACCCTGGGTTACAACAGCCTGGACTGTTGCAATGAAGGCAGGGCGTCCCGCCACTTTGTTTGATGATACTGCCATTTTCTCTTAGTTACGATGTATAATTTCAGGCGTAACTTGTAAAGTAAACCTTACCATCACTGTGCAGTCCTCGGAGCCGCTGGCAATGACCTGGTCATTGTGGGGGCACCAGTCAACGTCTAACACGGGGCCTGTGTGACCACATACTGTTGGGTAGGATTTGTCAATGCGTCCCGACTGTGAAGACAAAGGGTAATAAGATCAGTATTACTGTGGTCTGTGTTTTGAAACAAGACAATTATGAGCTAATCCTAAATCCCCACCTACTAACAAATAAATAAAACCGAGCTAGATCACAAACTTAGATACTTCAAATATTAAATGAGTGATGCGAGTAAAAAAGCACAAAGGGAACTCCTTCATTTTGAATGTTATCAGATAACAGCAGTAAATTTTACCACATTTTTACTTAGATTAGTTAGTAAACACTACTGCAGTGAATTAAAAAATGTAAGGCCTTATGAACGAAACATAAAAAAGTTTAAATGATAAATGTTATTTAGTTTTGTTTATTTACAACAAGTAAAAAAAAAAAAGTACTTTAAGACTACTAATATGTAGTTTATCGCATAGTTGGGCCAGAAATATGGAGAGAAAAATAAATTATGTTCCCTTTTTCACATTTTAGTAATTTGAAAGGTATTTTGTTTAAAAATTTAATTCCAGCTTATATAATGGGTTTGGTCCCATGAAAATATGTAAACAGAGAATGTTAATTTTCTACCCATTATAAATAAAACATGAAAATACCCATCAGCTTTAAGTAATAAATCTTCATCAGTTCTATTGTAGTCAGAAGGCGGCAGTAAAGGTTGTTACTCATTCTAAAGAAATGAGTGGGCCTCAAATAGATTTTCTTCTGCTGATTTTGAATTTTCCATCAACGTTTTCCACAACAACCTGAAAATACAGAAGTGTTCGTGGCAACGTGGCTGCTGATTATTAACAACAAATTCCCATATTTGTGCATGCACAGTCAAATCTAAATGTAAAACTTTTCTCATTATACATCATGAGCGTGTAGAAGAAGAAACCTAAAGTCTGAGAATCCTCAGTCTTGGTTTTCTACATCGTCCAGCCAAAACACAGGCTTACTGGTCCAACACAGAAGCAATCAGAGATTAGATCTGGCCCTAAATGGACCAACTGTTGTAATTAAAGAAAGTCATTCTGCCGTAGATTCATGTCAACGGACTTCTAGTTTTCTATTGAAACTAGTACCCTACATAACCCTACATAAAGCAATAAATTGTGCCCTCTCTACCTAATTTACCTACACAAACTATTTTTTTTTTTTATGTGTCCACCCACAGAGAGAAACTCAAAACATAACTTCACATCTGAAACCAATAGGGATGGAAACAAGATGCTCTCAATAAATGGTAAGATGATTTAGTGAACCTGAGCTGTAATGTGTGTTTAAAACACACCCTTGTCTGTGTTGACTCCAAGTACCACCACAGGGCCAGATGATGTCACCCACTGGAGCAGCTCTATTTAAAGCCTGACAGTCTTTCTAATACAAGAAACAGCTCCACACTACCTGCATCTACAAGGAAAAGCACTGGGGACTCGAGAAGACCTACTAAACAATGTGTTCACTAATGAGTATGAGGCACAATAAAAACAATATTTAAAACTCAGGAGAACATTAGTCAAAGTGAATACTATAACAGTGCAATCACAACTGATTGGTCCTTTGTGTGGGTAACTAAAACATGAGCACTGAACAGGATTTATTAATGGGTTTCTGGGAGTCTTTACTGACCATTTCTTAGTTTACCTAAAATTGCTTTGCAGCTATAAGCCTCCAGCAACATCCTCCTGTTAAAAGTATCACCAGTCTAGTATAATTTCCAGATCCTCCTCCTAAATAAATGCTGCTTTATTCTTTAGGAGAACACAAACTTCAGTTTTATACTGTAGTGGTAAAATTAATTGGCGATCAAGATTCAGGATCGTCAATTGATGGTTTTAATGTTCTGTCAGGTTGGGGGACTGGTAGGCAGGAGTACATTGAAAAATTAATTGAAAATACTGAAGAAAAATTATCCCTCTTCGTTTGCTAGCAGTATATGTTGACAGAAAATAAATGCTTCAGCTCATTTCATTTTATTAGGCTTTAAAAACAAAATGTTCCTAAAATTAGATTTTCCATGTTTGAATACAACAAAATGTGTAACGAGTGCCCCAGAACACTGTGCCCACAGTACATGCACAACACATTATGACTACATCAGTAAGAACTAACACCTACATTGTGTTGTGTGCGTTTGTATTTGCGTGTTCCCACATTTTGCTTAAATGCAGGTGGTAAGCTGAATAAGTATATAAAGGGGTTTCACAACTTCACAATAAACAGATGTAAGAAATAGAGCAAAATGGTGAGAAAAAAAATCCAAGAAAAATATTAAGAATTAAAGCAGTAACACTGCCATGCTTCATTTCCCCTTTCTCTTCTGCCAATGTGACCACAAAACATCCAGTAATGTCAATATGGTAAGGAGTGGTCCAAGCTGGCTGTAACCAAATTTTAAACATGGCAGGCTTAAAGTGTTACTTGGTCTGGTTGTTTTCCATAACACTGCCTCCAGCCCCTGACCTTAGCAGTTCTTTGCTGCTTCAAGAAAAACTTGATGCTATAGTAACTTCAGTTCCTTGAGGCCTGCTTTGGCGGTAATAATTCAAAGAACCAGTTTTATGTAAGGCACAGTTATGAACTAGAACTACTTTTATGGATAAGGCCTTTCATTTGGTACCGTGCAGTAATGAATGTACAAATAAATATTCAAACTTGCAGAACAAAAAAAAAAAAAACTAGAACATGATCAGGGTTGTAACTGGACAGAATCCTGGCAGACATATGCAACAGCCCCCTACAAATCTACAAAGAGATCAAAGTCTACAGTATGGGAGAATGACCTCTCATAAGGATAGGCAACCTGTGGAAAAAATTACAATCTCTTATCTACTCCTTGGTGTAAATGCAATGAGCACACCCTAAAACCAACATTGAGCTTGAGCGCACATAAAGCAGACTTTGACACCAATGTTCAGAGGAATCTATAAGCCACCATCCAGCAGGTAACACCAGCATTATGAGACATGCAGCCTCAGCTGAGTCCAGCTGAAGGTCCTCTTTTAGAAGACTACATTTAATTAAAATGTTAAGTCAGGCATAATATCTATCCATGTCCAATTCACATACAAATAAAAGTATATTACAGCTTAAGTCAAAGTATTCTGTTTTTGATTTACAGAAGGCAGCAGGAACAGGATGTAAAGCAGGAAGGAAATGATCTGATGACCAGGTGTTAGCAACAGAAACTGCATAAACAAGTCTGAAAACAGAATAATCTGGTCAGAGACGACTAATTCAAAACAACCAAAAATACAGCAATTGCCACACACTATTTGAACATTTTAAAACTCTGGATCGTGTTTGGTCTCGTTCACAACTTGCACACCCACAAGAAAAAACAAAACAAAAAAAAAAAAACACATCAATGAGTAATTCCTAATAACGCCTAACCAGTTTTGACATGTAGGGCTGCTGTTTCAACATCAGTTTGTGCTGAACACATGCACATCGTCACTGTTGAAGATCTCAATAGATACGAGCAAAAATACTGACCTCAAATGAATCAAGGTTTAAACCTTGAAATTTTCAATTCTTCACCACTTTTTTTCAAAAAAAACTTTTAACCAGCAGATGGTGTCAAAAACAGAATTCTAAAATTATATAAATAAATAACAGTTGAATAAACTTAATTAAAAGAGCTGTGTGATCAATTTCAATTACATTCATAGGATTGTCTCAGAGCAGAGGAGTTCAACCATTGAGCTAGACCCCACCCATCACATTCCATGTCTTGGCCTAAGGCAGCTATGATATGGGTATGACTAATAAGAGCCAGCGGTGTTAAAACACCACCCATTAATGTGGTAATGGCATTTGTGTCTGATTTACACAACAACAGATTTCAGTCTGAAAGACAAGCAAGCTGATCTCATCCGAGGCCTGATTAAAGGTGTCATGATACAGGGCCACACAAAGCACAAATGATGCATAAAATAACATACCATTGGACAGTGCCACTGACCAATCACTACCTGTGAAAGGCCCATGGTGCCTCAAAACATTCCCTACCATCCTCTTGAAAGGTCAACCTGTCAAAGTCTGTCATAAATTAAGTCATGTTATTTAAAGACAAAAAGACTTGCATAATTTCAAGAGACAAGACAGACAAAAATCAGGAACATAACTAAGATGAAACAATAATTTGAAGACTTTAAGAAGCCATTATTTGCACAAATTCAAAACAGCTTGAAGGAAAAAAAAAAAAGACTTTTCATGTTTAATTTCATTAGAACCCAGTGTCCTGGCAACACTGGTTGGAAGTCTGATTTAAAGCCTTTTCTAGCAGAACTACCCAGTATAATAGAGCTCTATAACATGGAAGGAGTGGTTTCTTCAATGTTACTTAAATTTACATAAAAAAAAAAACGAACAGACTGCACATACTAAAATAAAAAGCTTAAAAATAAGAAAAAACACACAAAATGAGACTAAATTGAATTTCAACAAATGCACCAAAGCTAAAAAGCAATCAGATTACCATTTTAAGATCTTATTTAATCTGGGTTTTTCCATTGATTAGGTGTTTTTATGACTTTTGTACAAAGTGTATTTTACACAGACAAAAAAAAATGTATAAGTGTAAAACCAGTCTATTTAAAAGCTTACTGCAATTAGTTTGTGTTTCTTTAAACAAATAATTTTTTAACCAAAACAGTAAAAAAGTAGAAGCACTCTGAGTGTGCAAACCTTTGCCAAGGCCATAGGGTCATTGTCCGCTTGGAATCATTTAAAAACTTCCTGAAATCGGATTGTGATTCGGATCACCACTAAAATCTAATCACTTGTTCCTTGCACCATGTTTGAAGTTTCCTGAAAATTTCCTGAAAATCTTATCATAACTTTTTGAGTAATGTTGTAAACAGACAGACAGACAAACGCTACCAAAAACACAACTTCCTTGGCTTACATTATATCAGCTTCATCTTCAGATGATGCAGACAGGTTCCTCTTGTTGACTGAGTTGACCTTTTCAATCTGTGTGAGGTCGTTTTCCACACTCACTGCAGAAAACACACTATTTTTAGGAAAGCTTCATAAAAATGATAAATGACACACTAAGACAGAACAGCTTAAGCAAAACAGCTCTAAACTGGTTTAAATATTTTATATTTGTGTCTTTGTGAAGCTCTTTGTGATTTTATAGTCTGTGATAGGTGCTATAGAAATACATTTTACTTACTTACCAAATCTTATTTATCTGCTAGACTCCAGTTTATGTTATTATTGAATCTTCTTTATACACCAAAGTTAGTCATGGAGTTCCTCAGGGTTCAGTGCTTGGACCAGTACTCTTTACATATGTTTCCATTAGGTATTAAGTTATTCAATAAATCTCCACGAATGATGCACAGTTATATGTATCTGCAAAACTCTGCAAATCCAGTCAGTTACTTTATATATATATAAAATTGTTATTGTTGAATTAAAAAAATTTGAATATCAAGTTTAATGTTTACCTGTTTCAACACGTATTTTGCATCATGTGAGTGTTTGTCAGAAGTGTCAGATCAATTTGTCACATGATACCCAACTTCTCATTTAGTCTAGCATCAGATTTGGAACAGTGCTATTTGAAGTTTAGAATAAAACTAGTTGTTTTCTTGTTTGACACAGAGACTTAATGAAAACAAGAGTAAAGCTTACCATGCAGTGTAATGTTGGTGTTATTGGATTCTTCAGCAGTGATCCAGCCTGAATCTGAAGTTGATGTCCAGTTTGTATCAGGGCTGCTGGTGCTTCTTCTCTCTACAAACACTGCAAATAAAATCACCACTTTGTCAAGATAAATCTGGAGCACTATACTTACCAAAGAAAATAGAAAAAAAAACACATCTCTGCACACTGATAGTGGGAATTTGTGAGATTTGACAGCAACAAAGTGCAACAGACTCACAGATGTATACTTAGCAGCACAAACTGTCAGAAACAGGGCTGTGGGAAGCAGGGGTGTTGAGGGTGCTGCAGCATTCTTTGATAGATGCCAGGGGACATGCATGTCCAGATACAAAGTTAAAGAATTAATGAAAAAATGAATGAAAACAGATTTCATTAGTGCTGAATTCCAATATTTTGATATTAGGTTTTGTAATTATAAACCTGTTATTGTACCTGTGTGAAAAGTTCTACAACCATTTAAAACTCCAAAATTTACAGCATATTTTAAATATCCATATTCAGATGAGACAACATGCACAACCAGTTTGCATTTCACTGCATATATTTGGTATCATGTTAAATGGGTGTTCAGACATGCTCACAGCACCCCCCACTGTTCCTATGACTATGGTTATAATTTTATGCTCTTTTATATATCAAAGCAACATCAGACAAATTATGAGCCTTTGTCGCTGTCCTTACCTGAGAAAGAATATGGTGTTAAAAAGAGGGCGATCCAAACAACATTCAGGAGAGCAACACTGGTTAGAACAAGCCCACGCATGTTTCTGTTGGTTGATGTTCTGTAAATTCACTTCACCAGTGTTTAAGACAGACTGAAAAGGAGAACGTCTCTGTAAATTGAACCACTACCTGATTTCAAAATTTCTTCATCTATGTTACTAGTTCTGTTTGTGCTGCTGAGGTTTAGAGTTTACTGATTAACCACAAAACAAATAGGACATTTTCAGCAAATTGTGACCTTCACTTTTGGCATATTTTATGGATGGATGGATGGATGGATGGATGGATGGATGGATGGATGGATGGATGGATGGATGGATGGATGGATGGATGG
>JAOXNZ010000001.1:17643602-17665043 GCA_028566095.1 Kryptolebias brasiliensis | reverse complement strand
CTTACGGTCTAAACTACACAGTTATTTTTGGGAGGGGGGACTAAAACTATATCAAAAATGTATGTTTATTCATCTTCAAGTCAGCTTGACTGCCAACAAACTACTTGTGCATTTTTAACGTATAAGACTTTCAACCTTCAGCAGAAAAACACCTCATTAAATCCTCTTCAAACTGTTTGTTTTGTGTGCAGAAAACAGAAAAAAAATAGTGGCAATCTTTGGTTGAATAGACATAATTAACCATGACTTACCAGCCAACTACAGATAAATATTAAAGGCCGCACCCACAGTAAAGTAAAGAGCTGTGCACACAGAGTGGAACACCTAGCATGTTCACGTCTAAACTGGATTCTCTTTGAGAGGAATGTCTGAGGCCTTGAAAACAACTAGTCGCATAGCAACAAATATGACTGCAGAAAAAGAGAGACTCACAGGGCAATGAATACAATGCACAACACTGAAACACTTACAGAAAAAAAACATGAACAATATTCCCTCAAGGCAAGAGAGGACATTCTTTTCATTCACATAAGAGGCCTGCACACTTCCTTTCCTTGCAGCTCAACATGTGACTCACACACACAAAGTGATTGGTCTTCCATGCATACTGTCCAGGGCTGCTCGCTGCTCTATGGAAATTTCCACTTTTACAAGTCCCTGTGTCCGTAATGGTTGATGCAAACAGCTGAGGGTAGCAGCAGCAACAATGCTATTATACCCAAAACTTTATGACCTCTTAATGGTAGGGCAGGGACAATATGCAAAAAAACCAAAAACAAACAAAAAAAACACTGACTTTGAATTTGGGCTTTTTATAACTGAACTGTTTGAACATACCTGTAAAGACGTGTACTAAAAATATCAAGTAAAGCACACAGTACCTCTCTGTTGGAAGCATGAAAAACAATCTTTAGATTCTAGATATTAACTGAGAAGTTAGTTTACAGGTCTTCAGAAAACTGACGCTGGCTGCTGGATTACAATCAGAGTAGTTGTGATTAAAATTCATAAGCAACCATAGAATTTTAAAAGGTGCTCATGCAGGTCTTAAAAAAAATTATTTTTTTTAAAATGTTCTGAGTTTGTTCTGCACGGTCCATCTCAGACACGTCACATGTTGCTGCCACCTCAAGAACACAGACAATTTGGCTTGTCTTGATGGTATTTGTGCTGCTAGTCTTGTTTTGCTCCTCTAAGAAGTAGTAATTATGAACAAGAATTTGCTTTGTTGTGGACTAAAACCCAGTGGTGAAAGCTTCAGGATTCTCCACTGATGCCTGCATTTTCCACCAATGTGTTTTTGTAGCTTTTTTATTTTGGTTTGTTTTTTAAACATAATGGCTCAAAATATATATATTGGATTTCCCATCTGTGTGCAACAGGGATGGGCAGTGATTTTTAAATGCTAGAAGTCTAGTTAAAATAGTTTTTTTTTTGTTGTTTTTTTTTTAAACACCACTACCTGGTAGTGAAACTGTTTCGTAACGGTGCTTTTTGACATAACACCTAGGGACGGGCGAGACAAACAGTCAATGAAAATTTGAATAATTAGTATGCAATCAGCATTTCCAGCTAAAATTTATTGTACTAAAATAGTACACATACTAAAGACACAAATTTTTATTTTAAACGAAGAGGGGACACAAAACGCAACACATTGAAGGACTGCCAGAATAATAAAAAAATTTTTTTAATTGTTTTTTAAAAGCAAGCTTTTAATAAATCTGATATAAAATATTGTAACCACTGTTTCAAAGTATAAAGTCATACCTTTCTAGTCCTAAAACAGCATATTTCTCAGTAACCCAGGAGTGTTTACACATTTAAATAAGGCACTTGAATATACTGATCGACTTTGCAACCCAAAAGAAGAAGGAAAAAAAAAAAAAAAAAAAAGACTTTAACCCAATTCAATCATCCTGGGCGCTCTTCTAATTTTGGCCTATCCCAGAATGCTCGAGTGTTCTGACACTGCATGAGGCAGCCAATGGCGAGGCACGAGGAAACGTCCTGGAAGGCTGTCAGACAGGGAGCATTGAATGACCATATATGGTAAAATCTGCAGTCAGCAGGAATGAGCGGCAAAGGCAGAGGCAACTGAGCAACCTAGAGGTTTAAAAAAAAAAAAATAACACAAAACTAACCGATGTGTTGAAGAAACATCCTGGAAATCAAACACACCCAATGACTTTTTGCATTTAAACGGCAGAGAGCAGCTTAAATATCAGCAAAGCTGGTGGATAAAAGACAAAAAAGTAGTGTGTCACTGAACACACACACCCTGGAACTATTAAAAGCGTAGGTCGAGCCCAGAATTAATGAATCATTAAAACATTGAATCCAAATCAAAACACACTAAGCATTTGACAATCTTCTCTATGGAGTGGCAACAATGGGCAAACAAACTGCTTAAAAATATCTACTTGGTGAAACAGTATAAAACACTCCCATGTATGTATAAATCAAAGTCAGATTTATGAGGAAGGAAAAGAAATCGTCATTTGTCATAACTTACTTATACTTCCTCTATGTTGAGAGAATAGATTTTTCAAATCACTAAATACTTGCCAGTTGCCATCACTCCCACAACTTCCTTCATATGGAAATTAAGGAATAAATTAACTGGAATCCAGCAATGAATGAGAAAGGGAGATTGAAAGCATGAGGGAAGAGGATGACATGTGTTTAGCTTGACAACTGACCCCCCCCCCCCCCTCTATATATCCTTGTGTTCTGCCAGGATGAAGCAACAATACTCCTAGCTGTGCTGAGTCAGGGCAGCCTGACGCACAAACCCACATCCCTGTGAGTCAGACAAAGAGCCACCCCCATCACCTGACCGCTCAAACGAGGTTCAGACCTTAAGGTCGGCTGCAGATCAACAACGTGCTATTTCAAATTTATAACAAAAGGAAAACGCTGAACATAATAGAGAGTAAATGCTTTTTGAAAAGACAACTTAGTACATCAGTATAGGAATTAAGCCGTGTGCATAGCTGCACATGGCTTAACTCTGAAGGGGGAAGGAGCATCATAAAACTTCTGCCCCCCTCAAATTCAGTGAAGTAATGACAAAAGGCTGAACTGGGAGTAAACGTACGACAAAGACTGAGCAGCTGGCTGCCCACAGAGACGTATAGAATCAGCACAAGGTTAGCTGGACAAATGCACTCATGTTAGAAATGGGACAGAGTAAGAAGGCTGAAGAAAATTTGCGAGGAAGAGGATTTGTGGCTTAGAAGAAAAAAAAAAACAATTTAAACTGTCTTCAGTCAAGCTCAATCTTATCCAGACAGCAGCTCAAAACTGGCATCAAGATGGTTATACAGCTTGTGAAAAACAGTTTAATAGCAAACGACTATTTAAATGGAAACATCCTAGTGTTTTTCCACATAGTTTATTAGAAAATACCCCACATGCAGAGATCAACTTTGTAATACTGGTTCAATGCACTGCAGTTAAGTCTGTTTCTGGGAACAGACTTGTCCCACTTTTGAGACCTGGATCGCCAGCTGAGGCTATACTGAGATTTCCAGATGGGACTTGCTTTTACACAAAATAATTTGAAAATAGCAAGGTGTTAAAGGCTAAAAAATAAAGGTTAAAGTAAAAGAAAAAAAAAAAAGGGATTGTCTGTTAACCTATAAGAGTTTAAAGCTCATTCTAGGTACCCAAGACTGTCTCTGAAACAAAGCTGTGCACATAGTTTAGTAGCAATTCTGGTCAAACTGTCGACATAAAACACTCAACACAAATTTTCAACAAGATGGCATTCCCCTTTCAAACCCTTTCAAAGCCTGGGCTGTTGAAATAAGGAAAATGCTTTAGCTAATGGACTGGTTTGTCAAGCCCGCTAACTTAAATGCAGAGTAATCTAAAAGTCAGAAGTGTTTTTCAGCCTCTCACTTTAGGTGAGTGTTTATTTGTTTTTTGTTTTTTTCCTGCACATACAAAACCTCAGAATCCTCCAGCAGTTTAATTCAGCTGTGAAAGTAAAATTTGTTCTGTAGGCAAACTAGTGGTGTACTAGGACACGGCATGCAGAGGGCAGCTCGCACAAAATTAAACACAAAAACAGGGGCAGGAGGAGCGTGAAAGGAATGAGCTCACGGGCCACAGCCAGTGCAGGTTTTGCATTGAATGAGGTGCTGAGAGGCGTAAGCTGCGTGATGACAGGCCTGAGGATCCGGTTCCTATGCCAGAGCCCTCTCATATGACACTGCAGTGTAGTGCTGTACACTAATTACAGACACAGGGTTGATCTGTCAACAGCGTTGCAGTGCTTATGTCACTCATAGTGTTAGGACCTGCCAATACTTGAATCTGAACTATTCCCCACTATTAAGTATAATGTCATTCAAGAGTTCTCTGGGGGGACAGATAAGCTATTTTAAATATCACTCTGACCTCTATTGCAAATTAATTAATTCCATTATGACAGTAGGTTTTAGACAAAAAGGAGGTTTGCAGTACTAACTCAGTCACCTTGTTGACAAAAAAAAAAAAAATCCCTCTTCAAATGCAGTCTTGCCCAACCAGAGTGTAAATCTGAGGAAGGATTCCTTATATGGAGACAAGAATCAGGAGACAGTTGGCTCCAGAGCTTTGGAGTCGTTTCTGTTTTACACGTAAAGGAGGGGCGTGTCTGACAGCCTGCTGGTAAACATTAATCCCAGAATACACTGACATGCAGCGTCAGCAGTACTGTTGGTAAGAGGTTAAGTTTTTAATGCAAATGACTATTTCCTGTACACAAAACATGGAAATTTGGTTGTAACTTTCAACAAAGAGGCCATTTTCTTTTGTGCCTGTCTAAATAGAAGCTATCTTTTGGAGGTAGTTCTAGTGAGCCACTTGTGCACACAGTGAATGAAATCACATTCACACAACTCTAACTTACCTTCTGAAGAGGGAGAACAAGGAACGCTCCGCCACCACTGGCCTCAATAATTATGGCAACAAACGTGGGATTGACAGCACAGAAGGCGCTGTCCCATGTGACCCTTGAAACTCGAATGTCATCATAGCATTGGTCATTCTTCACCGCCTGGCCAAAGACGTGTCGGAATTTGCTCTGCCGTACAACTCGTCTCATATCTGTAAAAGGTGCCGAGAGGGGAAAAAAAAAATAAAAAAAAAAATCAACATTTAGAGTTTAGGAAATTAAATGTACATTTTGCTGAAATAATGAGCTCAAAATCACAAATAGTAGCAAAATCACAGTTTGTTTTAAGAACTAGATCCTTTTTGTTTAAGGTTTCCTAACAGTCTAACTTCTGATCATGGTTTTATAAAAGAGCAAAAATATGTAAACCCCATTCATGTATCAGCATTTATTGCTGTACATAATGCATTCTGGAAAGCACCTCTAAAGTAGGAACAAATTTGTTTAAAAAAGGGAAGGAAAGCAAACATGCTTTATGATAGGTTATAAACTTCATACTGTTTTCACAGAGAAGTTGTTTTTCCTCAAATGTCTTCCATAGCGCCAAATATTTAACAACTAAAACACTAAGAGCATTCATCTTTGGAACAGGAACAAAAAGGGCCACTTCCAGAGGGGGATTTGACATACCCAATCCAAACAAAAACAGATTTTGTGGCTGGTTCAGTAAAAATCTTCACCAAGACAATTCGCTGGCAGACGAGTGCTTTGGAAAACATGCTCATTCAAAAGGCTTGGATCCCACTGCTCTGCTTCCAAAAACAAGGCACTTCCAAAGATAATGGAAAGCTGGCAAACATCAGATTTAAAGAAAATAAAAAAACAAACCAGGTCTAGCCTCACCTACAACATACAGGAAAGTAAAATTTCTCAAATGACTCTGCAAAAAGTTTCTTAAAAAAAAAAAAAAAAGACTTCTTATCCAGCACATGGAAGCAGTTTCCCAGACCAAAGCATTGCACAGGATAATATGGAACATGGTTTGAAGGTGGTTTTTTTTCTATTTTTGGGTATGTGTGTGTAGACAAAAAGACAGTAATGGATTAAAAAAAGTGAATGTGATTAAGGCCTGTGTGGCTCATTTCTGACATGAACGATTTCATGTTGGATAGCAGGTGTGACTAAGCAACCCAACTCTTCCACAAAACACAAGTAATTTCATGACGTTATGTTAAAAATACATGACAAAATTACTGAAAATAACCATTTCTGCTTAGTCCAAACATCAACAGTAAGCTTAAAAATGTATTTATTCAAATGAAAACTATGATGACACTGAAAGTCAAAAGTTAATGTTACTTAAATTTAAAAATTTTGTAAATCTTTTGGTAATATTTGTCTATATCAGACATGCATCCATCTGGTCTCTAAATTCAGAAATAAATTAATGTACAGTACATATTTATTTATGAAAACGCAATAAATGAACACTGTGGAATTGGAGTAATTTCATTGAAACATATCAGAAGACAATGTTGCTTTTGTTAGCTACAGTTAGCTTTTTAAAACAATTAGTATCAAGTACACAATTATTTGTAACATCTTCTGTATTTTTGGAATAATTTTGCCAGAATAGCCTCAGTGCTAAGATTAACTTTAGACTAACTGGATGGGATGGTGCAACCAGTCTCTGATCAGACGATGATGTGAATGTTGGGGTGAACTCTGAGTACACAGCAAGGGCTGTGGAAACTATTCTGCTGCCTTAAAGGTTGTAAACATAAAGAAAAAGTAATTAACTTTATTGTTCATGCCTGTCTCCACGTACAGTACCTTGATCTGGACGTGTATAAGACAGTTTGAGAGAAATCTCAAGGTCATTTAAAAAGCTGTTGATGGGCATACCAACATACAGCAGAGCTAAGCTAAATCTGATGAGGCAGGAAAAACTGGCCCTGAGTTTCAGTAGGTGGTGTCTGTTTTCAGGCTGCCGCAATACCTACAGTAAAGAGGATCACTACAGACTTCCAGCACATGTCAAAGCACGTTCAAGAGGAATTTAGAAAAAAACAGCCATATTGTATCAGTACATCAACATAACTGGTGGTGCCAGGCCAGGAGTCGTCATGTCAAAGAATGATAGCTATTTAGGCAGAGTTCAAAAACACACTGCGTTGTTATCAGATACCAGAAAGGACAAGAAAGGGAATGAAAGTAATTTCAGAAGGGGAAAGTAATTAATCTAGCATTTAAAATGGGGGTTATTTTAGCTAGAACAAAAAAATAAAAGAGGTATTAATCCACAACTTAGTACCTGTTACTGTAACTCTGAACACTCAGAATCAGACTTGACTGAATCTTAAACAATGACTGTGACAGAACAGGTTAATTTATGCTTGAATATCAAACTGATGCCAGAGCATTAATCCCAGTCATGAATAAAATTGGTAATTTTCCCATAAATACAATGTTAAAATTTACCAAAATGTCATTAGATATCTCCAGTAAAACTTCTCAAAACATTTTAAGAACAAAATGTGTTCTTAAAATGTTTTTATCCTTCAAATACATGTACATATATACCAAATGCATATATTTTTGATTAAGCTTTGACTCTGAAACGACATGTGACTCTCAGCCAGGGCAAATGTTTTCCATCTTTTAAGGGATGAGCAGAACAAATGGTTTATCTTTGCAAATGGCATAGGGTCTAGATTGGAGTACAGTACTGGAGTACAGGATATAAGTGACAGGAAGCAGAACATTTCTTTTCTACATCTTGAGCCATCAATAGTATGCGTTTTCATCTCCTCCATTTTACAGTGTTTAGCATGTAGCAGACTCAAAGATTAAACTGAGTTGTAGTTTCCAAATCACAAACATCAGTCTAGACAGATTTTTGGAGCAGAAGCAGTCAAAGGGCACAAACCTGCCTATTCTCTTCATTTGATTGTTTCTGACCTTGACTTTCCCTTGAGACTTGAAATATGGGAGAAAAATCCTACAAATATCCAAAACATGGAGTGCATCATTTTCCAAGTAGTGACTGGCATCCTGTCACATGAGTTTACCGCTATGGGCTGAGACTGGAAACAACTGGTGAGTAAAGTTCTTTTAGTCTTTACCTGGTCAAGCGCACACACACACACACACACACACGGCTTCTGTCACATCATAGGTTTTGACATGAAAGAGTAGGACAAGCACAGGTGTATTAAAGGCTGCTTTCCATTGAGACAAAGTTCTGCTTTTGCACATGTTCTCCAGAACAACCAGTTTACACAGATGCAGAAGTGAAATGTGGCCCTCAGTGATGGTCCCTTCATGTCAAAACAGCTGCAGTGAAAGAGCCTAAATAGCAAAGGTTTTCATTCCCACAAACACATATTGGGTCTTTCTTGAATCTGAGAAAGATGACTACATTAAAACATAAATTTGAATCAAAAACAGCAATAGAAACCTTGCCACAATTTGCTAACTTGGCAACTTGTATCCAACAAGACAGAGGAATGTATGCCCTTCTTACAAGTTAAGATCACTGTGCTAAACCATGGAGGATTTTCCTTAAAAATCTATCTTATGCACACACACAAACACCAACGACTGCTTACCATTAAACCAAGGGAAAACAGTTTTGTATGACAGAGAGATTGGTATGACATTTGTCATTTTAAAAGGCAACTGTGAATCAGCTTTGGAGCATAAGCATGCATTTTTAAAGCCCAACTTTAATGACAGGAGACATTTTAACGTTGCATATTCTCGCCACATTCAGCTACATTCAAACATACCAATTACTGTAATCCTTAAACAACCAGATTCTGTCAGCTGATTTCTTTAACAAAGCACATGAACAGGAGAAAACATTTGCAGAGATGTCAAAGTTTTAATTTCACGACTGACTTTTAGGAAGAAAACGTTTGAAGGCCTTAATTTTTTCTCTGAACCTTGTTGTTAAAATACAAAACAGCCCTGAATACTTTTACAAGCTTAAACTCAAACTTAAAAACACCAGTCAGAATGAGCTAATAAAGGAGAGGTCAGGGCAGCAGAACTATTAATTATCTCCACAAAACTTATTTTCTACTAATGAATACTTTTGTACGAAGTGTGCAAGATAGTATCCACATTACAGTTTCATAAGGTCTAATCATGGAAACATTAACAGTTTAAATATAGTATTGTTCAGATTTTTTTTAGCTCGTAGATGGTGCTGTCAATGTCAAAGAGAAAAAAAAAAAAGTTTAATTAGATTAAAAAGCAATACAAATAAAATTGAATGTATGAAGCAAAATTGGTATTTTGCCCAGGATATTGGCAAAAAATCATCAATAATTTATAATAATCATTTTAATTTTTCAATATAAACTTTAAAATGAGACAACATACAAGTCTAACCGAATACTGTGGGTACAAGTTTTTTAAGTTTCATTTGATTCATATTTAGTTCTATAGTTTGTGGTATTTTTTCCTTTATTGTTGATAATACTGGTTTCCAATGAATGTGGTTGCTACAACAGGTCACAGCAGAACAAGCTTCAGTGATGCCACCGTAGCACAAACTATCTGCCCTTTGTTGTCACATGAAATGCAAAGTAAATCCTCTTCCTGTAATCAAGGCCACAACCAACTACTGAGATTAGATTTTAGCTACATTGCACTGAATATTCAACAATGAGGCATGGTACTGTTCTTTCCCCCACTTTAACCCTACTGCAAACAACCAGATGATATAACGTCCAAATCTGACAATTACCAGGTTTATTATAATTCATCCAAAAACTCATCCCATCTTATTCTGTCCAGGCACGTCTATGCTGGAGCCTAACCCAGCTGTCATTCAGCTACAAGCAGGGTACACAGTCGACAGGCTGCAAGTTTGTCTCATATTTACAAGAGCTAAGAGATCAGATCTTGGCCTTTCCAACTTCCTTGTTCCAAAACAGAAAAAGAAAAAAGAAAAAAAAAGTCAGAAAACGTCTGTAACTTTGACATGTTTTAGGGTGAAACTGAGCGTGTTCGAGGCAGCATTGTAGATTAAATCCTCCTTTCCAACTCTGTCAATTCTGTTAGACAGAAAACTAAATCTTAAACTCCTTATCCTACTTAAGTACGGGTTAAACAGGGATCACTTCAAAGTAATACGATAGTAATAAAAACAGGAAAAGTTCTTGTTTTTAGTGTTGGTGTGCATGTGTTTCAAGTTACATCAAATGTCACGTAGGTAGAACATCTAACAACATTTTCTTGCTTACTGTTTAAAAAGCACACACACTTTAGAGGACAAAGCAGTCGCCTCCTCTTCCTGATCAGCCACTTCTTCCCTCCCCCAATGTGCTACACACAAAACACCACCCAATTTAAACAGATGTCGTCAGCTTTGGAGAAAAAACAAAAAGAAATGGTAGTGGTCATTATGGACCTGTTGTTGCACTACAAACCAAAGAAAACCCTTTTCCCCCAAAAAAAGTGTAAGAACTGAACTTAAACTGTGATTTAGTTTAAGTCAAAACAAAAAAAAATAATGCACACCTTACTTTATACAAGAGTGACATACATGGGCTAAAACAAACAACTACTTCTATTTATAAAGATGAAATATGTACTGTGACTAATAACAGATACTGACATGGGTTTTCTAATGAATTTTAATTATGCATGTACTGCACAACATTCTGTGAAAACAATTCACAACACAGATTAAAGCAGGTAAACTACCAGGCAGGTTTAAATAGACTAAAACACAAAGAAGGCCGTTAATAAAACATTGGAAACAACCTTGTATAGACTGCACAATAAGCCTGTGTCGTAAATTTTAAAAAAAATTCCATTGGTTTTCAGGTTTTGGCATTTTAGTCTAAACAGCAGAAGGTTTAACAGGAAAAAGAGGCAGATTTGTGGCAGGACTGGACACCAGCTGAGGTATGTCGTATATGGTAAAAGATTGTAATCTTTCATAAAAACAAAAGCTATTCTTTACACAGAACACACATACAAAAATGTAAAAAGGGGAATGCTTTGAAGCTAAGAGATTCTTTGATAATCGACACATTCAGTTAACATGTATGACAAATGTCATATGTTGGGACACCTTTTCAATGTTATTTGATGTTGAATCTAAAAAAAAAAAAAAAAAAAGCCCTTAAAAATTTTACCACAAACCTTGTGCAATCAATAGGAACTAACCCTCCCTTACATTTTATGCTCAGTTCCCTCTGCTTCTTCCTGACCCACTTCCTCAATCCACAAAGCCATAGGAAGGCAGGCAAAACACTTCTGAAGGCCTCACACTGCTGCACAGCAAGCAGAGGGTGATGTGTCTGGAACAACTAACAAATCCAAACACAGCTGTACTACTGTTGACCCCAGGGTGCCCCGTCAACCTTCACCTCCCTTGAAATCCAAGGCAAGAGCCACTCAGGGAAAACCCATCGGCTACATGAGGGTTATGTAGTCTTCTTCACCACAGGGGTCATACAGGTGTGTTGTCCTGGCTCACTAACCACTCATTACAAATCAAAAGACCCCACTGTCATGACCAGACAAATCCATGTCAGAGATCAAACTGTGGGATTACACAGAGAGCTACGCGGGACTTCATCTACTTTGATGAAGGGAGTTTAAATGACAAGTGAGTCGTTGGTCAAAAAGCAGAGCTGTGGATCAATTTATTTTTTTAAATTTATATAGTTAATCAAGAACAGAAAGTGGCCAATTCAAAATCAACCCAATCACTGTCATGGTTTCAGCTACTCAAATTTAAAAATCTACTGATCATTTCAGTATTTGTCAATGCTTAATAAGTGTATTATACACACATTTAATGTTATAACTGAGGTAAGCAGCATGGAGACCACATGTGTCAAACCTAAGGCCCGGGGGCCAGAAACAGCCTTTGTTACAACTTTTCCGGCCCACGAAATGATATTTTTTACCTATTAGAACTGACCTGCCCATCCCTGACATATTAAATATTAAATCTCTTCAAATTCTCTTTAAAATGTGTGATTTCCCCCCCCCCCCTTTAATCAAGTTATGCTTGTTCTAAATTGTATATGATGTCTTGGAAAAAGGTCTACATGAATAAGTTGACATAATACATCTGAAAACTAAGTTTTGGGTTTTTTTTTTTTATAAATACCGACTGAGATTAGCCCCTAGGACTACGATTTTTAATTCTGGCCCCCTGTGTGAAGCAGTCTGACACCCCTGCGGTGCACTAATCTGTGCAGCTGGGGATGTGCTTCATGGAAAGGGGGCATCCAGTTGGCTGCTACGACCCCCTTTCCTCTTCCACACCGCTGACTTAGTGGGTCAAATCGGAACCACGCATCTGGGTGAAGATATTCGACTTCATTCAAATGGTTCGTAGAAGAAAAAAAAAAAAAAAAACGTGGAGAGTTCAGTGGAGGTTTACTGCGTGCAGAAGCTATTGTTCGGTTCGGAGGGAATGCCAGGGGCCAGGGCGCGGTTAGCGCTGACTGCACCTCCGTCTGAATATGCCTGGATGTGTCGGAGATAAGTTTTCCTGCCGCACTACGGTTAGCCACCCCACCCCGTTCAATAACGGACGACCCGTTTCACCTCCTTTTATGTGAAAGGAGAACAAGAAGGCCGGCTTGAAAACTGCGATTCCTTTGGTTTTTCGACAAGAAACTTCCTGCCGCTGTCAGTTAACTGTCGACGGAGGCTAATGCTAGCTAAGAAACAATTCACGTTACGGAGTATCCCGATTCATTTTAGCTAGCGCGTGCACTTTCCTGTCTGGACCGCTGCGGTTAGGTGGGTAAACGAAAAGCGCTAACATACACACACAGCTCTAAACAGTCACTATGATTTGTGACCTACCTTCAAGGTGGGAAAATAAAAGTATTCCTGAAAGCTGGATGACAGAACGAAATCAAACACGTATCCCAAATTATTCCTCCCTCTCCCGGAGCTGCCGCTGCGCCGACACAGGCTGTTCTTTCTGCCCTTTCCCCTCTCCTCAGCAAGCCCCGCCCCGTGACTTTCTTCGCGAGTCACGGTTGGCGCAGCTCTCCTTGACAGACAGGTTCAGCAGCCAATCAGAGCGATGTTATAGATAAGGGGCTCTGAGTTCAGTTTCTTTCTCCAGACTCCCTGTTACAGTAAATTACCTTTAATTGGTGTCGTTATAGCGTCATAATCATTTAAGGTAGCCTACTTGTGATTATTCATTTTCTTTTGACTAAATAATTAATATCTGTTTGATAATCTACGATTAAATTGGTTAAACGACTTCTGTTTGCCAGGTAATTAACTAGTTCATTGGAACACAGTTGGAACAAGTTTTAAACCACTCCTAGTTTCTTCGTAATTTCCTTCCAAGTAGGCAAACGTTTTTGTAGTCTTTTAAAGTGGTCTTGAACAATAACTCTTAAGGCTAAAAAACCTTTTCAGATTTTCTTTGGACTTTGGCTGCTTTTTCCCACTCATTTTTTGTCCAAAAAAAAAAAAAAATTGAGAGAAGTTGTCAACTGGAGGACAAAAGAATAAGTGTCAGGCCTCAAAGACTATTTTAACAGAGGAGTATCTGAAGCTTAGATTGTGAAGAATAGAAGAGAGAAAAAAAAGATCTTTAGGAAAAAACTGACAGGACTTGAGCAATGCATCATCCTTCAGCTTGTCTGCTATATGGCAAGTATTTGTTAATAGCTCATTAGAAATAACCTCGTTGGTCAGATTCCATAATTTGTTTTGTATTTTTTATTAATTCAACTAAAAGACAGGGAGCTTGTAACAAAGTACCGAAAGATCCAAATTAAATTTGTTTTTTGCTAGGTTTGTCATGTGTCTACAACACTGGTTCATCGCCCGAGTTTTGGAGCTATTTTTTATGGCTGAATGATTCAAAGGTCAGAGTTAGGTGCTTTAAAAGACAACATATGATGTAACTGGTCAGGTACTGAGCAGACAATGGGTGCAAAAAAAGAGCCAAAGTTTAAGAAAACACTGAAAGACGTTCAAAAAGCCTGAAAAGCTGTTGATCAAGGCCCCTTTAAATGATTACAAGTCTGGGTTTTTGGAAGAAAATCATAAAGAAATGAGGGATAACTAAGACTTTTGGACTTTTGTACAGTTCTGCCCATTACACTGCTCAGAGAGGAATTGAAGCATCTTATTAATTTTAGCACATTTGAATTCAGCTTAATGTTCTGGAAAGATCCAAAAATTTAATTGCAAGGCGATGCATTAATAATAAGCACAGGTGCAAGTCTAATTGTGTGTGGATATGAAAAACAAACAAACAAAAAAAAACAAAACAAGGGATTATTACAGTATATCTGAAGTTTCACTTGGGTTAATAAAAAGTCTGCCTCTACTGACCATAAAGATAATTTCCATTGCAGTTTGTAAACTATGTGAGGCAGTAACACACAAACATCTTGAAGACATATCTACATTTCAATTCTTGTTGAACACAGGTTTTCCCCCAAATCACCACAAGATGACGGTATTCTGCAAATCCACTATAAAGCAGTCTCCTCACAGCAAGGAGCAGCTGCAGCTCATCAGCCAATCTGTTTCAATAACAATTGTCACAGGAGGGAATTTATCAGCTATTCTTTTATCTTGAATGTGTTTTGTACCAAATGAAAGATCTACTTAAAAAAATGCAATAGATACAGAACTGCAACACAGTTTAAGCACTTTGTAGCCAGTAAATGACCTACAAGCCAAAAATAACTTTTCATGGAGCAATAATAGTTTGGCCCCTAATATAATCAACTTAAACATTGATGCAAAAGCAACTGAACAGCCTAAATGTGGAGAGTTTTCTGTCAGGATTAAAACCATCATACCTGCTTTAACATTTTGATCACAAAAGTTTTTAAAGTCACCAAACAGAGTGCTGAGTTTCCTTCTTACCTCTTCTCACAGATGGCTTCCTCTCAATTGCCCTGTCAGACAGTTTGTGAGGCGAATCAAACGCTGCCTTCATCTGTGCCACCTTCACAGACTGGCCCTGCTCTTCACACTTGACCTCTGCCGGTTTGGGCCGGTCGTGGTGCTGCAGCTTTTCATGTAGCTGGATCGTCTCCTTTATGAGCTCTGAAACGGGCCTAGACTTGGGAGTGCTCTGGGATCTGTCTCTCAGCGTGACGCTGTCGTCGCTCTCCTTGCAGGGTTTTCTCTCAGTTTGAGTTGGTGTTGTGTTTTCCGAGTTAAGCGCCTGGTTTTGATGATCCTGCTTCATGCTGGATGAGGCTCGGTGGCTCCCCTGTGTGAGAACTGTCCCATCTGCAACCAAAATTGCACCAGCATCCCCAGCTGGTGGAGCAGCATCATCACAGCCCTTCTTCACCACCTGTCTGCTTCCTGATTCATGATCTACACTGTCAGAGCCAGTCGTTTTGCTCTTGATGTCCGTCTTCTCAGCAGTAGGATTCTGAGACGACTCTTCGATTTGCCCGTCACATTTTGCAGACAGTGACTCAGTATGAAACTCTGAATGAAGTACAGATTCTTTGAAGATCATGCCACTCACCTCACATGATGTTCTCTCATGTGCAACAGCTGATTGTGAGTTGTTTAAAGGCACACTTTTAGAAGGTTTTGGACTTCTGCTTATCTCCACATCTGCCTTCTCTGAAGCAGCTGCTGGTTTGATGCGCTCGTCCCCTGAGGAATGGGATTTTGTGAGTGAGCTCTCACACAGAACATCACCAGTCACTGCAGGCTGAACACAAAGTAAATCTGAGCCTAAATTCTGAGCGGTGACTGTCTCTTTAATTTCCAGTTCCAGATTTTGGGAATCTCTCTGTTTTACGCAAGTATTTGAAATAATCTTTACGTCGTCTCCAGACTGATGATTCTGGTCACTGGATACTGCTGAAAATCTACTGTTAAACATTCTCTCTGCGCTCCCAGGAACATCTGAGGTGTCAACTTCTTTTATTTTAGACAAAGACGGGGTCGCCTCTGTTTTGTTTCTCTTTAGTAGCTTCTCCAAAATGGAGCTGTGCTCAATGAGCAAGGCGGTGTTTGATGCTGAATCTGAGGTCATGACTTCATTTGGCTCAGCTAAGTCCATCTGTGGATGCTGCCTGTCCGCCTCCCTCCGATCATCTGCATCAGTGACTTTTTTCTCTGAAAAGTAGTCATTCGAAACAGACTTTCCCTCACCTTTCAGTGATTCTTCTTTTGTTTTATTCTCCGCTTGCTCTTTTGAAGTTCCACACTGAGTGGCACCACTCATGTCTAATAAAGACTCCTTCTGCAGGCTGTTTTTTAAAGGATGTGGGGGTTGAGCTCGCAGTTCCTTCCTCTCAATCAAGCAGCCTTCTGTTCCTTCATTCAGCTTAATATCCTGCTTCTGAGCTTCATTCAGAACTGGAACAGGCAGCAGCTCACTTCCTGTTTGAGCTCCGTGTGCGTTGCTCCTCAGCATCACAGAGTCCTGGTCTGAGTCGTTCAAGAAGCTTTCGTCTACAGAGTTTCCATCTTTTTGTGGGACCGCTTCCTCAGCCGGAGACTCCATCTTGATCTCTGAAGATGCTTGAAGGTGCTCCACGGCTTTTCTTTGGTTAATGTTGATTTGATTAAACAGCCTGTGTGTTTTTTCCAGCCTCTCAGTTCCTGAGCTGCTCTTGTGATTCTTGTCCTTTCCATGTGAAGTGGTCCTGTCTCCGCCCTCCTCTTCTATAGCCCCTCCCTGTCTCACCTCCCTTGCAGAGAAATGACTCTCCCACAATTGTTTGTGCCTCTCACTAGAACTTGTTATCGATTCACTGCTGGGGCTTTGCTTCTGATGCAGAGGATCTTGATCACCTGACTCTTCCCCAACCTCCTCTTCACATGAGACTTCTCCTTCTGTGACATCAGCAGCACGGCCGTCCACGCCTCTGAAGTCATGGCCCGGCCTTGACTCCTCCAACTCTTCGTCGAGGATCTGTTCTTCCCCTTCCATTTTGTCCTGGTTCTGTCCCATACTGCTCTGCAGAGAAAAAGACATGATATTGCTGAAAAAGATTGTTCTGTGGATCACCACCTCTGCAATGCTTCTCTTACAAAATCAGTTAAAAATGTGGAGTGACACTGTGATAGAAGTAAGCAGACCCCTGGGATAGACCTCACAGTTTTTTGGTTTTGGGAAGCGATCATGTAGCATACTTCAAACAGGTCATCACACAAGAGTTACTTTCAAGGACGTAGTTAAAATCGACTTTCTTGTGACTTCAGCAGCTACAGTACACTCTCTGTCTGTTTTTCATGCACTTACAATGTCCACACTTGCTCAGCTTTAGGTCATATTACAGTCACAAGACTTAGACGCAATACCTCTGCAAATTTGAATCCTTTATTTTGGACTAATATCAGCAGAATCCTTGCATTTTCCCTCCTAATCAACTGGTTAATACTCCCAACTAAGAATGAAAATTCACAAAGTCTTGTGATAGTTTGTCAGCAAAGCATCTGCGGCATTTAGTATTTTAAATCTCAGGTTATTTTCTTGTGATATGTTTCTTTTACTGATATGACTTTATGTGACCCGTTTTGGAACGTTACCCTGAGCTTTTGGTATAACCGATATAAAACTGTGGAGAAGGACAATAAGGACAAATAATGTAAACGCCTCAGCAGCAGGAGGAAGAGGAATGAGGTAAAACCTGCAGGATCATGCTACGGACACAAACTTTTCCATGACATTGTCTAATTGCTAAATGAGTTTTCCCCTCACAAAACCGCAGCAGTAAGCAGAGTAAATGGCAGGGCACAATGAACAATGATCTGAACCATGAGTTTTGTTTCTCCTCTGTCTGTGTGACAACATATGACTGCTCTTGTCTGATTATCTGTCAAGCCTGGACACCGGCCAGACACATGGTTAATAGGAGGAAATGTTTTTGTGGTACGAAGGAGTCGAGGCTGTGTTAAAGAGCTGTGATATTTAAACACAAAGATGTATAAAGATGTGAAAGAACATCAGTAAAGCAAGTTCAAGATTCCCTTTCTGTTTTTCTTCAGATCAGGTAAAAGCTTAAATCGGAACAAAAGGGAACTTGCATCCACCTTCCCTAACATTATAGGGAACCTCTTCCCTAAAGGCAACTCTTCCTAGAAAACAACTGGTTCATTATTTTGCCTCAACCTCCCCGAACTGATCATTTGATCACCATGTGCTCAGCTGCCCAACATACTCAGACATACAGGAATTCAAAACCAATGAACCACACATTTCTCACAAACCAAACCTTTCAAATACATTTCTTATTCCCCACCCCTATCAGCCGCGATCAAAGAGCACAAAAACTAGCACAGGCCCTGCTAATGACAGCTCGCTGCTCCTGATATAACGCTGATGTCTGATCATATATGTGGCAGCTGACACTTACCAGTGAGGCGTTGCAGCCAAGTTGAACGCTCAGGACTGACAGACTGCTCTTTGTTGGTTGTTTGGGGATGATCAGTCCTCCCTCAAATGCACAAGCATCAGGGGCCTTATATTGCATCCATGTGATGTCACAGCACATTTGACTAATGCAATCAGGGAAGCTTGGACAAGTAGTAAAACTTGTTGCTGTCTTATAAAGCTATGGAGAAGCCATATGCCTGAAACTTTTTATTGTCATTGGTGTGTGTGGATTAAAATGAACAGGGATGTGTGTGCTGACACTGTGTTGTAACTGTTATGAGCTGAAGTTGTATTAAAAGCACATTTCAGAAAATGTCAGCTATTCAAAAGATACGATTGATGACACACTGCAGAACTGGGTTTGTGAAATGTTACTTTTTTACTTTATTTTTCTCAGTGTTTTATGAGTTTTTGTTTTCTGAAAAGTTGTTTCAGGAAAAGATTAAAAGAAACATTTCTTCTACTGAAATCTCATTTTCATTCACTCTTTTATCAAAAGCTGTGTTCTCTTTGTCGCTACTTTTTATTTGTGCTTGTTTTCTTGCCTAGGGCTTTTCAGATATTTTTAACATTCTTGCTGAAATATTTGATTTCAGGTTTTAAACATTCTACATATGCAAACATCTGCTTGTGGCGGCAGAAGGTTTCAGATCCCAAAGTCTTTGTTAACTAAATCAACAGAGCTCAAAGTACCAAAGCCAAACAGACAGAGTCCAACATGAATCTGTGAGTCCACCAAATGAGGGACAGCTGTGAGGGAACCAGACCTCAGGTGTCAAACAGGAAGTAAAACTGCAAAACATGAACAAGAACCTGATATTTCAAAGTAACACAGGAAATGACGTAACATAAACCAAGAAACAGGTACAAAAAACCCATGATGGGAATGCTTTGATTAATTTTATTATTGTTTATTGTGAATACTGCAGTGGCTTAATGAGTATATTCTGCTTTTAAAGGTTTAGTTGGTCTTGTTAAATCTGCTCATTTATTGAGCGAATAATGTTCCTGTTTATAGTTTCATCCTTTTGTTTATTCGAGCTATTTGCTTACTTTGTGTTATTTTAACCAATCCTATATTAAAACGTTCAGCTTGATGGGGACTAGTGCGCTGTATGACTTTTAGTGTCTGTAGCTTTTATGCTTTTGAATTATTTAACTTTATTTACCAAAAACATCTCCATAGAATTACATTAACATCTCTTCAGTGATTTTAGCTTTGACCTACTGTTTTGCCATTTTTAGCTACAGTTTTGCTAAATTTGCCTTTTAACCATGGTTTTGCTCATTTTTGGTTTTGGCTTTTGTTTTGCTGATTTTAGTTTTTGACCACTGTTTTAAAAGACTTTACTGTTCGCTTATTCATTTATTCTACTTTATTTACCAGAAGACTCGTCATAGAATTACATTAACATCTCTTCAGTTCCTTCAAAAACATTGTTTTCTGAAATCTACTTCAGCAAACTTGCTTCTCGTGCTCCTTTTAGCTTTTGGTAACTTCTGCTAATTTAATCTACAGCTTTACTAATTTTAGCTTTTAGCTACTTTGTCAATAAATGTAGTTTTAGGCTTTTTTTTTTCTAATTTAAGCTTTTGGCTAGGTTTGCTAAAGTTTTAGCTTAGTTAATTTTAGCTTTTAGCTGCTGTTTTTTTGATTATGATAAATGATTATGATAAATTTTTGCTCATTTTCATTGGTAGCAGCGGTTTTGCTAATTTGAGTTTTTAGTTAGTTTTGCTGATTTTAGCTTCTGTTCTGCTTGTTTTAATTCATTTGTCAACAAATGTCAGCTGTCATTCATCACTCAGAGCATTTTCATAGAAAATGCAACTTCTTTAGTTTGTTGTGTGTGTTGCTGTAATTTATTGCCGTTTTAAGCTGCTGTGTCTTTCAGTCAGGGTATTCTTGTAAATAAATTCTTAAATTTCAAGAGTTATTTTCTGATTGAATGATCTTCAATAAGTAAAATTCTGTACGGTCTGAGAATGTATTTGTACCTCAGGCCCACTGTGATTATCACTGGACAACTGCAACTTGCACTGTTTCTTTTGTTTCTCTCTGTTTCTACAGTAACAACCAAAACAGGATATGTCCTCAGATAATAAAACAAAAGTGGAAGTACGGGAGCCAAGAATCCACCGGCAGAAGAGGTGCTGGCCCACGCCCCCCGGCTGCAGACCGAAGACTGCTGTGTGAACACAAAGGCTGCTAGTATCAATGTCTTTGTGTCAGTCTTGTCTAAAAAACAAATACATGAACAAATAAAACTCTAATTTAAGAGTCATGGTTTAAAAGCAGGCTCCACGGGCTTCTTGTTGCACTTTTATGAGTGATGAGTGAAATCTGCCATTTAAACAATTTTAAAAGTTAGTCTAAGACATTTGGCTCTCACTTCATATCCAGCACGACCAGTCTGAGATGTAATGTTTAACTTAGTGGATTTCAGACTTAAATGAACACTAAATAACATCACTAACACTTCAGGTCCCCTCACCACATCCTGTCCTGCACACACAGTCACACAGGCTGGGATGAACATCAGCGTATAACTTAGGTAACTCACTGATGTCATGCAAATGGTAGGAAAGTCAAATGTTATATAACCTGGCTGTTAGAAAATGGTTTTTCTGCCAAAGTGAAAGAGGGCATGATGATGTAATTTCAGGGTACACACTCCATTACCGTCTAGTGCACATACATTTTAGGTCTGCTTTAAGATCGGTTATTTTCCCCCCAGGCAAAAAGATCTTTTTTTTTGTTGTCAAATAAGCGGATCCATGGTAAATTATGTAAAAGAAATGTTTATTTCCATATTTAACACATACAGGACATCTTTTATTACCAACATAAAAAGTGCATTATGCATTCAAACTACAGCATTGTACAGTACAAAAATTACTGCATATTTAAATAGAAAAAGAAAATGGTTACAAACTGTGACGTAACCTACTGTGAACGTTGTCACACCAGAGCGACAAAAGCTTCGAAACTCATTGATGACATGAGCAGAAAAGCTCAACAAGACTCCTCCGAGTGTCTTTCATTACTCCAAAAGGTGCAAGAAGAGGTGACAGCATTTCAATATGTACGCGATTGACAACATAATTCACGTTTTTTTTTTTTTTACAGCTTCAGAGTTGTTTCCAATTTGTTAAGACTCCAAATATAACTTTGGTC
>JAOXNZ010000001.1:17629146-17643502 GCA_028566095.1 Kryptolebias brasiliensis | reverse complement strand
CAAATATAACTTTTGTCTTCCACATTAAAAAAAAAAAAAAGAAAAACACAAATGTGTTTAAAACATTGGCAGCACTTAAAAACAAAAATTTAAGTCAAAGAACGTTTAAAGGTAATGTTTATGCTGTGTTTATATGTCAGAAATGTTCCCACTCAGACATTGTACGATTTGACTCTCACACTAGAAGTTATGATTTCTAGCAATGCAGTGTGACGTCTCAACACTCTGCTCTCCCAGGAATATTGTACAATGAAGGGAGTGATGAGGTTCATAACATTACTCTAATGTTATTTTGGAAGATAGCTTGCTCGTACCGGTATTCACGCAATAAAAAAAAAAAGCAGTGCAAAGGAACAACAAACTCAGAAAACTTCTGGTGTGTTTGCTGAAAACAGTGAGCGTGCCACCGGGGAAGGTTACAACCTTCTCTCTCCACTTTCATCTCATCCCCCCCCACCCATAAGACTTAATGTGAAGGTAATGGATTAACACACACTTCTGCATTAAAAATCAATTTCCTCTCTCTAACTTGGAGGGTCTGGGAAAAGTGTGGGAACTTTCAAAGTTGGAAACTGCCTATGAGATTTAACAGGGATTTTATGGGAATAAACCTGGAGCTTAAAATACTGAAGGTTGGTAACAGAGAAATCTGTTTTGTCTTTATGCAGATAAAATGACAAAAAAAAGGGCAAAATAATAATCAAATAACATGTAAATAGTTTAATTTAGAGTTGTGTGAATGATATTTGACATTTTCTGTACATACATTTAGATATATCAATAATTTTCTTGTGATATGTTTTTATCTGCCTATGACAAAAAAAGTTTATATTTGTATTTGGATATGAAAGTTTTTTTGTTTTTTTGTTGTAATTACTCCCAATATCCGTTTAATTCCTATAAATTCTCATTTATTCCCATGAAAGTTACCAATTTGGAATAAAATTCCCCAACTTCCCAAATTCCCCAACTTTACTTCCCATGGAAAGTTTCTGGAAATGTTCAGCCACTTTACCTACTAACTACTACTAACCCTACTAACTTGGCATCGCTAAAGGGACTAAAATACAATATGGCCTGGTTTTTGTCTGGCCATAAGCACATTGGAAGCAACATGAGGTAAACTTTTAATTTTACATCCCTAAAACAAAATTCTGTGATAAACGACTCTACTTTTGTTCAAGACTTAAGTTTCTTTCAAACTCTTTGAGGGATTCCAGTTCATCAGTGTAGGTTACAACTTTGTACCTGACAGGTAACGGGGAACCACTTGCCACTGGATAGCAGGTTAAAGGTTACAGAGCGCCTTGTACCGTCTCGTTGTGTCACACAGATCTGTGCCTCTGGTCTCTTGGTAAGGCACTTATTTGTCCATGATTCAAAGTTAGAGGTGAAGTGATGGCTTAACACATGTATCAGATACAGCAATATGACTCATTATTCTGAACAGCAGTTTAAGAAGCAATGTGGCCAAAGAAGGGCATCCTCCTTATAGAAACAATTGGCATTATTTTTTTGTTTTGTTTCCTCAGATTTAACCCTTTTGTTTTGAGAATCTGTGCAGGGTTCTCCAGTCCCACAGTGTACCAGATGAAAATGTGAAGGGAGTATATAAATATGTATGATCTCCACGTCGTTTGTCAGCTTCTATGCTCACCTGGGAGGGCTTTCTCTGGAGTGTGCAGGTTCTTGCAGGGTCGGGACAGCGCTGAGGTGGTGGGGGAGTCCCACTCCATGCCCGGGTCTATTTCTGGTGACAGAGACAGGAGCAGCAGGGTCCCTGCATCTGAAGAGCAGACTGAACACAGGTCCTCGGAGGAGAAGTCAAGGCCGCCCAACTTGGCCAGCGAGTTGGACCTCTTCAGTTTCGAGGGCACAGTAAGGCCCGCGAGTCGCATGCGGGTCTCGATTTCCTGCGCCCTCTGACGCACGAGGCCAGGTTTCCCCCTGACACTGCGCAGGCTCTCGCTGCTGGAGCTGCGTGTCAGGGTGGATCCATGTGGTGAGGAGGTAGGAGTGAGCAGCCCTGACCCCACCACCCCTAACAAGGCTTCATTGGTCAGTGGCATCATCAGAGGCTCTAACCGCACTTGGCATGGTGTCGAAGATTTTGTGAAATTACCTGGAAAGTTAGAGAACTCTTCATCATCGTCATTATGAGAGGAACTCTTCTTGGGCCTTTGGCGTGCATGAAAAGGCTTCAGAGAGCGCAGGCTCTGCTGAGACAACCCTGAAAGTCTCTCTAGCCTTTCTGCACGACGTCGGACCAGCCCAGAACGACGCAGCTGTAAAAGGCTCTCCTGTTGTTGGCCAATGTAACAAGCCACTGCAGGCATCACTTCTTCCAAATCTGCACTCATCAGCTCAGGAAGAACCTCTGAGGCAGCTGCAGAATGGCTGTCATCAAGCTCAGAGTTACCTTTCAAGTAATCACCATTGTCCACCGGCTGAACTAACTGCAGTGATTCTCCTGGCTGTTTCTCATGTAAAGCAGAGGGTAGGCAGGCGGAACAATTGGCACTTTCACACAAAGGGCCACGAGGGCACAGCGGACCTTCAGAAGAGGTATGAAACTGTAGGAATGAAGCACTTTGGAATAAAGGAGAGCAGGATTTAAGGCAAACAGCTGGGTCCGAAGAATATTCTTTCTGATCACACCTAGTCAGCACAGAAGGATCTCTCGGAAGAAGGATGGAGGAAGCTTGTTCCTAATAAAGACATAAAAAATTGACAGATAAATATTACTCATTTAGCAACTAGCATAATTTTTATTTTAAAGTGTGGACTGATTGTGTCTCTCAGACTTACATATTGGTTACTTAGAGTGCTCAAATGGTTGTTGTTGTTGGAATTTTCATTGAGGGTGGCCAGATCCATCCCAATACCTTCTGCATCCCCCTCTACCTCCACATCCTGTGTTTCATCACCACCTCCCCCATTGTCCGGCTGCATCAGTACCTCCATCTCTGCTTCCTCCTTTTGTACATCCTCCTCATTCTCCTCCTCCACTGTGCTGAACTCCAGCCTCAGACGCAGCTCTTCCAGGGGCTCGGGGCCTCGGCTGCAGGTCTGTGCAGAGGTCCCCTCTGTTGTGGGTCCAAAGTGAGTGAGTGGTAGGCCTTCTCGTCCATTAAAAGCCTCATCGTCCAGCAGGGCATCTCGTTCCACGTCTTCAATTTCTATAAAGACCTTTTCCATGCCGAGAAGGGGTGGACCACGCACTGGTGTTGATGGTTCACTGTCTAGTGCTGAGTCAGAGAGTCTGCGGAAATAGTAGTTGTTGTAGGCTGGGTCAATATCCAGAGCAACTGTCCTGCATGGGGAGGGGCCTGCTGCACCTTTATCAGACAGCACCTCCTCACAGCAGGGAGACATTCCTGCCTCCAGAGTCAGATGTTGTCCTTCTTCTCCACAACACTGAGACAACCCTTGCTGACCCTCTGCCATCTCACAATCTGCGTCTGGATGCCACAGCTTGTTGTGCCGCTGTTTGCTGGAAAAAGGGGTAACAATTTGTGTAAAAGAAAGAGAAGTCCACAATTTGAAGGACTACTAGTTTTAATACTTCACACATGTATCAGTTAAGGATTGTACCTGGCATCTAAAATGCCCTCATACTCTGCCAGCTGTCTCATGAAGCCAGGGTTGGGTCGAGTGATATTCCTCTTCTGCTTCACAAAGTTATAAGCTTTCTCCAGCGACCAGCCATACTCCTTCATGGCATAAGCGATGACAGTGGAGGCAGATCGACTGACGCCCATCTTACAGTGAACAAGACACTTGGACTCGTTTTTTCTGTGAATAAGAATTAATTGGACATTTATGTAAAACATTTACTGTATATATACTGTGCAGAGGTTTGCAACTACAGTAAACAGTGTCACTTTCGCACAACCATGTCTGCCTCCTCACTGCGTCTAAAACAAACATTAAGATGTTTGAGGCTCACACACACATAAAAATACACAGAGTTACTGCTCTTTGTATTTACTGCTCCACAACCACTGCATTTAAATTGAATCACTAAAATGACACAGAGAAAAATACAAAGAATGAAGACAATATTCAGTTTTACAGTATGATCTTTAATCAAGATCTTGGCTCACAACAAACTCCTCATCAACAGTTTTTTTTTTTGGGATAAACATGTCTACTTATTCTTTGTGTTCTCTCCCGAAATAAGAAGCACATGTAGGAAATTAAATCTTAAAATTTTGAAATGAGAAGCCCTATAAAGTTGAAATATCAATGTAGTTAACTGGTTCCATTGAGGACTCACTTTGCTTTCATAATGAAGTTGTACGTATCATTCCAGTGTGCCAGCAGGTCAGTGGCCTCTTCATCGTACACCCGAATGTTGTGATAACAGAACGTCCCTGGAAAGAAGTTGTCTATCTCCCTGGTAACATTGAGGATGAAGCCCACCCTAGAGAAAAACAAGATAACAATTCGTCAACTTTTTTTTTTCTTGCTTGAATCATTATAAAAGCATGTGTTTTGTGTGGAGCTCTCAGCTCCTTCATGGTGTAAAGTAAGTCACCCTGTCTCCTGCAGCTCCTCCAAATTAGATGCATTCCATTCAGATCCCTGAAAACAAATAAGATAAATCATTTTTAGAAGTGTTTTTCCCTCAAAACAATTATTTCACTGAGCAGATTACTTGAATGCTAAACTACCGTTGCAATGAAAATGAAAATTAAACATTTTATCTCAGTTTTTAACATCAACAAGTACAGCAGACAGTTTTTGTGAATGTAGGAGATGGTTTGAGTTGTCCCACCAGGTAGACATGGTCAAAAATGAGAGTGGCTTTGTCCATCTGTCCAAGGATCAGCAGCATTTCATTGTCAATGAACTCTTTGTACTCCTTCAAGTTACAGTTCATGTGCTGCTCCAACTCTGTGCGGATCTGAAAGAAAAAAGTAAACAGCCTGTCTTCATTTTTGTATGGATGGTTTTACAGCAAACAGACATTAAAACAACCTTTTTTTCAGATGTCAATGAACTACCGATCATCTCATGAGGTCTTTTTTTTTTTTGGAAATGAGGGAAGGCCACTGCTAGATTTCAAAGTGCCTGAAGATTGCAGTTTGACCTGTATAAATTGTCCGTCGGATGTAGAAGTTAAGTGTAATGGGAATGCAGCTACAGGAAGTTAAACCAAAACACAAACAGCAGTTTAGTACTATTTGCTTTGTTTTGTTATGTTTTTACCTGTTTGCAGGTGACATTCTCAAGGTCCTGTGATGTCATGATGCTTCTGAGTTTGGCTTTAATAAGGCACTCTGTCCTTTCTCTTTCTGAAGGCCTAGCAAAAAAAAATATACTGTCATTAAAATCCAATCACCAACACAGTTATTCTGTTACAAGTGTGCATTAAGAGTTGTTCCTAAATTGGATGGTGTTCATTTACTTGTCAACAAACATGGTGGGTGAGTCAAGCCGTGTGGTCTCCAAGTCTTTCATGGTGTTCCACTCATTGATGCAGCTCTGATCTGAAGCGATGCAGCTCTCATAGTAGCCCATCCAGGTGAGAGCCATTCCTCCAGGGAAGTAGTTAAACCTTCGTGAAACCTCACAAGCTTTGTGCAGCACCTGCAAGGCTGACCTAGATTGTTGTAGATCAGAAATTTTTTTTTTTAAATTGACATTTCTGAGCTACAACAGTGAAACAATCAAAACAGTGTAAATCATTCAGTCCGGCTTTGTGCAAAGTCTGTGCAGCCAGCAGGTGGCACAATGAGTCAGCGCTGCTTCAGTCTGCATCGCTGCAGCACACTGCCTATCAGGAGACTTACTGAGCCGTTCCATTATTACTAAACTGTTGTAGACAGCCACTGTGACTCAAGAGGTTGATTGTTACTCACCACATTGCCTGCACCGACACGGGTTTGAAGACATGAGTCCGACCCGCTGTGTTCACGGTAAAACCCCTGAGGAGCAGACAAAACAGATGGGTCAGCCCCTGAGCCGGAGAACGCTGCAGCTTTGTGTGGATCGAGATCATCTGAAAAGTTAAAAAAAACTGATGCGGCATTGGGTAAAAATTCGACAAACAGAGCTGCAGCTGTGTTCCCTGTCCTTATCGCGGGGGTCACAAAAGCTGAAGGGAGCTCACCCGTCTCCATCCAGATGGATCTTTGTATCGCTCCACAGAGGTAGCACCATGCCGACTGAACAGCTTTTGCTGGCGGGGGAACAGTAAAACCAGACAAAAAGACAAAATACAAATGAATAAGAAGTTATACATGTGGTATGACAAAAAAAAAAGTACTCTTTAAAGTGGCTAAATGGCAAACGCAAAAAAAAAATCACACACCAAAATTTTCTAAAGGTTAACTTATATTCTGCTTTTAGAGTCAGAATTTTTTTAAATTCCTGTTACAGCACAATGGATACCTGATTTTCCAGACACAAGCAAATAAATACACTTCAAACTTGAGGCAGACACAAAGTTTGCTCTTTTCTATGTAGTTCACATACATACAGATTACAACACACAGATTATCTTTGTACCAGTCTTTGTTGGTGAAGTCGATTCCTAAAAGAATGTTCTCCTCTGTGTCCTGTCGCCCGCTCGTATACACCACAACCATGTACCGCACACGATCTGACCATCCACTTTCCAGACGTACCGCCTGCACAGTGGAAACAGTTTACATCAAAGTGTTTCCAGCTTTAGGAACAGACTTTTAGTACTGCACAACCAACATACAGTAAATGCCAATACTGTGATATTAATTGGAAACAGAATAATATACCCTCTTCATGCCAATACAAAACTTGGATTGTAGTCTAACAGCTATAGCTATAGCAAACTAACTCTAGTTTAAACCTGAGACCTATATCTAACATTTCTTTCCCAGCTACATGTGCAAAGAAAACTGAAAAAAAAAAAACACCTAATGTGACAGTGTAACTGGATATCATTTGGATGAACAAGAGCAAAAAAATGACACAAAACACACCACAGACACATTCCGTAACCTAATGTTCAAACCACTCATAAACTCATTGTTTCAGTAAGCAAACAAGTATCAAAGTGTAAAAATAAAACATACTATTTCAGATTAAAACTGTTTATACGTATTTTCCTTTTTTGTTTTGATGTATCTGCATGACGTCTCTTACCAGTTTGATTCTGTCTTCTGAGCGGAGAATGTTTATCATCACCTGCAGGTGTTGAGGTAAGTCACCTGTTGAGGAAGATGGTGGGTTGTTGGTGTCAATGATTACAAATCAACTTCATTAAACAGACTTTTGTACTGTGACAATATTCATACATGCTGGAGACTTTAAAAACTTAAACTGTACTGCAGTGGTCTGCTGAAAAAGTTACTCTGGAAAAAAAAGAACTAACAATAACATCATTAACTTGAGAAAATCCATCAATATCAAAACCCCAAATCAAGAACTTGTCTTTATTCATTTTACATCCCTCACTGCTCCTTGTGCCAAGTGGAGCAGGATAATAAAACAGGGTGTGGAGATGGACCAACAGCAAGACAAAGTAGCAGCTGACAGTGAGGCAACTACTTTGAAATATGTCACAGCAGAAAAAAACAGACAAACTGTAGGACCCTGAATGTGTCTGAACAGCTGCCAGGATCAAACTGAAACTTTCTGACTTGGGTTTTTGCCCGTGTGTGCATGTGTTTGTTTGTACACTTAGCAAAATACCTCACAAATCACTAAATTGATTTTAATTTAACCTTCAGAAAACAATCATTTAATATATCCATCTACAACTCATTAACTTTTGGAGTCAGCCCAATTCAAGATGCTGCTGTTACACCCCTCGGCTTCTGGGTCTTTGATTAAAATAAAAAACTCCCCGTATACTCTTTTCTTGTCCTTTGACTTCAGTATATAAGTCTTGTTTTATACATCATATTAGTGAAATATGATGTAATGTATTATCTCATTAAAAGCTGTACAAATTAAAATGACTTTTGCATGAGCAACATTTTGACAGGTGTGCGTGCAAGAAAATGTGGGATGGAATTGTCTCCTTTTCTTTCATAAAGGTTGATCCAGAGTTTCTTTTGCGAAATGAGACGATACAAAAAGCATTGAAGCTTCTTTCTTTATCCAAGCTAAATTGAAGATTCGACTGGACCCCTAGTTTAACTGGATTTTTTTTGGTTTATTGATTTGTTTTTTTGCATTTACAAGTCCCTAAATACTTTTTTGAACTTGTGTATACAACCAATTGAACCAAATCACAACACTGTAATGTCTCAAACAATGTTATAAGTGTTTGTATTGATGTGAGTAGTTTAAATTAGGTTAGCTGGTAGTCTTAACCACTGTACCACAAACCAAAGCTGACTTCTACCACTGACTTCTAGCTCAGAAACAAATCTAAAATTGGTATTCAAAAATGTTCCTAAAAAGATAACTTTTGAAGGAAAGAAGAATCATAATTAGATTCATCCACACAGTTAAGTTCTCCATTTGTAACATGAAATACCAGAGCTACACTTACAAACTACAGCATTGTTTTGTACTTTTGAAGTCTCTTTCTAACAATCTTTCTAACAATAAACTTCCAAGTTACTGATGGTGTGGCAGTAGCTTTTAGAACAAGAGTGCCTTTATCAGGAACTTTGTATAAGTCCGCCTCACCGTCTCCCACTTCTTGGTCAAACCCCACAGTTACTGAGACATGACACAGCTATTTCCCCTGGCAAACGCTCCTGACGACAAAGTACGCCTGGCAAATATGTGCGGTACCTGACAAAGTGGCCAGTAAAGATGGACAAAGCTGCCAGCCGCAGCCACGAGTTGCCAAATGACCTGGCAGCAGTTAAGTTGTTGGCTGATGGTGAAATCTCATCATGCAACTGGAGTCCACAGCCAGCCTCAAGGCTTAAAAACAACTACTGTGGCTTTCAACAATGTCATTGAAAAAAAAAAAGAGTTTGATTAATGACAAAGTTCGACCCAACTTGTCATGTGACCTCATGATTCAAATCAATATGATGTGCAAGCCCTACAAGTCACTGCAAAGAAGTCTGTTTCCTTGAAAGTTTGCAAAAACTGAAGTGACTGTTGCAGAAGAATAACCAACACTTTGAACAGTGTGATGAACGATTAAGCTAATTCTGCTTTTCTACTATGAACACAAAACTTAAAGGCCAACTAAACACACTATGAATGTTGTCTTGGTCCTGAGCAATTGAGTCACATATTGCCAGATTGCTGAGACTAGTCCTATAACCTGTGGAGTTTGTAAAGTTAGCAGAGTTAGAACAGGAGGGCACATGTGAGGTTGTACATATAGTAAGGCCCTGCTTTAGTCATCAACAGAAGTTTTGCTCAGAGTGCCACCATACGCTGGATTTAAGCCCTAATCTGTCTAAGCTACAGGCCTGGAACATGCTTATCAACGAAGCAGCTTCCAGCCTTCTCACCCCAGTTATAAACATCTGCGGAAGTGTTTAGGAGTGCATCACCTAAACCTATTTTACAACAGCACTACTCAATGCAAGCCTGACACAAAGAATGATGACGACCACCGTGTTGTGCTTTGTGATGCTCACCTGCATGTTTGTGAGGAGGATGTGCTTTTTGGCCCTGCTGACTGCTTCCCTGCTGCAAGAAGAGAGCAGCACCCTTCACCATAAAGAAACTCTCACTCAGGCTGCAAACAAAAGGGAGAGAAAAGTTACAAACGGTTGAAACACAGACAATGTACATCAGACACCATTCAGAGGAATAGCTCCGCACAATCACTCCAATTAGTTCAGTGAGCAAAAAAGACCTAACAGTAAGATACTAGGGGGGGGGGGAATGGAGCTTAATAAAACGGTTCAGTTCAGTTAGAAGGAACCAATGAGATGACTATAAATCATTGATGTTCGCTTCTGGTGAATTAACTCCACAGCTCAGAAGAGAAGCCAAGCTGCCACGTTACAGAGGCAGACCTCATCCCGCAGCCGCCAGGATTCAAGCTTTGAGCTGAAATGCGTGTCTATGTTCGAACTGCTGCATTGGCTCCACTCAGATTTAACTTGTTAGATCCTTGCTGCCTTGTGGGAATGCACCACAAACCTAAATAACTGATCAAACTGCAGCTCTTTGTCAGGCTTACATTTTACTATGACCCTGAAAGCAGCAATAATCACTTTATATCTATTCGTAAAAGTCCTGGCTTTATCAGGTTAGGCATTGGAAATATAAACAGATGACATAATTAAAGAAATGCAATAAAAAACAAGAAGTGCAGCGTTTCCTCCAGGCTGAATTTACTCATTCCATGTCATTAAAGAACAATGGGAACACATTCCCTAAATCTACCTGACAGCAGGGTGGAACACACGCAACAGGTATTCTGTGTCTGCAACCTGGCAACCCACAGAAGTGATGAGGGACTAAATCAAAATAAATAAATAAATAAAAATCCTGAATATCTAACAGACAAACCGGTCCACACACAGCTATCATGACATCGTTGTATTAAAGTAGTGAGACATTGCTGCTTCATGTGAATAAAAGTACTTGTTTTATTTAAAGAAATACACAGTACTGATATCAGAGAGAAAAATAAAGTGTTGAGTTGACTTAACCCAGCTGTATCCCCCGCCCAAACAAAACAGACTATAAAGTTCTAGTTTTAAATAAAATCATCATCAGACTACTCCGTAATCTTCCTCCTCTGGTTGGACTTTGAAAACCCACTTGCGGTTAAAAAGGCCTGAACCAAACTGAACATTTTGAGGGAACAATGGTCTCTTTTTGTACACCTCACAATAAATTCTGACTGCCCCCAGCAGTGCAAAGAAAAAAAAAAAACTTACAGTGACAAGGCATGGGGGTGGACACGTTTGAACAAGAGCTTTTATGCTACTTTAGTAAATTTTTGTCATGCGTTTTTCTGTTTGATAAAGCTTCAGGAAAGGTGAAACTGGCAGGAAATTATAAATTATATGAGGCAAAAGTGTCAATATCTTAATCAAGAAAGAGGCAGCTGACTCATTACTACTCTCACTCTGTACAAACCCATCAATATATTTTGTTTTAATCTGTAGATGTGTGAAACTTGTTCTCAAGTGTAAATCAAGAGTGGTTGAACTACAGACACCCTAACTAAACAGCCAAAGCTCAGCTCTTTCCTTCGCTGCAGCACCCTGCTATCAGCTTCTCCACAAATGTTAGAGCTAAAAATATGTCTTGTATCAAAGCAAACCGACTCTGAGAGGAAACTTTAGCAGAAAACTACAAATGCACCTGTACTTTTTTTTTTTTTTTTTTTACAGAAAAACAGGAGCGACATTAATCCTCATTTGAAGAGTCCCAGGACAGGAGTAAATAAACAGTTCAAAATCAAAGTAGTCAAATGCATGTTTGAAGATGTCGACAACGAGGCAGCTTGTTACGGCGTGGTCTAAGAAAAGTCATCAAAACTCACATCCGGTTGATTTCTCTCTGCGTCAACACGGCATTTTCCACAAAATACGGTAGCATCTTCATCACGGCCTCCTGAATGGGTTCCACGACCAGATGCATCCTGTTGATCGGAATGAAACACAGGCCCCTCGGGTGGGAGCTATCTGGTCCTCATCACGGAGAAAGAAGAAACTGCGCCTTCGGTTTTGTCCTTTTGAGTGACAGACTGACAGACAGTCTGCACTCATCTGTGAGCAGTGCCGTCAGTTCAGAGGCCACTCCCTCCAGATGCCTCTTCCTCCTCCCTCATCTGAGCGTCTCCGTTTGAGAGTCTGCCTCCTGCCTGCAGAGATCCACTGCAGCCTCCCCCCGCAGCCTCAGGCACACACAACCAGACTCCCAGGTCCTTCAATTTGTTTTGTCTGCGACAATTCTTTAGTAGAATAATGATGGTTAAACATCCACGTCTGCATGCGAGAATCTAGAGAGTTGATCATAATCTGAGTGTCGGATGCCTCCTTTCAGCATGAACTCCCTTCTGCTCTCCCTTTCAACTTCAGGTCGGAATCAGTGCAAAGTAAAGAACGAGTTTCCTCTTAAGTCAGTGCTAAACGTCTTCTCCAGTGATCTTGGTACAAAATCTTCTAAGTTAAATGAGAAAGCTTCTTTTTATCTGGGTTTAAAAAGCAGAATTTCTTGACTTGAAAAAAAAAGAAAAGAAAAGCAGACATAAAACGTTTTGGCCAAACAAACAGCCTCCAGAGTAAAGCCTCCACGGATCTCAACACATGAGCAAAGCATAGGTGGAACAGGCAGCGAGAAGAACTGGCATTGTCCCAAAACTCCCCAATCTCATTATACGCAGGCTTATAAGGGAGGGATTATCTTGTGTCTTTGCTTCAAGTGGCCAGTGCTAGCTGTCATTCACTCACATGTACCCCTATTAAACACACTGCCTGAGATTATTGGAGATTACAGCAGGTTACAGAGGACATACCTTTTATGCCCTGGACAACAACAAGAAATATTCCTTATACTGTAGGTAAATAGTATGGAAAAAAAAAAAAACCCAGAACAAAATGCGACATATAATTGTGCAAATAGAGTGAACAAAAACAACTGAAAACTGAACATGCTTGGAAGCCTAAGGTAATTTAAGATTTAACGTTTTATAGATTTGTTTTGCTGTTTGCTTGTCTTTTTCTGGAAAGGTGTTTGAAGTTTTCTTCAGACACTAATCACTGAAATCTCCAAACACAAACAATGAAATGTCTGGATGCATTTGATGACAGAGATTAGCAATACCACCGACACACAGAGACCCAGATAGCAATAGGACAATATCTGATGGTCACTGGCAGTATTTAACAAACTCTTCTAGGCTCACTGACAGTCCATATGGGGCTCTGGACAGTTTTATGTGTCTGAGGCCCAAAGACTAGAGAGACATAAAGGAGATAAAGGAACTTCGTTTGAATTTGAGGTCAAGCTTTAAAAGCATTTGGTACAGATGACAGCACATCACAGAGTGAGGGTATGATTTGTAGCTCTGTACGCATCCAGATAAATGGAATAAATGGAGTAAAAAAGGCCAGATGTCCTCTAAGCTACAGCTCTGAGTCACTGCATGAACAGGTATGAGAGAAAGCTGCTCCAAGTTATCCTATAAAGAGGATACAAAGAGCCTGTTACCAGGCTGGTTTAGTCATGGTGTGTGGAGTGTGTTCCAGACCCAAGCACAACGAGGAAAAAAAGAAAAAAAACTTTCTCTTGGGGTTGTCTGTTGCATAATACTGGCATTTTTCCTGCGAAAGGGGTACATAGAAGGAGGGGCACAAGAGGGAGGAACGTCCTCAGGTATCAGAGGGCCAAAGCAAAAAATAAATGACACCATTGTGCTGATGGAAAAAAAATTAAAAAAGCACACATGAAAGACTGAGATGTGGCACTTCTGCTCCAGCCTATGTTTCTCCTTGGTGCCATTTCTATTCTCAAAACCAGAGAGGGCATAAAAGTCTTGAAAGTGAAGTTGACTTGACATGTTTCGCAAACTTTCTGAAATAATCTGGCCCCCTGTGGTAAATTAAATCTCCTCCACCCACACACTGAATTAACTCTCACATTTAAAAAAAAGTTTCTAAAAGGTGTACCTTGCCCAACTCTTTCGCACACAAGGTGGTTGAGTGAAATCATTCTTTGGCTTATTGCCACAGACACCAGCACAATATTTATGTTGGTCTTCATCAACTATGTGGGCTTTTCATCATCATTAAGGTCAACCAGGAACAGCAAGTACAAATATTCCAGTTTGGCAGATTTTCAGCTGTCCGTCAACAGATGTAACCTTTCAACTTGTGTACCAAATCAGTTTGCCCTGATAAATCTGTCTGTCAAATTAAACACTACTTAATGTGCCTATGCTATAAAAACAAATTTACTGCCAGTTTGGTTGCATAATGAGCCTTATGGGCCCTTCAAAAAATGAAAGACATCTAGAAGCAAGTCAGGACTCGCATCGTGCATAGATCATGCATTGCTTGGGGATATCGCATAGGCTGTTGCATAACGGAAATCAAACTGAGCAGTTAGTAGGCCATATCTCATGGTCAGATACAGTGTTTTTTTGGGTTTTTTTCTTTCATGATTCACGCAATTCAAACATATTTAGAAGGTTTCTGCGATAAACATGTGTGTAAAATAACAAACCCCACACAGCAGATTGATAACAGATAAAAGAACAAACAGAAGAACAAAGAACTCTGTCAAAATGACTGACACATAAAGGCTTGTTCTGTTATCTTTGGACCATCTCGACAAGTCAGTTTTGTGCTGACAAGTTATTGTACAAATCTGATCGGAACTGAAATTCAATCTTTCTCTCTCTGGTTGCTTCACTGCAGTTGTGTTAAAATCCCATTCAATTGTGTTTGTCTTCTTTTTGGGTATGCATGCTTTCCATATATAT
>JAOXNZ010000001.1:17578953-17600372 GCA_028566095.1 Kryptolebias brasiliensis | reverse complement strand
ACTGCTTTCAAAGCAACTAAAATCCCGTTTGGATATTCAGTGTGTAAAGTTTATCAAATCACCTAAAAAACAGATATATGTAAGTGTTTGTTGCTGTTGTTTTGGATAGCAAGTATTTAAAAAAAAACGTAATCAATATGTTTGTCAATTTCAAACTAAAACAAATTCTTTATAAATTATGCGCCTAAAATAAAAAGAAATAGTAAAGTTTGTATTAAGAATACTGACAGTGAAAGAGGAGAGAGTCACGTGGTGTTTGTTATACAAACACAATGCAATTTAAAAATTTTTTTATTTATTTGCAATATTTATCAGAAGAAAGTTGGGGTAATTATTAACACTATCACATATCTCCCATTAATCCCAAAACACAACAATCAAACAAAACTCTGACTATACATGGTATTTTGCAATGCAAAATTAAAGATATAGGAAAATATTTTAAACGGGTTTTCCTATAGCTATGAATTAAGGAGGTTAAGGGGATCAAATTTGTTTGTTTAATCATTTGTATTTTTTTGACAACCTCAATACTTTTTCAATTTCATCAAAATCCGTTCATTACTTTTTGAATTATCTTGTGCGCAGACAAACAAACGCCTTCCTTAGCGGAAGTCAACGTCCGCAGGTCCGTGCGGAAACACGTTCCCTAAAAGTAGAGTTCCGCAGAGAGCCAACAGGATGTTGTGGTGCAGACCAGAGAGCTCCGATAAGCTTGTTGGGGAGTTTCTTGGCACAGGACCTGTAATCAGGTAAAATCTCTCCATGTGGCCCAACAACAAGTGCAGCTTGTGTCGTGTTTAGTGCGCAGGAACAGCGGCAGAAGCATCTTCTCATTTCTTTATGCCTCGGACTGAGCGCCGAGGGACGAACACACGCAGTCCCTGCTTAATGTTTCTGAACCTAACAAACATCGCTAGCAGTAACATTAAAGGCACATTTTTTTAAAATCTCAAGACAGCAGCTTGGATGTTTTACATTTGTGAAGTTAATATAGTTGTCGCTGGGCAGCCTGACCTCGGTGTTGTAGGTAAGTTAGCCTAAAGGCTAAAGCTAGCACAGCTGTGGTGTGTGATGCTGGTTCGTTTTTACACACCAGTCAGATAAGATCGCAGTAACTTTCCTAGCTTTCTGACAGTAACTTTCCTAGCTTTCTGACAGACTGGCGTGTGTCAGAAACGGTGTCTGATGTGATTAAGTCGCGGCTTGTGTGGGTTTTGTTGCAGATTAACTGGGTCGATAGTTTAGTCGGTCAGACAGCTTGTTTTACTCACAAACTAGTGCAACAGTTGCGCAAAAAACAGAAGCAAAGACATATTTATTGTTGTGCAAAAGTCTTGTTTTATAAGTAGCTTATAATGATTTCTTCATGTGTTGCATATCACTTAAATGTACTCATTTAACATCGAAATCACAACATTTATCTGAGAAAATAAACAAGGTCAGTTCAAATGAAAGTTTGACCCAATTCTCCAGAACAATTCAGACTGAACTGTTCAGATTTTTACCTTTATCCTCTTGTTTCCCCTTTCTTCTGTCTCCATATTTCTTTTCTTCATGAACATATATGTTTTTTGTTTGTTTCTCAGAAACAAGATGATAAAGAACTGGGGTGTCATCGGAGGGATAGCGGCTGCGATTGCAGCTGGAGTTTATGTTATGTGGGGCCCAATCACAGAGAGAAGGAAGAGGAAGAGAGGTAAGAGTTGGCTTTACTTTTAAACTGAACCAAACTTTATTCTTTTCTAAAGAAAAATGACATTGCTTATGCTGGTTTCAAAAAAATACTATCAACAAAACATAAAAATAAAACTAAATTAAACATGAAAGTAGGGATTACAGGAAGTCTTTATATAAGACTATTTAGGTTAGCAGGAATGTATTAACCTTGGGATGGAGAGGATGGAGCATCTGCTAGTGTCTGTCTGTTTGTGCTGTCTAAAATGGTGATAGACAGGTTGTTGGAGTCCAGAAAATGTTTTTGTATTTATGTCAGTGAATGTTGTAATGATGCACTTTGATACTCCTGCTGTTGGGTCCAGTGTCAGTTTCTCACTTTCCCAGTTCTTATCAAAGGTGGGAAACTGTTTTACTCCTGCCCTACATTTAAAAATGTCTCCTCTTAAATGTATTAGTAACATTAATTGGGCTTTGGAAAGCTTCATTAAAACTTTATTTGTTACTCATCAGGGCTGCTGATTTGGGCTTTAAGTGTCACCAGAAATCACTCAGGCTGCACAGTATGACAGTAATTTAGAACGATTGTGTTTCTCCACAGGTATGGTTCCAGGTCTGCTAAATCTGGGCAACACCTGCTTCTTGAACGCTTTGCTTCAGGGCTTGGCAGCGTGTCCATCCTTCATCAGATGGTTGGAGAAGTTTTCAGGTCTGCCCTCAATCCAGTCCTGTAAGGACAACCAGCTGTCCACCACACTGCTACAACTCCTAAAAGGTGTGTAAGCCTGACTTGTACTATGGATGAGTGCAGCGTAAAGAACCTGCTGTGTCTATGTTCCTGTTTGGTCACACGGTTCGTACCCTGACAGCTCTGTCCAGTGATGAGCCTGGGGACGAAGACGTTCTTGATGCCGGATGCCTCCTGGACGTCCTCAGACTGTACCGCTGGCACATCAGCTCCTTTGAAGAGCAGGTTAGTCCACAGAGTCAGTGACTGGTGGGATTTTTTTATTATTTTTTTTTTAGAATTGTACAAATAAAATATATGCTGCAGTGCTTTATTAAGACCTGGTTTCTCCCCTCCAAGGATGCACACGAACTTTTTCATGTCCTTACATCTTCTCTGGAGGAGGAGCGAAATCGACAACCCAAAGTCACTCATTTGTTTGACATGCAGTCCCTGGAGGCAAGTTATCCAAGAACCCCAAGCTGCAAAACGCACTTAAATATCCCTTGGCTGCTGCACCCATTCACATTCGATTCTACTAGTGTAGACTGATGTTATTGCACCACCTTAATCTGTTGATGTTTCAAAAACGCACTCTTTACTCTGTGTTGTTACTAGAATCTTTCCATTCAAGAAAACAAAACAATGGCCTGCATAAGTCGAGGTAAGAAGTAAAAAAATAAAAAATCACGTGTTTTAAATGTGAAAACCAGGAAGAAATGTATCTCATCTCTTTGTTTGTTTATTTGATTGGCAGGTCCTCTTCATCCAATCCCGGATCCTTGGAAGTTTCAGCATCCTTTTCACGGCCGTTTAACAAGCAACATGTCATGTAAGCACTGTGAAATACAGGTGAGTTCGTTTTTTTTTCCTCAATGTGGAAATAAATAGCCCATCAGTTATTGAAACATCCTCTGTGCATTTCTTTCTAGAGTCCAGTGCGATACGACTCATTTGAGAGCCTCTCCCTGTCCATCCCTCTTCCTCAGTGGGTAAGCAGAAGCAGTTGAGTGAAAATTTACAACTATGTTATAGCATAATAATCAGTAAGTGATTTTGTTTCTTGTATTCCTTTGTGTTGGTCCTCAGGGTCGGCCCATCTCTTTAGATCAGTGCCTGCAGCATTTTATTTCATCAGAAACAATTAAAGAAGTGGAGTGTGAAAACTGCACAAAGGTACATTAATACACTTTTTACTACGCAAAAAGAGTTCAGCTGTTTTTTAAATTTTCATAGTCATGCAGTGAGCTTTGTTTCCTTTCGTCTGTTTTTTTTTTTCCCCCTCAGCTTCAACAAAGTACAACTCTAAACGGACAAGTTTTTGAAAGCCAGAGGACAACATTTGTTAAACAGCTAAAACTTGGAAAGGTCTTTGCATTCATTGTGCCACAAAAGATTGATAGCTTGACATTTTAATTGGCTGCTGTTGTTTTTTTTTTAAACACACAATTGTGACATTTGTTTACTTTGTTAGCTCCCTCAGTGCCTGTGCATCCATCTACAAAGGCTGACGTGGTCCAGTGAAGGAACCCCCATCAAGCGGCAGGAGCACGTGCAGTTCACAGAGTTTCTATCCATGGATCGCTACAAACACAGCAGCTCCACACAGATTCAGCGGATCAAACGTGCCGTCAAAGCCCCACAGGCAGAAAGTTTAAATGATTCCACAGAAAAACCAAAAGCTAATGGGACCGGTGTGTTTGCTAAGAGTGCAGTCTCAGCATGCTTCACATTTACTTTGCTTTTTGTCATCTCACACTTATTGTTCTGTCTTTTCCAGATCGAGACAACAACAACAAACCTTTCTCTAATGGAACCTGTTCTTCTGTATTTCTTCACTCTCCTGGTTTAAACCCACAGCTTGGCCTCACATATGACTATAGGTAAAACTACCAGCTGTTTAACTCACACATATTAGGAAAACTAAGGCAATGGCATGATCGTGCTCTGGCACAATGTTTACCTGAGAGGATTCAGCTCAGACTTAATGTTATTACGAAAAATAGCCAGCATGCTAAACCGATCTGAGGCTGATGTGTTTTAAAAGGAACTCTAAAGAAATTTATTTGCTAAGGAATTACAGCATTACATTTGTGACGTTGCAGCTTTCTTTCCCCAAACAAGCTGCGACTTAATTTAGAAAAATGTAACACTAGAATTAGCAAATGAATTGAACTTTTTTCAGATTCAGTGGACAGTGGTGCAAAAATAAGGCAGGTGCTAAAATTATTCTTTTGAAAATACATACTTTCTTTTTAAAATGCATTACCACCTACTTGCTTTAAAAAAATTTGTGATAAGAAAAACAAAATGCATAACAAGTTGTGTATAAGCTAAGAACACATCTCACATCTGGTTAAATTAACTGCGTCCAAGCTTTGTAATAATGAGTTCCCATAGTTGTGTTTATTTTGTGCATTATTCTCTAATTAAAATGTGTTTTGTGGAAGTGACAGTAATTCAAAACTTAGTGGGGCAGAACAATTTTTAAACACATATTTATATCGAATAAATTCAATCTCTTCATGATGGTGTTATGAAACTGAACACTCAACTTTTTTTAAAACATTGACTTTTATTTTGAAAGTATAAAGCTTTAACTGAGCAGACGTGTATACAGAAAGAAAAACTGTTTCAGTGTTAAAACAGAAAAAAATCATCTTTAGTAGGTTTGAAAGTGTTGTCTTTACGTTGTTAGAGTGATGTGCAGTTTCTTACATGACAGATTCTTCTCCTGAAACGATCTGTAAAAAGGCCTCAGAAATCTAATCCCTGCAGATGGTTTCGTTCTGAGCTAATCACCTGTTTTTTTCTCCTGATTCCAGCGTCTTTCCTTCCAGCTCGACAGAGTACTTATTTCAGCTCACGGCTGTGCTGGTTCACCACGGGGACATGCACTCGGGACATTTCGTCACGTACCGCCGCAGCCCTCCCTCCCCCCGCGGCTCCTCGGCCTTCAGCTCGCAGTGGCTTTGGGTGTCGGACGACTCGGTGCGGAAATCCAGCCTGCACGAGGTGCTGTCGTCTAACGCCTACATGCTCTTCTACGAGAGAGTTCGAAGGCCGAGCCTCAGCCCGTGCTCAGATGAGTGACGGTGAGCCAGGCGAGGAAAGCCATTCTGGATATCAGTAGTTTAGCGTGGTGTTGGTATGCTGTGTGGTGGACACTTCCTGCTGCTCTGATCACAGCAGGAGGCTCCTGATCCCAAAGATGATGGACCTGCAGGAGTTTCTTGTCATACCTTTGGTCACATAGGCTACTTTTCTTAGACTTATTTAACTATTTCTGTAAGTTTCGTGCTACATTGTGGCTTTATGAGACAAACAGGAATACCTGACAGCAACGTGATACATAAGCAGCTCACAATTTTATTTTCTGTTGGAGCTGTGGCACAGTTACCAAGCTGTGTAAATACATTCCTGTTAACTTGTCCATTGTTTGTAATCTACAGAGTCAACAGTAGTTGAATATGGTTTCTCGGAAAGGCTTATTTTGAAGTTGTTACACATCATGAACCACCCAAAGCTCTGATACCGTGTATGTAAACTATCAGAATTAATGTTTTAATTGACAGAGTTTCAGCTAATATTTTGGTAGGCTGTTCTCAGTCATTTGTACACGCTCATAATTTCCAGAGCTGCATGGCTGAGGATCACGGATCATGTTTTCTTTTTAACGCGTGAGATTTTTAAAACATTAAACCACAAGTGCAGCCACTAAAGTGACCGTCCTACAGGGACCTATTTTCTGAAAATGCTTCACAGAAATGGTGTTCAGTAGAATAACGATCATCTCAGTTAACAAAGCTTAATTATGTCTAGATGTTTCTGGGTATTTTTTTCCCTGATTATTGTTTTTTTTTTTAACTCTGAGCAATAGATAACCGTTTTGTACCAAACCAGGAAAATGGAAACAAACGATCCAGTCTGATGTTTGCACTAATGTATTTTCATGTGAGCTGGAATGTATTTGTGTGCAGTCTTTGAATGTGATTGTTTTCAGATATAACAATGGAAAGAATAAAAATATAATTTAGCTTTTTATGTCTTGGTGAGAAAATGTTTTGCTTTTGAAACGCGTACTTGGATTTGACCGAAGTAGCTGAAGATTTTGACGAGTTTAAAGTGTTGTCAGGGGTCCCGCTTTAAGTGTTTTACTGCCCAGTGAGATGCGTCTAAAGGTGAGGTTGATGCGAGGACAGAGGACCTTCTTCCGAACAGGGAGGCTGTGGTACCAGAAGGTGTTGGTCGGCGGGTTCATGAGGAGCAGGCTTCCATGAGCGAGCTCCAGCTTCACGGGCTCCACCTGACGGCTGCCATGTTTCCCTCGAGCGTCTCTGTGTCTGAAGACGAAGTCTCGAGCTGCTCCTAAAGAGACGGAGGCGATGGGACAGGAGGGGTCCAGCTCCTTCTCGTCGTCCCGATGCTCGCCCATGTGGTCCCGCCCGTCTCCGTACCTGGAGGAGGGACAGACACTTTTCAGCACACGGGAAGTTTTTGTTTTAACAAACCAACTCCTAAAGGAAATATAGAAATGGTTTCTTTTTTTTCTTTGGTTCACATAAATGGATTTGTGTTTTCTCTCCTGTGCTGTGAAAAAGTATTCACCTCCTTACAGCTTTGTTCTTTTAGCCACATTTCAGATCAAACAAATGTTAACATCAGACAAAGACATCCTGAGTAAATACAAAATCCAAATTTTTAAATTGTCATTTTTAATTAAGGGGAGAAAGCCCTATGGCCTTGTGTGAAAATGTTGTTGCCCCCAAAATCTAATACCTGGTTGTGCCATCCTTGGCGGCAACAACTGCAATCAAGCGTTTGTGGAACCGGTGAGTTTTTCACGTGGCTGTGGAGGATTTTAGCTGCTGTTCTTCGGCTCATCGTCCTGCTGCAGAACCCAACAGTTCTTGAGCCTCAAGTCACAAACTGACAGCCGGACGTTCTCCTTCAGGAATCATGTTTCTATCAATTACAGCAAGTCGTCCCCACACCATCACACTACCACCACCGTGTTTGACTACCTATGATCTTTTTCTGATATTTAGTGTTTGTTTTATGCCAGATGCAATGCGACGCACACCTTCCACAACGTTCCACTTTTGTCGCTCCACAGATTATTCCCCAGAAGTCTTCCGGGTCATCAAGAAGTTTTTTGGCGAATGTGAGACGGGCCTTTTGGTTCTTTTTGGTCAGCGCAGGTCCTAGCCGTGAAACTCTGCCAAGGTGCCATTTTTGCCCCTTTGTCTGGGAAGGCTCACCACTGTTCCATGTTTCCTCCATTTGTAGTTAGTGGCTGTATTTAAGAGATTTCTAGATTCTGCACAAGAGATAGTAATCAGGCCTGGGTGCGGCTCCCAAAATCTTTTTTTTTTTTGGGGGAATATGAGCTCAAACAAGCAAACAATAAAATCTTTAATTCATGATTTAACAAGGGATCAATTACTTTTTTACATACGCCTAGGTTGGTTTGGATAGCTTTTTTCCTTTAATAAATTAAATCCACATTACTTATGCCTATTATTACAAATTGTTTGATGATTTGAAGAGGAAAAAAGTGGATGCCCGCCTCAGATCCAGCAATGAGAAAAGTATGCCCACTTCGACCATATGATTGATATAAACGCAACATGGTTGTTGTAATGCCAAGATTTATGCGTAATCCTAAATCTATGCCAAATTTCCGGTTGTGAATTAATCAGTGATTTCTTGTCTGTTTGTAATTATTATTATTGCGCATTTATGTTGCTACATGATAAACCTAGATGCTCTGACAGGCCGGCCCTGGTTTAAAGTGACACCACCTGAGGGAAGCTCCGCCTTCGCCGCCAATCAGCACTTCTAGCCGGATCATAACCCGGCTGACTAAAAAGTTAGGGACCTACGAGTTACCCCATAAATAAAAAATAAAAATAAACCAACCTGGACTAATGCTACTTAATGTTGCAAAACAATAAAATCTTTTTGAGGAACAGGTTAGAGCAGTTTTTAGAACAGTTTTCTGGTAGGAAGTAGATCACGCATTACATCGTAATGACCCTTTATTACATTAAGAACAATGACGCTTCTCCGTGTAAAAATGTAGCTGACCTGAGCGTAGGGGGCGTGGCTAGGCGCGGTGACGTAAACAGCTTGACGTCGACGTAAAGACACCCATTAGCTGCTGCGTCATGAGGATCCTTCCGCGAGCCAGCAGGGTGGAGGAAGATTTTATTTCAACCTCAACCTTACAGCAAACTTTACTGATCGGTAAGTGCAGCAGTATTATAGTAATACAGTATTATAGTAATACAGTATTATAGTAATACAGTATTATAGTAACTTGGCAGGTTGTGGCCTGATTGAAGTAATCTCTACTTCATAATCTTGAATATGTGATGGATTTTTACCAGTACTTACCAATGCAGACTCTCTGTAACCAAAATATATGTTCACATTTTACTTATTTAAGAAATTTAGCAATTTTCCTTTGTCTGTAGGCAACATCGTAGCATATTGTGGCACAACCAACAGAAATGAATATGAATCTAAACATAATTCTTCTAACTTTACACAGACTACAAATCAAAGGTCATAAACATTAGACAAACAAGAAAATTAGTGTTAAATTCCAGTGTGATCATCCCTGTTTTAGTTCAATGCATGTTTCCTGTCGGTGTCCTGAGTCTTTCCTGACATGTGTTGCCATCCTTTGTGACCTGTGCTGCAAAATGAGTCAGAATGAGGACAGGCTGCAGTGCAAAACAAGGTGGATATATTGATTTAACAAAATGTTGTGTGTAAACGAGCCCATAAAGACACCATCTAGCGATCCTTGTAGCTATAATAGCCTATAATCATCTTAATCTACCTTTAAAATGAAGTTGTCAAACCAGTACATCTTCAACAATAATCCTTTGTCTTAAAACCCTTATGGTTTCCTTTGAAATGGACCGTTTTTCTCTGCACTTTCACTCAACCCGATGCTTTTTCTCCACCCAAACAGGTCAATGGTCAGTGTTGAGCTCTGTAACAGTAAAGTATGGCCCACAGAGTCGAGAAACAGCCTGAACTTTACTTCACTGCAGCCGATATCGAATTTATCTTCGTTAAATTGTAAAGACCAATACAAAACTATGATGAACAATATACCGTTGAAAATTATATACACCTAAACACCCGTTACCAAAATTTCATGCTGCCATGGTGATATCATAATGGTTCACTGTTGCCTCAAGTCAGCATATGTAATTTTTCAGAAAGGCATTTTGTTGCCTCAATCATTGCGTTTTAACTAGTTTCCAATTATTGAATTAGCAAATAAATTACATTAAACTATCAAAAATTAAGGATTACTCACCTATTGTTGTGAACATATCTTTTTCAGGCAGGAAAGTAATTTTTTCCAACTCTTTTTGTGGAGCAAAATGGCAAAAGAAAGTCTGCAAAAAAGGGTTTGAATATGGCTTCGTGAAAGTAATGTGACAATTTAAAGCCCTGTTATTAGGCTTCCCTAATTTGTAAAGTACTGCATCATTCAAACGGATGCATTGTGGAGATGTGACAGGCCTGTTGCCTGAGGGCAACGTGGTACCATGGTGGGTTAAATTGTTTATTTATGCAAATAGTTCTGGTAAAATAACAGATGGGTAAAGTAACAATACTTTGTGCTGCAGTGTGAAGATGCCACGCAAAGGAAAGAAACAAGAGAAGAAACTAAAGGTGCTCGACATGAAAGGCAGCAAATCCCCAGCCACAAGAAGTAAGAATAACACTTATTCCAGTTGTAAGTCACGACTGTAAAACTAAGGTCTATAACATTTTATGTTACTTCAGTTTCATTATTTTGGGAATGTGTAGTATATTGTTGAATAAAGAATGGGAGCTGCTCATTATTGTTAATAGACATGACAATAGCAGACTGTACCTGGTTCTCAGGTGGAGAAGGTAGTGATTGACAGGTCACTGAGCAACAACCACAAGAAAACATTCAAGGTAAAGAATGTCAGGATGAGGAAGCTGGGGCTGGAGATGAACTCTTCTCGTGTCTTCTTGGACTACAACACTCAGCTGATCCTGCTCATGTCTTCAGCTTCAGTATTAAACACAACAATCCCTTTATCAAGCTGTGCAATAATACAGAGCCTTGCCGACCTCCACTGACACTTCCAAAGAGTGTAGAAGAGATGGTCATTTCAGAAAAAAGTGGCACGAGAAAACCCAGCAGCTTCAGTAATCTTCAAGCACCGGTGACAAGATTTGTTCTAGCTGCTGGCTTTTTTTTTTTTAAATATGGGAAAAACACACAAGTTGCACCTCCTGGAAAGCAGCAGGAATAACTAAGTGGAGAAACACTTTAGAATAAAATCAAGAGAACACTGTGTCGGATTTACACATTTAGACCAAAACAAAACAAAACAAAACACTAAAACACTAAAGGAAGCAGTGGAAGAAAGTAACCTTGAGTTAAATCTGCAAATGAAAGACAATGAGAAGAAAGGAGAAATTTTGTTTAGTTTTAATGGCCACTGCCAGGAAAGACCAAAAGAATTAGAAAATGGCAAGAACTCCTACAGAAGAACTCAACATTGAAGAGGAAGAAAAACTGCTGACAGAACTGAAGGAAAATAATCTGGTTTTCCCTAACAGGACCGAGCTGCTTAACATATATGTGATGCTTCCGGTGGCTACAACAACCGTAGAGCGTTCTTTTTTAATAACTGGAGATGGTGGAAACCAAACTTTACACCCTTTGGAAAGAAGCAAGATGATCAGCTTTTCTATTATTGCTGAATGAAAAAGGATTTCCCCCCCCATCAACTACAGTGAAGTCAACACATTATTTGGGACGTGTCACATGGCAAAAAGAAAGTCATTTATATGGAGAAAACCTAACTTCCCATTTCCCACCACACAGCTCCTGTGTGTCAGCTTTACCACTTATTGGTAAAGACAATGCACAGAGCAAAGACGCAAATAGAAAGTTTAGCTCCTTTCTGGGTGAAAAACTGCAACATATGATGCTCTAAAGATCTGTTTCTGCATTCTGTGTTTTGTTTTAGGCCATGGTGTAAATTTACTAATTAAAACATTCTTTATGACGCTTTCTCAAAATTAGAGCACCCGCCCCTTCAAAGGTCTCTGCACGGCCCTGCTCATCCTAAACCGCAGCCTCGTTACTGATGTGTTACCTGTTGATCAAGACAAAATTGAACGTCTGTCCGGTTGCTTTCGTGACCGTGTCTCGGATATATTCCAAGGTTGGAGTCCATGGGCTGGCTAAACGGGTTATCCCAGAATAAGTGTAAGTTAGGCCCGTGTCTCCGTAGGTTGCCTGTTTTCTGGGTATATTATACACCTTTCCAAACACTTGGACTTTTGCTTCATCTCCTGGAAGAAAAACAGCAGCAGTCATGCAACTAGATCATAATTTTAGGCCACGTTTCTACAGAAAAAGAGCTAATGTTGTACCTGTCGAGTACACCACCTCCTCCTCCAGCTGTGTGAGCAGATCGTCTGCTTCCCCTTTCGAGAAGAGCAATGCATAGTCACAGTCCAAGTCCTCTGCTTCAAGTTTCTGCCAAGGAATAGGATGAGAGAACTCTCCCAAGTCTGTGTCCGTATCTCCTTCATTTATACTCTCATCTTCCTCGAGTTTAAGTTTTTTCCTCGGACTTCTTCGTAGGACATCATTACCGCACAGGTGTTTTTTCTGTCCTTTAAGTAGAAACTTTTTCATTGCCGTATCCTGCTGCTGGTGGTGCACTGATGATTTTAGGGATTTTTCCTGTAGAAGCCAAAAACAAAACAAAAACATTGTAAAAATTTAACACTTGGGTTTCAGTGCCAGTGAGAAAATAATACTAATACTTGTAATGTATTTTTGAATTCTCATAGAAAATATACCTGCAAATGTCTTATTTTAGATCATGAATCATTTTCTTTGCTTAATTTGACACATATAGACAGAAACAAATTAAGAACTGCTGCTCATTTTCACTTCAAAACAGTGTCTCGGTATTTGTTTTAGTTTCAGGCAGGAGACGCTCGTTTTAAGTTTAAAAAAAAGGCACAAACAAATAGTTAAATTTTAGCAACAAACATGAGCTGCTTGTCTTGAACGGCCCTCAGCTCATTATCATAATCGGTGACGTCACTCCGTTTGGGCGCGAAATCTTTCCTCCCGAGCCGAAGGACTTTCCACGTGTCCTCCCGTGTTTTGTCTCTTGTTTTCTGATGCTTTGTTAACTCGGGTCGTGTTCACCGCAGCTCGCCGCCAAAGTGTCGCTCGGAAAAATGATCGGACAGAAAACTATTAACTCGTTTTTCTCCCCAGTCTCGAAGAAGAGGGTTTCTAAGGAGTTAAATGACGCCGAGGAGGACGCCAAAGACCCGGTGAGCGGCGCTGCTTCTCCACATTTAACAACTTAACTCGCATAAAAACACAACCTGATCCTGAAGCATAACGTTATTATTTTTTTCCTAAAACACTCACATGTATCTCTTGTAGTGTTTCAGAGTTTTGTAGTTTTCCTCCTCGTCCAAGCGCGCAGCGTGACTAAAGCTGCGTTCACGGACACCACGGTGTTCTCAGTGTTGTGATGCTAACAGCTAACTAGCACAACATGAGAACGCTAGCACCGCTTTGTCGACAGCTTTTAAAGCCGCTCTCACTGCAGGCTTTCTCATCCAGTCTGCACTTTGCTCAATACGTTAAAATCATTCAGAAGAAGCGGAGGTCCGCTGCGGTGGAGCCGGAGCCGGAGCCGCACAGCCCGGGTCCCACTGCCCTGTCCACGGAGCAGCTGGACAGGATCGCCCGCAACAAGAGAGCGGCGCTGGAGAGACTCGCTGCCGCTCAAACGCCGCCGGAGTTCGGGGACAGCTGGAGGAAGGAGCTGTCCGCCGAGTTCGCGAAGCCGTATTTCAAACAGGTGGGGGCGGGGAACAAAACGCAGCTCGTGCCGTGTCGACGCGCCGCAGCTCTAATGGTCTCATGTGTCTGTCCACAGCTGATGAGCTTCGTTTCCGAGGAGAGGAAACGCCACACTGTTTACCCACCTGCCGAGCACGTCTTCACCTGGACGCTGACGTGCGGCATCCGGGACGTGAGTTGAGGACCACCCAGACTCCTGAATTGACTGTGATGATGTCAGGGGACACCAGTGAGGGGACTTTAGTGTAGAAACAGAATCTGGATGTTCAAATGGAGAAACAAGTGGGATATCTTTGTCATTGTCACACTGTGGGTTGAAAAAGAAAACTGAAGTTTAAAAGAAAACAACAAACAAAACTGCAGTCACACACATTTGTAAATTAATATTGCATATTGAAACCATGATTGGCATCTTCATAGCGGTGGGGTAAAAGCTGCTCTTTGGCCTGTTTGTTCTACTTATTATTGTTCTGTACGTTCAAACAGATGATGTCCATGCTGTGATGACTACTGCTGTATTTTCTGAGGCAGCAGGAGCTATGTAGTTCTTGCAGAGCAGGGAGATGACAGCAGATTATGCTGTATTTTCTGGGCTATCTTCATTAAAGTGATAAAACCCCACAGAGAGGCAGTACATGAGAACAGTCTCTTTAGGGTGGTGATAGAAGGCTGCCAGCAGTCTTTGAGTGATGATGTTCCTCCTGAGGACCCTCAGAAAGTAAAGACTCTGGGCCTTCTTCACCAGCTCAGTGGTGTTTGCCCCCCAGATTATGTCCTTTGTCATGAAGACTGTCAGAAGATAAGTGTGGGACCCACAGTGAATGTTTTGTTTTTTTTCCTCTAGTCTATAATAGGTTCCTTGGTCTTGGCGTCATTTCCCCCAGAGATTAGCTCCACCACTGCTGTGTCATCAGCACATTTCCCTATGATTTTGTTGAGGTGGGTGAGGGTGGGGTGCAATCATGGGTGTGAAGGGTAGAGAGCAGGGGGTTCAGCACACAGCCCTGTGGGGAGCCTGTGCTCAGACTGAGTGCTGTGGACATGTGGGGGTCCACTCAGGTGAAATGTGGGCTTCCCAGGTCTGAAGGCAGAGCTGTTTGTATAAGTGCTGGAATAGAAAGATGAGTAACTTAAACAATTCTCAGTCAAATTAGACAATCTATTACGTATTTCTTTGTATTTTTCAATACCAAGTCATTTGAGAAAGCTGTTAAATATGTTAGATCTTCATCCTGTCTCATTCCAGGTCAAAGTGGTAATTCTCGGCCAGGATCCCTATCATGGTCCCAACCAGGCCCATGGACTGTGCTTCAGCGTGAAAAGACCAGTTCCTCCCCCTCCCAGGTTTGAAAACCCAGATCTAAGTTCATTAAAGTTGAAATCAGTCTAGGAGTGATGTGTTTTCCTGACTCTGAGCTTTTAGGTGTCTTTTCACATCACCTGTTTGATGCCTTTTGTTTGCAGTTTGGAGAACATGTATAAAGAACTGGCTTCAGACATTGAAGGTTTTCAGCACCCTGGTCATGGAGATTTGACTGGATGGGCCAAACAGGGTAATAATAATAGATGCAGTTTGTTGAATGATGACACACAGTAGCACATGAACAAAACCTGCTGTTACTTATTTCGGGGGAATTGTCACTGCAGGCGTTCTGCTGCTCAATGCTGTGCTGACGGTCCGAGCGCACCAAGCCAACTCCCACAAGGACAAAGGTTGGGAGGTCTTCACTGACGCCGTGGTGCAGTGGCTGAGCAACAATCAGGAGGGTGTCGTCTTCATGCTGTGGGGATCATATGCTCAGAAGAAAGGAGCTTCTATTAACAGGGTGCGTCTGCTCTTAATTCATTTCAGCACGTTCAACAGCCGCTCGTATATAATTAACAACGATTCCTGCCGTCTGATTATAGAAACGCCACCACGTCCTGCAGGCTGTGCACCCTTCTCCCCTGTCTGCTCACCGAGGATTTTTTGGGTGCAGGCATTTTTCAAAGGCCAACGAGCTGCTACAGAAATCAGGCAAGCCTCCCATAGACTGGAACGCTCTTTAAGTCTTATGCACGTTAGCTTCTCTAACACGAGCGCTGGTTAACTACAGATCAAATTCCAACTATAAGCTTTTGATTTTCAGTTTCAGTCATATTTCTTATGTTTTGGTGAAACAATTCATGTTAGCAGTTTGTTCCGTTCCTTCAAACTTACTGTTTTGGTGCTTTGAATGTTGACTGGTTTCATTGTTGTAAATATGTGTGTGTATACCGTTTGCCATTTTAGTTTGCACAATAAAGTTTTCTTCATTCCTTATCTAAATTTTCTGCTAAGATGTTTTTGTTGGTGTTTTCTACAATAGTCCTGAGCAGTGTTTCTGTAAACGCTCCCTAACATTTCTAATGCAGAAGGTAACATTGGTGAAACGTGGGGGAGGTTTGTCCTCTTTGTAAATCTGAGGTCTTTGTTTTAAAAAAAAAAAAAAAAAGATTATGTTTTATGAAGGCTTTACCCTGCCAGGTAACTTCAGGTATCAGTTACACAGATAATTATTTTCCTCATAAAATGTAAGACATTGTTTCTCTACTTTTGTAATGAGTTTGTGTTACAAATTATAGTCAGCATCTTGAAGCCAAAAAATTTTTAATATAAGGACTGTTTTGGATGATTGACTTGCAAGAAAAAAATTCAATTTATTAGACTGATTTTCTTTGTGTTGCTTGGCATATATGTCTCAAGGTAATTACCTTATTCAGTTTTATATGCCCTAAATGTGTTTTGATTATGTGTACAACTTAACTCACAGAGGTCATGTTTATTCTTGAGTTTAAATATTTATGTATTTTTGCCCCCGCTTTATTAATACTCTGTAATAACTTTTGATATTTGTTTTATCTTGGCCCTTGGTGCTTTTATTGGCCACACAAGCATTATCAAGGTTAGTTTTATTTATTTTTTGACATTTAAGAGTTTAAAGTTTCAAATATTTAATAGCTAGATAGAAAAAAAGCATGGAAACTGATTGTAATTTCTAGCAAAAATACACACTAGATTTCTGCATTTTAAGTGTCTAAAACACTTAAAATAGGACCTTTTAAGTGTTTTAGACTTCTCTCTTCATAAGTCCTACATGTGGAGGAAAAAAAACCTCAACAAACATGAAGGTAAAAATAAAAACCCAGCTGAAAACATCCTGTCTGAATACGGTGTGTTTTTACGGTTTGTAGTTCTTACAAAGCTACTTCCTGTTTTCAACGTGAGGGCGTGGCTCCGCCTGTGACGCAATGACGTGACCAGGAAGAGCGGCGGCTGTCGCTGCTGTTTGTTGTAATGTGTGTACAGTCAGCGGGACAACAATGCCCGTGAAGAGCCTGCCAGTCGGGGATGGGTCCGTTCATTTCCGTCTGCTTCAGCAGTATTTGGTCCTTCTGAAAAAATACCCGATACTCACTAAATCTGTTACCAGGTCAGTAACTCTGCTCCTGAAATCACATCTGTCTTTATTGTTCTTTTTTTTTTTTAGGAATTAACAGTCAGAAAGTTGGCGTGCTTTATTTAAAGTTACTGACTGATAGAAGCAGTTCGTATTTATGTTTTATTAGTTTGATTAGATAGTCTAACCCCAGCTGGAAGTTTGCTTTTATAAACCGAGTTCTTTGCTCTCAGCACACAAAGGTTATTCTGGTTTCAGCCAATCAGCATCTGCCAGGAGAACCTCCCCTAACCACAGTAGACACTGAGTTTATTTATTTACTGATTAAGAGAAGCTTGTGCAAGTGCTTGTTGCCCACCGAGTGTGTTTTATGTGTCTGCTCTTCATTATTTCAGTGGCATCCTCTCAGCTTTAGGAAACCTGCTTTCACAGTATTTGGAAGCGAGAAAAAAGGCCAAAAGTGGAGCTGAGGTCAACGACATAGATGTGGCTGGAGCTGCTCGATATGCCATTTATGGGTGAGACTGAACCCCAAAACCCCCCAAAACAACAGCTTCGTATGCCTATAAGGCAACAATAAAGTTGTTGTAATGTTGTGTTGGGGTAAAGCTGTAAATTATATTAAAGAAATCATTCTGTTTCTTGCTGCAGTTGTTGTGTTTTTAACTTTTAACTGTCTTTTAACGGCACGTGTGCTGTTGAGTTATTCGTGAATTTCTGCATGCCGTTGTAGCTGTAGTTGATCTTCTTTTTTCTGTTTGCAGATTAATCATCACAGGACCAGTGAGCCATTACTTTTACCAGCTGATGGAGGTGTGGATGCCCCCCACAGATCCACTTTGCGTGGTCAAACGACTGCTACTGGATCGACTTTTTTTCGCCCCGGGATTTCTGCTCCTTTTCTACTTCGTCATGAACGTCCTGGAGGTGGGTCTTCTTCTCAGGATCTGTCCTTCAGCGTCAGACAAGTAAAAGCATGACATTTTTCATTGTTGACCTACAGCAAATGTAATAAAAAAAAATAATAATAATAATCCAAATATATTTATACAACATGGCGTGTAAGATAAATGCAGTGTAATTAGTTGGAGCTTTTGTTTTGTATTTTAGGCTAAAGGTTGGAAGGATTTTGAAAAGAAGTTGAGAAAAAGTTACTGGACGGCTCTGAAGATGAACTGGAAGGTGTGGACGCCCTTCCAGTTCATAAATGTCAACTTTGTGCCTGTCCAGGTAGGTTTATCACCGTCTCACAAAGACTGAGTCTACAACTGAATTCACTTAACTGTGTTTTGGTTTTTTCCGCCCTCTTCGTGTTTCAGTTTCGAGTGCTGTTCGCCAACGTGATCGCCCTGTTTTGGTACGCCTACCTCGCATCTGTGAGGAAATGATGCCTCCTGAAGTTTCTTCGCAGGCTGCTCTGACCGAGGCCAGAGAAAATATAACTTCCTAATGTGTCTACGATTTCTTACGTGCTGTTGCTTTTCAGATTAACTTCTTACATCAGGTTTAAGCCACTTTGACATGCTGCTCTAAAACTCTGGATATGTGACTGTCGCCTATATGTAGTGTCAAAAGAACAGAATAAAAGTCTTTTTTTACATGGCCCCACCAGATGCTTGTTTAATAAAACTAAAAGAGTGCCTATAAGATTTAGACTTATGCTGAGAAATGATGTTGTAGCCGTTTTGATTGTGAATAACTCTCAGCTACTACCACAACAAATTTTAACTCAATGTCTCTAAAATAGACTGAGTTATAGCCGTCAGAGTGTTGGCTGATGTTGATTAGCTGTGGAGGCCATCTTAAATTAGATTGACTCCACAAGTTAGTCAGTTGTAGATGAATATGTAATGATTTTTTCCTGAAAGTTTCATTGAAACCCGTCAAGTGGTTTGTGAGTTATTTTGCTAACAGACAGGGCAGACACCATCTGTTAATGCTGAAGTTTTAAAGCGAATGTTGTGTAATGAATAACACATGGAGTATGTGTTGGGAATGACTCTCAGCTGGTATCACCAAATAGCACAATATCTAAAATTATAGAGTTATAGCCATTTATATGTTTTCTAAGGTGGCCATTTTAAATCAGGTTGACTCTAAAAATTAATCAGTTGTAGCTGGACATGTAATGATTATTTTCTGTGAGTTTCATTAAAATCGGCCTAAAGGTTCATAAGATATTTTGATAACAGTTTAGTCCAAATAGTTAATGTCAAAATTTTATTAAACAGATCTTTCACAATCTGTCAGCACTCAGAGACTGTGGTGGGGATCACTCTCAGCTACTATCACACCAAATCTTAGCTTGATATCTGTAAACTTGACTGAGTCCTAACCGTTTTAGTGGCTTTTAATGTTAGTTGGCTGTGGTGGCCATTTTAAATCAGGTTGACTCCAAAAGTTAATCAGTTGTAGAGGCACATCCAGTGATTACTCTCTGTAAGTTTCATTAAAATCTGCCCAGTGGTTTATGAGATATTTTGCTTACAGACACGAGAAAACTATTATCGGTTCTTTGTTGCGTCTCACCTATCGAGCTGAGAAAGTGCACAAGAATCAATTTCTCCGTTTTTATAAATATTTTTATTACTTCCGTTAACACACATGTTTAATTAAAGCGATCTGCGTGTCAAAATAAAGCAGATAAACACTGAACGATCAGAACAAAAACAAAGAGGAATGTCCCAACAAAGTGCGCGCGTCCTCAGCCTCCCCTCAGGCGCAGCATCAGGTAGATGGTGCTCAGCTCCTTCACGTTATAGTCCTTCAGTTTCCCGTCCATCATCTCCCGGCCCTCGTGGACCAGCCTCTGCTGGCTCTCGGGGACCCCCTCGGTCTCCTGCACCCTCCTCCGGAACTCTTTCACGGACTCCTCGGCTCGGATGTGGAAGGTCTTCGTCTGGCCCTTCTCGTTTTTGAGGAACACCTGCACGGTGGAGGGCCGGGTGACCAGCAGGGACACCCGGGCCCCGGGCCCCAGGCCGTAGGAGCTCAGGCTCCTGGAGTCGTCATCCAGAGGGGTCCTCCGGCCGTTGTCATAGACCAGCCTCTGGCTCTCCCGGGGCTCCCCGAGTTTGTCCTGGATGAATGTTTTCAAAGAGCCCACAGTGTCGTGAGGGTTTACAGTCAGAGGGTGGGACGAACCGCACAGCATAGTGATGAAGATCTCCATGGTGGAAGCCTGAGAGAAGAAAAGGTTTTAGTTTTTAACCCGGACAATAAGTTTGTTTGGTAAAATAAAGCCTCACCTCTTTCTCTCAGCCAAGTCAATAATCCAGGGATGTTAGTCTCTGCAGAAGTGGAAACAGGATGCTGAGAGCCAGAAGCTTCAGCTGTTTATACAGACTGGATTCAGCTCCTCCTCCTCCTCTTTAAGATTCGTTTTCCCTCTCAAGTCTGGGAAACTTTCGGTTTCTATTCTCCTAACATGACTCTGCTGTTCGGGCTTTCAGTGACGTTTCTTCACGGTGTTTTCAGGAACTCTCCTGTAAACGCAGGTAGGGCGGAGGACCAGCCGATCCTCACTGATCACAGATCAGATCAGAACAAGTCAGGTGGTGGTGATGATTCACCAGGCTGTCACTGAACCGAAACAGAGAGGAGCCCTCACACAGCCCAGCAGGAAAACAGAAAAACAAAACAAATAGAGACAAATACACACAACGAGTCGAGCTGAGTCTGTACACGGCTTTAAATGCCACATTTCCACAAGGCTTTTTACTTTTAATAATATTTTTACACCAATAAAGCAAAACAAACCTTCAGAAAAACAACCCCAGATCACAATTTGAAACTCTCCTAAACTTGCACTTTATTCACAGTGAAACATAGTAAACACATCAAATGTTTAAACGAAGAAATTGTACAATTTGTAGGAAGAAATGAGGTCGTTTTGAATTTGACGGCAGCAGTCTGCTCTGTGGTTAGACTAGTCGAAACTTAAACTTTAATTTGAAAACCACAGACTGCAACGAGGAGCGGTACCGTCTGGACCGTGATCAGCGCTCAGTTCAAAAGCCTGCCTCTCTGATGGTATGGGGGTGCATTAATGCCTCTGGCATGGGCAGCTCACACATCTGGAAAGGCTCCGTCAATGTAGTAAAGTATACACAGGTTTTATTTAGAACCGCATATGCTGCCGTCCAGACGACGTCTTTTTCAGGGAAGGCCTTGCTTATTTAAGCAAGACAACGCTGCATCCTCCCAACCTTTGTTGATGTTGGGCAGAAAAACATCTCTTTAGTCTCTCCTGTAGCTCATGGAACTCTTTCCATTAAGTGTAATAATAAATGTTAGTACTGCTTAGTAATACTAATACTAATGCATTTTTCTCTGACACATTGGGCCACTTGTTCACTGAAATCACTCTACTAATCGCTATATTGTGCAACATTTTATCACATTAAGCTCATCTCACTCCTGCGCTTTGATTATTGTAATTTTATCTTTTAAATGTTTCATTTTTATTTTTTTATTTTTTAACCGTTTAATCTATTCTGCATATCCTTTTGAATGAATATCAGTACAGTTATTCTGACTGAGTATTCATCTGATAAATAGCACCATTTAGGAAAAGCAACTATAATACAACTAATAGTATAGTTATATACTTGTATGTACAGTAAAACCATTACTTTGACCTCAGCTCTGAGAATTCAGAGTAAAACCATTACTCTGAATT
>JAOXNZ010000001.1:17547974-17575744 GCA_028566095.1 Kryptolebias brasiliensis | reverse complement strand
CGTGTGCACAGGGAGAACATGTAAACTCCACCCAGAAAGGCCCCAGGCCGGGATGAGATCCTGCAACCTTCTTGCTGTGCCACCCATTTCCCCGATATAATGAATGCAGTTCTGAAATGTGGGTCCACACTTAATGTTAAAAAAGAACTTGGCTGATTCTGGCAAAAACCACATGGAAGCTTGAGTCACATTATACACTATACACATGACACAGTAATTGGCATATCACAAATTTTGCTGATAAACCTTTAATTTAAGAACACCTAACCATCGATATGAGGAAGATATTGAGCAGATTCATGACTTTGCAAAGCGCACCTTTAAGTTCATTTAGTAAAATCCACAATGCAACAGGTTTTGGAAAAATAATGATTCCATTTTTATTTTTTTTATTATAAGAACATATACCATTTATATATATATATATATTATACATGTATATGAACTACTTGTATAGAATTTAATTGTTGTACAATGCACATGTAGAACTGGCCACAAAATAAAAATATCAGCTTTACAATGAAAACAGAATCCAGGAGAGGAAATTAAAGAATAAATAAATAAATACTTTGGCATGAAAATGTTACAGTAAATTTAAAATAGGTTATCTGAAAGCAGTTAGCACTCACAAAGAAACACTTGTATTAAATGCAATTAAACTTACTACATTCATCGAACAACACTAGAAGAACAACTCACTGAAATTTCAGGCTCTAAAGTGACAGGAATGAGTGTCGGAGGCTTAGTAAGTGTACAGTCTGTCTAAGGATGTGACAAAACGTTAAAACTGCTCCTTTAATTGCCAGATCATTTGCAGCTGGTGTTAAAAACTTGCTGAACTGCATCTATCGTTTCAAACCTTCCATTTCAAGCACTCCTATACAGAACAATTGGAATAAAATGGAACAACAGCAGAGTTAATTGAGTCAGTCTGACTAAATGTTGCCTCATCTGGTCATTCCTGATCCATCGCTAGTTTAATAACAAGCAGGCACTGGACAATACAAGACAAAAATCAAGGTGAATAAGCTGCACAAATTACAAATCATACAGAAGTTCACTTCATAATGCAAAACAACTTGCAAACATTATGAACTTAAGCTTGTTTTTTCTTTTTTTTCGTAGATATGAATTTATGCCCAGACATCTTTAAGGTAATAAAATGTACAGGTCCTAACATAATCTGAACACATTTTTCTCTAAGGACACAACAGTTCATACAGAATGAGACATACTATTTGGCAGACAAGGCAGTTCATGAATGATGTAAACACTGTTGGTTGTTAAATCAATAAAAAGACGCTACAAGCTAAATCATTCTAAATTTGGAGTGTTAAAAGTACCCGGAGTTTGGATTATACTGAATTTGATTCCTGAAGTGTTGTGCGTAACAAACGTTAAAAATCCGGTGTCGTTTTTTTTTTTTTTTTTTTTTGTCCTTTCATCAAGAGACAGGAAGAAGAAGATATACGACTTTTTTAAACCAGTGGGGTATTAAAATAATTTATAACAATCTATCGTTCTCATAAATATAGTCTCTGTTTGAATTCAGCTTTGTGTTTTGGCTTGAACTGTGCAACTGGAACGTGTTAAAATCTTTAAGTGCGCTCGGACTGACACTTCACAGCAGACACCACAGAGGACACAGGCAGTAAGGCTCATAGCAGCAAACTGTGATTGTAAAAGGCTTTGTGTAGTGTGAGTGTGTTGATGTGTGGCATGTGTGTACTTTACTCTTGTGCTACTACAGCCATTTACACTTTACATGGAAGGAAGAGAAGACAAAAAGCGTCGATCACTTGTTCTCTATCAGCATCTGCACCTTGCACACCAGATCTCTGGCCAGGGTTAAAGTCTGTTTGATGTTGTGGTGCTCGGCCATTTCTGAAAGACACACACACACACACACACACACACACACAAGAATATATATATATATATATCATTTTGTAATTACAGCAAGAATACTGTACTGAAACAGATCATTATTAGCAGCGGCTTCCAGGGTCGTTATTCATTCTGACAAATGAGTTTTTAACACATTTAAACAAAGCAAACCTGCTTCCTATTAAAGGTTTGCGTGAGTGCGCTGTTTGCAAATAACAACAATGAGTCATTCTGAATAATGAGCTGAAAATTAGACAACATCGCATTTACACTGGAACAGTTTGTCTTCTTAACCTACAAGCTGCATTTTTAAATTTACACAGGAAAAACAAACCTTCAAACACATTCAGTGACAGCTGCATGATTGTAAAAATCCAAGTAACCTTGACCTCGACAGATAAGAGACACTTGGGAGTTTCTAACTACAATGGGTCCTGTTGTTCTCCTTGTCAAACCAGACTCAAACCTGAGAACACAATCGTCTTCCTTCAGCCTTAAACCAAAACATCTGAGCACAGGAAGCGAATACCAGCTTTGTAAACATAGTCCCTGGTTTTACCCAGTCTGGTTCTAAAGCTCTCAGCTACAGCGAGTTAGAGTTTTACGCAGCAAAAATATTAGAACAGCCATTTTTCTTGCAGGTTTTCTGGACGGCTGCTTCACAGAAGGGATCACTTTTATTTTTCAATAAATCCACTACTGGATGAGATTAAAATCACTGAAAGGTTTTGGTGCTAATAGAAACCTGTGGGCTGAGATACAAAATGCACAAAGATAAGTTTTCCTGCTTAAGTTTTCAAACCATTAAAAAAATAAAGTTTTATTGTGGTCACAGTTAGAGTCTCGTCCTTAATTTCTGCACAACCTTCCATGTGTCTCAGATTTTTATCTCAAATTTAAAAAGCCCTGATGTTTTTTCTCAGTGATTCTCTGTTTGACCAGAACACCCCAGCTAAGCAAACACTATCTGTTTGTTCTGCAGCCATGAAAACCTGCAGAGACTGCGTTAAAATGGGGACAAGTGCGACTAAAAAGCACCACGGAAGGTCTTGCAGTAATAATTATTAAATGTGCACGTCTTTACACCCACATGGAAAGTGCAGGCTAACCTGTTCCATCTGGATCTGACTCAGACTGGTTTAGTTTAGCATTTCTATATTCAATTTAAAGATATTTTCATGCCGAGTCCTTATGTGACATGAAACAGGACATCACTGAGACAAGTTTAAAAGCAGACGTGAACTCGAGTAAACGTATCTTTACGTTTAGAATAAGAAGAGTTTATAAAACTTTGCGTTCCTTCTTAGATTTGTTCTTCTCAACTAGATCTTTGCTCTGTGACTTTTTATAATAAGACTCAAACACTAATACAGCCCTGGAAGCATGCAGTATTTTGCCAGACATACATGTGGAAAAGCTCTGACATGTATCATTTCAAAATGCTTAAAGTTAGTCTGGCTTTAGTTTTAAAGGCATTAGAGTTAAGTTTGCTTCTTTTTACTCCACAGCCACAGATCTTCTTAGCAAAGCAGCTTCACCTTTTGCAGCAGGTTACTGCTCAGTATTTGGACACGTGTGCGCCAGCGGCGAGGTGACGTGCTTTACCGTTGAAGAACTTAATGATGTCTGTGAAGTCCATGTTGTTCTCCAGGATGATGTCCCTGTACATCTCCACCAGCGCCAGGGCGATGAAGAGGACGAAGTGACTCGAGGAGACCTGCTTGGCTGCCCAGATGGTTTCCCAGACTGTAAACACGTCGTCATACACCAGCTCTGAAACGCAGACGTAAACGTTGGTCATAAATGAGGTTTTTGGACATTTTTTTTTTTCTTCCTGAGCTCGTTCATCTACCAGGAGATTTTGAGTTATTTGTCTTCAGATCACCATTCCACATTCTCTGTTTTTTGCTTCAAAGTCCATTAACGTTAAGTGCATCAGGGCTCAGGGTTGACCCACTATCAAACATCAAGTGAACACTTTATAACCATTATTCATTGCTTAAGTAACATTGCTGTCTTGCTCCACTATAAACTACACTAAGTTGAAAGATTTAAAGGAGAAATATGTTTACGAAGAGGTTCGTGTCCAAATGAGTTGACAGGACTGCAGATTTTTAAAAATTTATAGCAGGTTTGTAGAGTTATTTCTTGTTGTTTTGGTGAAATGCATTCATCGCATTTATTGTGTGCAAAACTTTCTTGATTTCTTATAGATTTCTTACTTGAGGTGTAGCTTTGATCAAGCTTGAATGTCCTTGGATGGTTTTTAGTTTATTTATTTTTTTCTTGGTCATGGTCTCAGCAGCTTGGCTAGCCTGCTTGTTCATTTTGTTCTTTAATCTTTTTTGAATAAAGTAAAATGCGTCTGTTCATCAACGCACTACCTGCAGTAAAACTTCAGTGGAGTGGGAACCAAATGTCTGCTTAAATATTCTGAACTGAAATTCAGAAAAGCAAGTCAGAAACTGGGGCAGTCTTATACTAACTGCACTAAACGTACAGTTAAAAAGAGAAGTGGAACGCCAGTTTATGCTGCGGCTCACAACTCACAACTAAAAATACAAATCTTTTTTTCAGGCTCTAACCACTGCGTGTGTTTCCAAGTGTTTTGACAGTTTCTCTACAAGCAGAGCTCCAAGAAGAGTGAATCTTCTCGTCTCCTAATTGGCACAGACTGTGCATCACAGACTGTGCATCACTTCACCTCGTTTGAAGTCCAGCAGAAACCAGCGGTAGCAGAAGTAGAAGTGGGTGTAGTCTCCGTTCTGGTGCATTAACTCAAACAGCTCAGAATCCAGAATCTACAGTGAGGGGAAAATAAAAACAGATAAAAAAAAAAAAAACCCTGAAAAATAAGCGCTGCTGAGTAATAAATGGGTTTATTTCTTAATATAATAGGCACATGTGCAGTGTCACCTGGATTAGAGAGCGCATGTTTGCAAAGTGAGTGTCCATGGCCCCCCCGTGTGGAAAGTTTTGATTCATTCTCTTCATGAGTTTACTGAAGCAGCTGAAGGCTTTGGCCTCTGAAGGGAGGACAGAGACGAGAAGAGGGAGTGAGAAGATGAGCGCGCCAGGTCTTCTAAATAAGAGTAAAAATACACCGAATGTCTGAAAACAAGTGAATCAATATGTTGACTCACCATCATCCAGAATGACGAGGAGTGGAGCCAGCAGGTCACACATTCCCTGTACGTATCCGATGTCAAGGTGCCTCCAGATGTAGCTGTAAATACACAACAAATGGAGCTGAACGTGACCCCACTCTGCTCTGCAGTTTCTCTCTGAATCACACTTTCTCCACATTTAGAGACATTCCTACACTCTTCTTCCAACACTGGAGTCAAGTCCTTCAAAATAATATTCATTATTTAGCTTTAACTAAAGTCAGTTTCACAGGTACAGAGCAAAACATTTGGTGTCTTAGTAGCTGAGGTTTATCCTAATTAAATACTCCAAGCGCTAAAAGATCATGCTAATTTTTGTCAAAACTCTGGCAGGCAAGGTGGTGGGTGATCATGTTTGCATTTGTGAACAAAATAAGAGGCATTACTATAAGCCAAACAATTATCAACAGATTTTAATCATTTTTTTTCCTTTCTTTGCCTGCAGGTGTCAGTTTCTACCTGCACATTATGTTCCGCAGTTTCTCCAGGTTGGTGGGGGTGAAGAACCAGTAGTTCCTGTCGCAGCGCTGGACGTCCTTTTCAATGCGGTGCAGGTTTAGTGTGTATAGATCCAACAACTCTTGCTGAAACAAATACAATAATTAAATAAACAAATGAAACTATCTCATTACTGAGCTGATTTGTCTGACAATAAATGAGTGGTTCTCAAACTTTTTCTGATGTGCTTTCTCTCTCAGGAGTCAGAAGTCGTCCCTCCTCCCCAGCCCTTTTTTTTTTTTAAATTAATCTTTGCCCTTGCCTCTGATCAAAGCCTGAGAACCACTGTGACAAACGAATTCAATCTGGTAAAGAAATGATGTGCATACAGAGTAAGGGCTCCCAGCTGATTCTCCGCTCTTTGTGTTTTCATCTGTGGCCAAAGAGTCAAACGGAGGGTAAAGGCTCTCCATCTCGGGCTCTGAGAGGATGGACTCGGTGCCGTCTGGACTTAGCTTCTCCTCCTCCTGCCTGAGTTCCACACGGGGCCGCGGATCCTCAGAAAAGGACGAGGTCTCACAATGCCCCTTCCTACCCCAAGGCGCCATGGAAACTTTCGCTTTGGGGATTTCCTCCATCTCTATGGCTGAGGGAGACTCATCGGAGTCAGTCGTGGCCTGAGCCTCTTCTTTCTGAGAGTGGACTCCTCCGGCTCTCGAGACACGAGAAAAAGTGAGATGCTTTTCCCCTTCAGTAGCTTTGGGGCCTATGAAACTTTCTTGTGAAGCCTCTGAACTTGTCTTTGATTTGTCCAATTCCTTCATCGCTTTCACATGTTTTTCTTCAGGCTCGGCAGCTTCCTCAACGTTCATTACCACTTTTTTGTGAGGACTTTGTTTGACATGTTCTCCTTTGGATTGTGCTGCAGCTGCTGTTGCCAAAGTTTTCTCATCAGTTACGTCTTTCCCAGTTTTCAATGACTCTGAAGGTTTAATTTGTTTGATATTCTCATTAAGTAGAAAGCTTGTTTCTGACTCAATATTATCTTGTGTTTCAGGCAGCAGATTTGCTCCTTCTTTGTCTATCTTTCCAAGAACCATCTTGGGGTTGGTATTTTCTGCACCTTTGCTCACAACAAAAGCTTTCTCTCCCTCTCCTTTGCCCTTCTTGCCATTTGTCACCTGGCCTTCCATTGTCAGGACTTCACCGTCTCCCTCTGTGGGTTTCACAGAGCTCTGTGAGGCCTGAGGCGCAGCCGCAGGTCTCTGGGTCGCATCGGTTGTGGCGCTTTCCTCTGTGCTGAAGGAGCCGTCCGACAAGCCAGAGGTGATGGAGAAGTTTCGGGAGGAAGGATGGCCGGAGTCGGGAGAGCTCGTCTCATTCTGCAGAGCTCCGTTGGGCACCTTCGGCACCTGTTTGGCCTCTTCGCTCTTGGACTCCCCCTCGATCTGGTCCACCTCCTCCACAGACTCAAACACCTGAAAGAACAAGCCAAAGGGAAGCAGACTACTCCAGGGGAAGGGATGGGAGGATGTGAAGAACTAGCAGGAAGGAGAGTGCAGCGGTGGAGAATAATGGTTCAAAATACAATATTGACATAAAATGTTTTTTTAGGCTAAAAACTGTTACAGAAGTTATTTTAAACTACTTTAGTTTCTTGAAGGAATGCCTTTTTTAACGCCTGTCACCATGAAAGGCAGGCAATATTATATTTGCTTGTGTCTGAGCATGTGTTTCCCTGTCTGTTAGCAAAATATCTCATGAACCAACGGGTGGATTTTACTGAAACTCTAATCATTCAGTGATTACTTCAGTAATGAACATCTGCCTTGTACTGATTACCTTTCAGAGTCAACCCAAATAAAGATGGCCACCAGAGCGTACTCAATTTGACAGATTTTGTGCTAAAATTTGGTGTGTTAGTATCTAAGAGTTATTCTCAACACATACTCAATACATGCACAATATTGTACATTTTTGCCTGATAGTGTGTGAGATTGTGCATAATCAGCAAAAAGGCTAAAACTTTGTCATTTTTTCAAGGTAAGATAATCCTACTTTAAAACTCTGGCATGAAAGCCAGGGGGCGATACGCTTTCCTTCAAGGAATGCTGGGCCTTAAATTATTTCAGTTTTGCAACCAAGCATGTCATGTATAAAAGGGTGATTTTTAATACCTGTGTGCTGCTGCTGGAATCACTCTGCAGGTGAGCCAGACTCTGTCTATCAGAGCTCTGAGAGGAGTGGGACTGCAGAATCAGAGCAAATCAAAAGAGGAAAACGTGTATCTTTTTCAAAATTTGTGGTTTATGTAAGGCATCCTTAATGTGCTGTGTTCGGGTAAAATCAATTTTACTGAACTCCTTTGTCAGAAATCCATAATCACCTGACAAATAACATGTACAAAACCAGTGAAGTTCATTGTTTGCAAAGTTAATTAAGGATCACTGAACTTTGCAAACAACATATGGCACAACATTAAGTGTGTTCCTAGTCCTCAAGAAAAAAAATCTACTACATATTTTTATTCTATCCACTACCACTGGCTCATAAATACTTAAAATGCTGCTTTTCTGTTGTGTTGTAACATTTGTCTTCACAGATTTTCCGTAGGTTTAGGCTCCACTGTGAGTAAACATTTCATTGTTGTTTGTCTTTTTGCACACTCTACCTCGTTGCTCACAGTCGAGTCGTGATGGGTCATCCTCTGACTGGAGCTGTCCACGCTCGCCCCAGAGGAGCACTTGGCCAAGGCTGCAGCGTGCTGCTCCTTCTCTCGCTGACGGACAATCTCCTCACAGCCCAGCCACTCGTCCATCGTCTGCTGGTAGTAAGCCCGGACCTCCTCGTCCACCTGTGGTAAAAAAGTGGACAGGTGTTCAAGAGCAAAAAAAAAAAATAAATCCCTTCTGAGTTGAAGCCATCACTGTGAACCCACCCACCTCCTTCCTCTCAGCCTCGGACATCCCGAACTGGTAATGACCCAACAGGAAGGGCCACACCTCCTTACGCAGAGAGGGAGCCACGCCACCGAAGTAGACTAAACGGAGCAACTCCTGCTCCTTGTAGGTCTGAAATTAAAACAGAAGCCTTTTATAAACAAATTGCTTGCCTTCTGATCGGTCTTTATGCTTCCACTGCTCAATTTAAAGTGACAGTTATCTGCCACGCATCGATCAGTGCGCCACAACAGTGAAAACCACAGTAACGATCAAAGCCCGCACTTCATTATATGTCAACAAAATAACACTTTAATGTTTCGAAAAAGAAAGAAAGAAAACTCTTCGTTCTCCCGTCAAACTCTAACCTATTATAATGTGATTAATGCTCTAATAAATTGTAGGTGTAAACATCATTTGAAATTCACAGAGGCATTAGTCACGCTCCAAGCACGCCATTGTGAGACTGCAAGCCGCTTGATTAGCAGAGGATGAATATGGATTCGACAGGAGGCAGACGGAGTGGAAGAGACGCTGGGAGTGAGCGTGTGAGTGAGTGTGTAGACGGCCTCCTGTCAGCAGATAAAGAGAAGTTTGCATTGCGGTGCAGTGACACCGCCGATACTTACTGTGCAGTCCTGGAGGAATGTCTGCCACACGACTGCGGTGAGCCCCTCAGTGGCGTCACAAGGCGCGTTGGGCGCCACAATGGTGTGATTGACGAGAGCGGAGAGGTGCGTACGCACAGTGGACAGGTGACGGCAGTATGCCAGCCCTGATGGAGAAACAGATGATTATTTACACAGGCAGTTCAGATGTTTTCTAGTGGCGTTCTGCGGAACAAGTTGTTATTAACGAGAGAAAGTGCATCATCTGTGAAAATGCGGCGTGACTGCTGAGCGCTGAGTGACTTTGCTGAAATTAGGTGAAGGAAAACTGAATCTTTCAAGCAAAAGTGTAGCTAAAAGGAACAAAACAGTAGCTAAAAGTAGAATAATTAGACAGAAATAGAGCAAGTATAATGAAGCAGATTTGAAAAACAATGTTTTTAATAAATCTCAAAAAACGTAATGTTTTTCATTGCGGGATATATTTGCAAATAAAGTTAAATAGTTTGAAAAGTATAAAAGTTACAAATAAGAAAAGTCAAAGCACCCATCTCCTGAATGAGCTGAACCTTTTGACACAACAGGTAAAATATGCAATTAACAATTAATATCTTACCTGTTGTACATATCACTTTGAATGACCTCAGTTTGGAGAAATAAGACCACATTCACTAACTAACCTCTAGACTGAGTTGAGTCAAGATCAAAGATGGATGCCATCTTAAAAAAACTGTCAATTTTTTTTTATTGCAGTTCATTGAAACTCTAGTTTCTAAAGCTTTACACCACAATCAATTTACACATCACACAAGTCTTTCATCAGAAATTTAAAGATCTTTCTGCCAGAGGTCCTCAGACTGCACCAACATTGCTACAGCTAGCTGCCGCAGTCACTATTTAGGCTTGCAAATAACCACAAAAATGAATGCAAATAAGACAAAATTGGCAGCAATGTAAAGGGTTATAAAATAGCATTGGCACGAATTGGGTGAAATCTTTAAGACTGGATTTTTTTTTAAGACAGCAATCCACCGTTGTCTCTCCCTCACTCAGACTAGCAATCAGCTCATCAATCCAGTCCAAATTAAACTCTATTTCTCCAAACCGAGATTGTTCAAAGAACTTTGTACTACTCTGCAAGAGGTACGTTGGAAAAACCTTAACAGATTTTTATTACCCCTCCACATAAAAAGGTGTCGACCCACTGTAACAAGATGTTGGAGATATAACTAAAGCCAATCATTTTTAGACATTAACATAAAATATAAAAAAATCAAACCTTGATATGAGCTCTATTTAACGCTCAAAGTGTAAACCCAACCTTAATATTTGTTTGATATGTAAACTGAGTTCAGGATTAAATTTCGGCTTTCTTATGAAGATTTCTTCAACTGAGAACGATCTACAACAGGTAATATATTAATTGTTCATAATCTTTCTACAGAATCCCACATTAAAAGATCTGAACTATGGCATTAATGCCTCCGAAGTAGCAAAAAATCCATTTATTACTGCAACACATTTTTTACTATAAAGGAGAATGGCTCATATTGAATAAACTATTACATACATCCGTAAAAGGCCCTGGAGATGATCTGATATTTCATGTTGTCACACAGCAGCTTCAGAGGAGTCCTACAGAAAAAGATGACACACACACACACATTCAGGCCTCTTTCTTTAAAACGCTATCATTAAACTGTCACTAAGCCAGTGTTTTTCTGCATGTCACTGCTCATATCTTCCTGCATGAATAATACACCATCTCTGATGTTAAACCTTATTAAAGGGTTGAGGCTGACCTTTTATCAAATGATAAACTGCCACGCAGAACAAATTGGCTCAGCAGTTTGTCTTTTTTCTGTCATGCTTATCAGCTAATTCACCCAGCACATTCTTCTTCCACTGTCTTAAATGCCACCTGATTGTCCTCTGGGTAGTTGTTAGGTTCTTATATTCAGTTTTTGTAGCACCATCGAGCCCCTGTTCCCCAGAGTGCTCCTGTCACATCAAACACAACTTGGTTGAGGCTGTGTTTGTTCCTCACCTCTCGTGGTTGCACCCCTTGTGTGTGACGCCGTCAGAGAAGCTCCCCTGAGAGCAGGAGGAACACGAAGACTTCCTGAGAGTGGGGTGCCACATCGCTGCTCCCTGATCCATTAGATCTGGAGGAGTCGCTGCGTGCAAAGAGATACACCCTCATTATCACTTTAAAGTGTCACGCCGCTCAGGCTTTCAAGAACAACTGGATGATCTGAAACAGCTCTAAACACTGTGGCAGAAGCAGAATCGTGGCCTGCTCAAAGCACTTCAAAGTAAAGTTTGGAGATGCTTGAGTCCTGTTAGATCAAAGAAAAAAAGAACAAAGTTATCCTGGATTAGCAAACAATTTGAAAGTGTGAAGACGTCCTATTGTACAACCCCAGTTCTGAAAAAGACGTTGTGTAAACTGTAAGCAAACACAGAATCTCATAAACCCATATTTTATTCACAATGGAACATAGCAAACATATCAAATGTCAAAACTACAAAATTGTACCAATGTGAAAAAAAAAAAATGGTAATTTAGAATTTTATGCCAGCAACATCTCAAAAAACACAGGACCGGGTCAACCAAAGGCTGTAAAAAAAGTGGCACAAATAAGAAACAGCTGGAGGAGCAATTTGATATGAATTAGATCATTTGGTAACAGGTCAGTAAAAGGACTGGGTATAAAAAGAGCATTTTACAGAGGTCGAATCTCTCAGTAGTATCAGATACTGTGGACACCAATGCCTGGACTCAGGAACACTTCCACAAATCATTGTCTGCAAACAGTTTGTCATGACATCCACTAATGCTGGTTAAAGTTCATGCAAAGAAAAAGCCATCTGAGAAAATGATCCAGCAACACCACCACTGTCTCTGGGCCAAAACCTATTTAAAATGGATTGAAAGTGGACAACCGTTTTGGGGTCAGACAAATCAATCCTTGTTGTTCTTGAAAATCTTTTTGGAAACCATGTCTATTGTACTAAAGAGGAGAGGGACCATCCACCCTGTTATTAGTGCTCAGCTTGGTAGTAGAAGAGTTTAAACATTTGACATGTTTATTATGTTCTATTGTGAATAAAATATGGCTTTATGAAATTTGCAAATCATTGCGTTCTGTTTTCATTTACATTTTACACAACGTCCCGACTTTTGTAGATGCAAGACTATCAGGAAAAAGAAAGGTGAATGGAGAAAGAGCTTTTCCTAGCTCAGCAGCCAGATTTGATCAATCACCCTATCAGCTGTTAAAAGGTTACTGCAGTCAGGAAAGTGTGACACAGTGTGGCTTTAATAATGCTGCACATCGATAAACGTTGCCAGAGGTGCAGGTCAGACCGGGAGGATATTAGCAGTCGGGGGGAAAGAAAGCAAGGCAAGCTGACTGATGGACTGACGAAGTGATGTGTGACAGTGTTACAGCTGCTTCCTGTGAGTGAGGGCGATTCTTCCCGACAGCCGCAGGACCTCCTGGGTACAACCTGGGTCCCTGTTTGGGAGGTGGACTGTCCACTCAGTTCAAGGGAGAAAGAAGAGGTCAGATGGAAATGATGGGTTACAGTCACTGTAACAAACAATGAGCAACATTTTAATCAAAATGCACCAATCTGAAGACCCCACCCCACGGGTACTGCATGTTTCAGTTTGCTTCTGAAGAAGGAAACCCACCAAAGTCCGACTGGCTGTTGGGAAAAATGATGCGGAAGACATAGTCCGTGGCCTCGTCCTCTTCTTTGTCTGAGACTGAGTCAGAGGAGCCAGATCCTGGAGGTACCCTCTTCTTCAGTTTAGGGAACACCTTCCCCTAAAAAATAAATTAAAGCCAGCAACAAAAATCTTCAGCTGTTAGAGCCCACTTCAGACACCCCTGTGTATAGACGATGAGTGCCTGTATGAGTAATCTCATTAACGGAGTTTGAACACATGTGGCTGTTTATTATTATTTGATTTAGCTTACAAAAGCACCTATTCATGTGAGCAGACCTGTATTGTGTGTCTGTGCTGAGAGAGCATTACACATAGGCATCTGTATCACTAAACACAATGCAGCAACGAGGCAATGGATCTGTTTCCAAACCCCAACGTCTTTTTTATTGATTTTTCAATTAGATAAGTCTAATTTAATGCTTAAGTGATGTTTCCTGGAGGAATGCCAATTATGAGATTGTATTGTGTTCTGGATTTGAAGCCTCAGAATGAGACAAAGGCGAGCTAACCTTTCCCCTCTGGGACCAGAGCGGAGGGTCCAGCTGACCGTGGGGGAGCAGGCCGTTCTCCAGGCAGGACAGGAACTGGAGTAAATGGCCTCCTCTGGGGAAGCGGAGTGGAGGTCTCTGGATGCCATCCTGACTGACCAGCACCACCGTCCCTCCACTGTCTACTACAGGAGACAAGCATAGAAAATGGTTTATCAGATCATATATAGCGACTATGTGTTGGAGATCTGTGTCCCATTGAAAAAAAAAAAAGGTTCAAGGTAGGGTAATAAAGTAAAGGTCTGTACCTTGTTGATGACAGTGCAAATAAACAATCTCCTCTAAAGGGATTGTCATGGCATAGTCCCAGTACACACTGCAAAGCAATAAATGAAACAAGTTGTCAGGTAAGTCTTTGTACTCCAAGTCTTCAGCCAACTGTGAGAAACATTTATTATCACCTGCTGCCAAAGGGCCAAAATGCGAGCAACAAAATAATTGCCCGTTTGTGCCCAAATATTACAATAATCACTGGTTGTACATACATCTACAACAGATTAACTATTAGAGTCAACCCAACTCAAGATGGCCACCACAGCTAACTGACTTAAGCACACACAAAAATGGCTGTAACTCAGTCATTTTTAAAGACATTGAGCTAGAATTTGGTGTGGTAGTAGGTCAGAGTCATTCATCAAGCTGAGCTTACTTTAAAACACTCCCATAAAAGGCTGCAGGTGGCAGCCATTCTTTCAAGGAATGCTAGGCCTTTAATTAGATATGTTGCGAATAAGTGAAAATCTCAAGAGCTCAGTTGTACCCTAAATGAAAAAAGAGGTTACCAACGTGCTCCTAAACAGACAGGTCTAATGCTATAATCAATTATTTTTGGTAAAAGAAACCCTGCACAGACATAACATGACATGGTTCTTGCAGGTTTTGGAGCGATGTCTGACAGTGTTGCAGTCAAGAAACCATCTGTTGGCTGCTGGCGTGCTGAAAATAGGTCTCCTCAGATCAACAGCAGTTATTCAGCGCTCTGAGCCTCTGAGCATAAGACAAACACACTGCATTATTCAGTAATACCAGGGTGCTACAAAAACAGCACAGCCAATCAGAACAAAAAAGAACTCCAGCAGAGGCGCTTTACGTGACATCTGTTCTTGGTATGAGGAGGATTACAAATAGTATCAAAAGCAGATTTTGTTGGCAGGTTTATTCTAATCATAATCTATTTTCTGGTGAATCATCACTGACCGCCGCTGAAAAGTGAAGGCGGATGACAATGTTTTGACCTTGTCTGTGTGTGCGGAAAATTTTAATGAAACTCTCAGAAAGTAATCATTGGATGTACATCTACAACTGATTATTCTTTGGAGCCCCCCTAATTTAAAAAGGCCACTACAGCCAAATGACCTTAAAAAAAAAAAACACAAAACGTCTACAACTTAGTCAATTTTACAGGTATTAACATAGTCTGAGTGCTAACAGTTTGTGCAAGTTCTTTGCTTAAAGTTTTGCCATTAAGTATTTGGAGTCAACCCTGTTTTTATGTTAGAAAAATAACTTGTGAATCACTGGATGGCTTTAAATAAAACTTTCAGAAAGTTATTATTGAATACATATTCAATTCAAGATGGCTGCCACAGCTAATCAGCATTAGGTAACACAAAAATGGTTGCAACTCAGTAAAGTGTACAGATTTTGAGTTCAAATGTGATGTGTCAGTAGCTGTGAGTCATCTTGTTATACTGCATGAGATTGAGCAAATTGTTATTTTCAAGGTTGTCATTTCTCAACATAGGATGATCTTAGTCTAAAACTAAGGTGGCGGATGATATGCATTCGATCAGGGAATGCTAGGCCTTTCATTTTATACCTGCGTTCGTAGTCCAAGTCTCCAACAGAACCGTTCATGAGCTGATTGGGTGTCCACTTCAGCGTCATGATGTCAGTGGTCTGATGCAGGGAGAGATAACCTGGGATAGCCTCCATGTCATCCCTCTGAAACAGCCATCAGGGCAGACGTTTAGAATAAAGACAACACATGAGATATGTAAGTGAGGACAAACTGGAAGAAAAGGGTGCAGAACCTGAAGAAAACAAACAATATGTATTTACGCCATCACACCTAAAGCAATTGTTTTGCATGTGACAAAGTGACAAAGTGTAATAATAAAAAACACAATCTTAGAACAGGCTCCTGAAGCCTTTAATATGTGAATATATTAAATATATGATTTATTGCTTTAATACATTATGTCAGATTCTTTATGAGCCGTTTTATTTTTAGGTGCTGAAGAGGGATCAGAGAGTTACCGGTTGTACAAGCACGTTGTTCTTGCCGAAAAGCAGCGTCGCCCTGTTGTTCTGATGCAGAGACTCCACATATTCACGAGCTGACGGGGAAGGGGAAGGCCGCTCATCCATGCTGCTGCTGGAGTGTCGCTTCTGGATCTGCACGGACATGGACACAGACAACATCGAATCGGAGAGCGCAGTGATGACTAACTTATACTTGTTCATGTGCACCGGTGCAGCTGCACCCAAAGAGCAGTGTTGTTTTACCAAGAACAGCAATAACACAACTAAAAAAAATGTAAGATGGGCTGAGGTGACCCGCTTCCCTGGTAACATAACTGAACGAGAGTGAAGGGCTCAGATACACTCTGTTCCTTCTCTTGTCACGCTCTGTGCTTCACCTAATGCATCCCAAAAGCGAATATCTGCCTGTGCGTGTGAGTTAATCTGTCAGAGTTAAAAGCAGACAGAGCCTGAGATTTCGTACTTACACACAACGCAGGTCTCTTGGTGGGAGAATCCTGCCTGCAGATGCCACTGTGGATGCGATGTCTCTGAACCAGCTCATCAGCGGACGGGTCTGTCCAGAAGTGATCGGCCGTTTTCATTTTTGTGTACTCCAAAGCACAAGGTCCGACTGTCGCAACAAAACCACGCAGTGAGACAGGACTAACACAATCAGCTTTACATAAACATAAACATTAAGGAATGTGCTCTGAAACTACGAATTTTCAGAAATGTCATTCTTCATAGGTGTGAAACCAGTAAGACTTGCACAGATTGAACAAATGATGCAAAAACTGCTGTAAAAGAAATAATAGGATGCTATAACGGTCTGCTGGGCTTGTTTTCAGATCGTAATAAACATAACACAAAAAGGAAGAAAATTTGTATTTGATTTCTTTGTTGTAACAATGCTTCATGGCAATAAATCTTATACCATTGGAAAGCCTTTTTATTACCCCTTAATTGGTAATCACCAGCTTGGTCACACACTGCTGTGGGATGGCATCTCATTCTACAACCAGAATTTGTTGCAAGTCAGCCAGTGTGGTTGTGTTGGTCACTCTGGAATGAACAACAGGCGCAAGCTGATCGTACAGGTATTCAGTGGGGTTGAGGTCATTCTATCCTCTCCACTGCCAAATTCTGGAGGTAGTCTCTAATAAACCCTGTTCTGTAGGGGTGAGCGTTGTCATCTAGGAGGATAGTGTTCAGTCCCAGACTGTGGAGAGATGGAATTGCCACTGGTTGCTAATAGAAGCTCAAACCAGGAGTCAGTAGCAGAATAAGGTGTTTGGCATTGGCAGAGAAAATTTGCCAAGTTTTTCGTGGGTGCAAACCACATATTCAACTTTGCTGCTGACCCATAAATGCATTTTTCAAACAAACGTGGAACCATTTAAGGGGACATAAACAGGCTTTCCAACAGTATAAGAGTTTTTTGCCAAGAATCATTGTTAAAGTAAAGGAAAAAAAACAACTAAAGACAAATTTTCTTACATTTTGTGCTATGTTTATAATAGTGGATCACTACAAACAACAGCAAATTTCCTACAGCGTGACATATTATTACCCAACAATGATGCCAGAATAGGTCCATCTACAGGATCCATTAGGATAGCTTCTTTCTCATAGTATTTACTGGAAGAAAAATGTGAAAAGAGGGAATTTTGAGGAGGCATAGAAACCTTGTAACACAGCTGAAGAAAGTGTTCCCTGTCCTCTAAACACACCTGCTGTTCTCCACCAGGTAGAGGACAATCTTATCCAACACTTTCTCGAACAGAGCCGTCCTGATCCACAGGCTCTTGACTCCCGGCGGGTTGAGGCTGGGCAGCCGGGGCATCTTCCGAAGACCGTCTTGACTTTGCAAGCTTTGGCTTCGTCTGGGGAAGAGAAGAGCCATTAAGCATTCATTTTTTAGAAGCTCAGAAAAGGGGGGAAAAAGCAGAACAGAAACAACCCATCAGACAAGCGGCTGTTTGTTTTCATCATTTGGAGACTCAAACGGGCTTTGATACCGATCTTTTTGAAGTCTAATGTGACGTGTGAGAGCAGGCTGTGATCTGTGCGACTCTCACTTCGTCTCCATGATCTGCTCCAGCTCCTGGGCCTTCCTGCAAAGCTCTTCAGCTGGGGGGAAGCTTTTCCCCACCTTCATGAAGAGCGCCGCTATCTTGTTGCTACGCAGAAATCCCGCCGCACGCCGTTTCAGCCCATGCAGAACACATGCCTCCACCGCAGCTGTGTGGACAGAAATCAAAGGTTGGAAAATCTACTCTTTGTTTGACGAACAAAAAGAAAAAAGGACTCAAAAACCCATCAGAAACAGCATTGGCATGAGAAAACTACAGATCTGTGTACAATAAGTGAGTTCTCTTGCATGTTTTTGTGCTCAGAATAACCATTCTGCGACATTCCTCATGACTTTTGTTTCTGTTTTCGAACACTGAGGGCTACACAATGTCTAAATAAATGTCCAGGGTTACATCTGTTCATTTTGTTGACACGTTCACTTAATCTCAGTAAACAGTTTTGGACTCACAGGTTGATGACATGTTGATACACTTTCCTTGACTGAGACGTAGACCAGACATGCTGCTTCCTTTCCAGGCCTACGTGGCAGCGCCTGGTTGCCGTGTTGACATTTGAATTTTCTGTCAGGGCTAATCCTGTGGCTCTGTTCACATGGGGTCAGGAGGAAGGCTGGGGTTGCCATGGCAACCCTTGTTGATGGAGAGATGGAGCTCTGGGAGAGATGAGCGGGAGGGGGAACTCGTGACGATTGCAATCTCTTTCTTTCAACAGTCCTCACGCCAGTAAACCCAACTTCCCCTTTTCCTTCACTCTGTCGCTCTTTTTTTATGTTTCCCGACCGTTTCTTTCCTCACTCCTACCTTCCTGGACCGCTCGTTTTTCATCTCACATCATTACGGGAGCAAGAAGGTAAATGTCAGAACAAGGAGCCCCATTAAAATGTCTCAAATTATAGTTCATGCCTGTTACTCTCATTGTCTTTTATAAGTGGCCTCAAATGACAGAAGTGTGTAAAATAAAAATCCTAACCTTTTCTGCTTTTTAAAAACTTATGTCTACCAAAACAAGAAAAACTGTCAAAGTCACATCTGGATAGAAATGCCAAAGATGTTTAGTAAAGTCCACAAATCAGCATGGCACAAATTGGGTTTTTTTTGTTGTTTTTTTTACATACAGAAATGTCAGTTTATTCACTAAAAATCCACAAAGGAAGCGGAAACCAAAACCAGCAGGCAAACATACCACAAAGAACAAGTACATCATGGACTAGTCCTACATGGAGTCCCACCTGCTGAAAACAGCCAATGCAGAAATCTGTCTCTAATCATCTCGTATCTGTGGCAACTGAGGCTGTGAGAGTTTGCTGCCAGTGACACACAGCTGACCGACTCATCATTCAGATCAGGAACCAAAACAACAACAATGGGTCTTATTATAGAGACCCACAGGCAATCAGATGAAAACCAAACAGTTAATGAGAACATTTTTATCTCGACCGGACACTATAACAGAAGAGATGCATTTAGACAATATAGAAAACGTGTGTAAAAAATGATTTCCCTGTCAGCTTTTTGTAATACTTGGAATTCTTTTCCGACCGCAATAAAAAGGGAAAAGTCAGCAAACAAACTTTCGAAATCCCTGTTTGTCAGTTTAGAAAGAGACCAGACGTGAGTGGAGGTGACTTTTAGCTGCTTCACTGGCAGGAAGTGATTCAAATCTGTTCACTGACACCAAGATAACAAGCAAGATCAGAGAGACTTGTTTTGAGTTGTCATTATTGATTTAAAACTAAAAAAACATGGAGAGTGCAAACCTCCGCCAAGGCCAAAGGGTAGTTCAAAAATTGTTGGATCCGGATCACCACCAACAAGTCATCCCCAACACTTTAATCAGAATCTGTTCAGTAGTTTTTAAGTAATCTTGCTAACAGACAGACAAACCAACCAACACTACCGAAAACAGAACCTCCTTGGCGGAAGAAACAAAGAGCTTGTGCAACCTGTCAGACCTCAGAATGTGTTCAATGTGCTCAATCTCAGCTACTACCACACCAAAGTAAAGTAAATATATATAAAACCGACTGAGTTGCAGCCATAGTTGTGCATCAGTTGATTAATTTCTGTAAGTTTCATTAAAATTAATCCAGTTGCTTAGGAAATAAGCACATGCACAAAACATTATCACTCGCCTTCACCTTTTGCCGGCAGGTTCTAAAAACAGAGAATAAAAGGAAAGAGTAAACCTGAGCTAACATCTGTGATCTAATATCAGTTATCAGTTGACTACAATAAGACATAAGCTCCGGTCAAATACAAAACTGAGATTTTTCACTTGCTTCTTTCTTTCGTTGCTTCTATACTCAGTGGTTCTCTGAATGTCAACATTTCATTCAGACTCATCCTGGGCAGCTCATAAAAGCAGCCATGATGGTGGAGGTTAATGGCTCCCCAGTGAGCTAACTGAGCTCTTTTCCTCCTCTCACTCAGTTTTCTGACAAGCCTACTGCTGGAAGAAGTACACAACAAGAGCTGTGACGAGGCTCACAGGAAGAGGAGGAGGAGGAGGAAGCTGGCTGACAACAAAGCAGAGGGAGGAGAGGGTCATTCTGAGATGCCAATGGGATGCATCATTTTAGCAGCGGAAACACACGCCTTGATCCAACAAATGATCTCCACACCTCAGGCCGAGAAATCTGTTGACACGGCAACATGAAGGCACTGATGGAAACACACAAAGCACATTAAACACTGACGGGAAGGAAGGAAAGGGACTTTCAGCAACACTGTAATAAAAACCAGCACTCTGTAAAGAAATATCTTCTTCCCCCTCTGAGAGGGAAATTAAACTACAATAAGAGATGTGGGTTAAGCTGATTATTGGAAGGGAAGGACGCTAAACATAATTTAAGATGGATTTATAAGTTTTCGGGCAGGGCTGCAAACGCCTTACACACTGCGAAACTCAATTAGACCAAACTTAGACACCAAAATGTGGAGAGCTTATGTAATAAACACACAACAGGACACAAAACTGAATGCGTTCAATAAATTCCTCTCCTTTTTCTGTTTCTATTTCTGTAAAGATGATTGTTTGTCTGTGTTTCTTTGTTTGATTGTGTGTTGTTCTGACAACAATAAGTTCATTCCAGTGTTTACTAAAGTCCTGAGTACACTTCCTCACTCTTCATCAGCAGACACTGAGTTGTTGCTCACTGTCGCACTGAGTTTCAGTGATAAATTGTGCGATTGCGTTTTTGCAGCATTAAGAAGCAGACAGTCTTACAGAGACCTGAAACTTTCTCCATACTCCCACTTGTGCATCTTGTTGCCCATTTTCACAGACATACTATGACAGAGGCTCATTTCTTTTTGGTTATTTTCTCTTCGTGTTAGCTTGAGTCAGTGTCAAAGAAAGAGTTTGCCGCACTTCAGTGTTTACACCATAACGCCACTTTGTCTCATTTTGTTGCTTCTATTACAAATAAAGCCTCACCGTTTCATTTGAGGACAGTGTTTGCACACATGGCTTTAATCAAATAAATAAAAAAAATATATATATCACTTTCTGCACTAAAGCGAGAGTAGTTTTATGTTCACGCTGATATCTAGAAATAAATGTGATTCCTGATTACAGCCTCGGTCTGACGAGCGGGACTGCCTGCATGTGGGCAGTGTGGTTTTCTTTGTGTTCACACTGTGAATTAACAGTTTGATTTGGAGACAGAAGCAATAACACTTAGTGAATTATTGAACTCGAAATGTGTTAGTTTTTAAATTTAGAACCAATTTATTCTAAAAGCTCATTTATTTATTTTTTGTAGCAAATGCAGCAGACAAGCCTTTCTGTTATACGTCTGTTTTTTGGCAGTTTTACTCTGTTGCTTTGTCTAATAACGTCATGGTGTTGGGTTTTGTGCCATTTTGTGTTTTGTTTATGTATTCATAGATATTTATTTATTTATTTATTTAGTCCTGTTATGGGATATCAGGCATGCCATGTAGAGAAGATGGCTGCCTACATGTGCCAGAACAGATCTGCTCTACAATAAGAATATCTCAAAATGAGAATCCTAATTGCATGATTTACTTTATTGAATCAAGACTGAATCTAGCATCAGAGTTTCTTCCCCCAGTGTCCAGCTTCATTTAGTTTGGTACAGTTTATTTATGCATCCTGGTCTCTATGTGCTCCCGCCTGGTTTCTCTGTAGCTTTTGTTTACTGCTTTGTCATCCATTTTATTTAAAGTGGGTATTTTACTGAGCCGCCACTGTTGGGAGACTATTCAGTGACTCAAAATTGTGAGAAAATATGTACATTTTTTAATGCAGTCTCACTGAATTCTGAGTTTTTGCAACCAAGTGACCAACGAGCTGTTTAAATCACGGCCTATTTTGACGTGCACCACTTGTAAAACGGCAATCTTGACCGTGCACATTGTTTTGCTGCCCGCATCCACTTGTTTTGTACCCATCTTGGCAGCCACCTCCACGTTTATGATTTAATCTACTGATTTAATCTAAATGAAGGTGGGCAGATTTGGACCAGTTTTTCCAAACTGTATTGCTTATGATCCGTGCGGTTTTCAGACCTGGACATTTGCCTCAGATGTTTTCTATCAGAGGAGAGCTCCTGTTCAGGTGTCAAAGGGCTGAGTCGAGCCCGTGGGAAAAGGATTATAATGATTCAGATCAACAACTTCTGCTTCACTGTTATAATAGCTCTTTGAGATTCAATTCTTGGTGCAAAAGTGTATTTATCTTGGCGAAGCAATGTCAACTTTTGCATTTTCCTTTTAAATTTAACAAAAAGGTTCTTCAAAGCTTCATTGATTCATAAGTCAGAGTGAAGTGATTTATTAAAAAAGGAAAAAAAAACAAGAATATACAGGTACAAAGACTGGATTAATGCAAAAAAGCATATCTAAAAAGACCCTCAGAAAGCCTGAAGAACTATTAAACAAGACCACTTAAAAAGATTACAAGAAAGTCTGGCTCCCTGGAAGAATATAAGCAAAAAAAAAAAAGTTAAAAGGTTTTGCAAAGTAGTGTAGATAAACAAAAATATGTCAAAGATTAAAATGAATCAAGAACTTGATTTTGAATGCAATAACCAACAACTATGACCCCACTGTTATCACAGAACTGTTAAACTCAAAGGTTTCAGATGAATAAAAGCTGCATAATTGTTTATTTTTGGATACTCACCACAAAAGGACACAATGTGGCTGCTGTCTTCGTGAACAAACTTCCTGGTGACGGCTTCCTCCATAATCTGCTTCACCTGTCAGTGACACAGTAGATGCTGGATGACTCATTCGTTAGTGTGCCACAAGTGGCACAAACAGTCTGCGCGGTGCTTGTTGGTGACGATTTGACTGAGTGGCAAACATACTCAGAGGATAATTAGGACAATTCGCGAGTCTAATGCACGCCTGTTAGATAAAATAACAGGATACAGGAGAGAGGCCAGATTTAAAAAGTTAAGTGGAGAAAAAAAACTGTCAGGAACAAGTTGGTTTGTGAGTCATCAGCTCTCATTCTGAGGACTTCTGGAAAATGGAGGTTCATTTGGAGTGGGTGTGAGGGGTAGACAATACCCCCCCCAACCCATTTCTGAGCAGTTTCGGGTTCTCATCGGGAACAATAGATTCTGTTGCGTCAAACCCTGAAAACATCTACTTCATACTTTTTTGACGTCAGATGATTACAAGGTAACTCATTAGTTTGATTTTGTAGTCACGACGACGTGTCCTTCTCCCCGCCGACCTGAGACCTGCTACACAGCAATAGTTAAAACAAGCAGTGAATCAATCTCTCTGGTGACTATGGAGACGTTCCCCTGTGTGGGCACCGTTATGTGAGCTGGACGGGGAGAATATCAGCCTTCAGACACAGCCACACAGATAGCTGTAATTTCCTGCCCAAATGAGTCTGTCCACAATGAACATATTACGCTGCCAAGTTCATCATCTGCACACACAAACACTCTCTCTAACACACACACACACACACAACACCAACACACCCTCTAACACACGCACACACACACACACCCTCTCTAACACTCTCTCTAACACACACACACACCAACACTCTCTCCAACACACACACACACCAACACTCTCTCCAACACACACACACACCAACACACACACACACAAACACTCTCTCTAACACACACACACACACGTTGGCCACACAGATGGCTGTCCTCGTGAGGATGTCCACAGACAAAATAGGCTCCATTTAGCTCCATCATCCACATACATTTCACAACCTAATGTTGAAGTTTAAACTTTATTTCACAGCCTTTAAGTCATAAAATCAAATAGTAATTTTGCAAACAGCCAGACAGAATATAATCACTCCCATGGTCAAAAATATAATAAATCTAAGGTCTAACACTCCTTTCATGCTAGAGTTTTAGACTAAGATCATCTCATGTTGTGAAATGATGGAAAACAAAACAACGCTACGTGAAGTCTCAAGCAGTATTGTGAGATCTCACACAATCTGTTAGCCGTGTTTGTGTTCGCTAAGGCCGATTAGCTGTGGCGGCCATCTTGAATCAGCTTGACTCCAAAAGTTAATCAAGTGTAGATGTGCCTCCAACGATTACTTTGAGAGTTTCATGAATATTTGTCCCCTGGTAGGTGAGATATTTTGCTAAATGTAGCATCACTCTGAGCTGTGACTGTTGGAAAATAGTTGGTGCCTCAAACGTCACTCAATGTTGTCAGAAAATAAACAACTTTTCCATTGCAGTCTGTGTTTTTTGCAACCAAGTAAGCAGCGAGCCATGCAGACAGTTGTTAAAAATTAACTTATTTTTGTGTGAACGGCTTATAAATTTGTATTCTAGGCTGTGCGTTTTATTTTGTGGCCACCTCCACCTACATCGAAGAGCTTCACACTTTTGAAATAAAGATTTGAACCAGCTTTTCAAGAATCCTTACTTCTCATCTGTGTGGTTTTTAGAGCTGGACATGTTTTCCAGTGCAGGTATCAAAATACAGCTCTTGAACTTGGGAGATGGGCTTGAGACACCCGCAAGAGCTCTGTGACTGTTTTGGGAGAATATTTGTTGCACAAATTGTTTGAACATGTTCAAAATTCAAGCTGCAGAACTGTGAGGCCAATGAGATACAACCTTTAAACGCACACACACAAACATTATTGCCTGTCTTTTGGCAGTGGGGGATAAATATCCTCTCTGCTAAAGTAATTCTATCCCTGCTCTGTATATATCTAGACCTATTATTTCTAATTTTCCCACTGATATATTCTTTGGGCAGCAAATCTTATAAATCTTTACTTTTTTCTGTGAGGCAGCTTGGTTTTTAAAAAGTAGCTTAGTGCCTAGCAGTACCTACCAATGTTCGTTTTTATGGCTTTATAGCTTGATCATAAAGTTCTGGCCTAACATTTAAACTTTTGAAGACGCTGCATTTGTGCCAACTGAGCGACCTAAATCATTCACACTTTTAGTTTTAAAAGTGCACAGGATGTCGAGCAGGTGAAAGCTCAGAGTGTAATTAAGCTGCTGCCAAGGTTGATGTGATCTGCAGGTGCTGAAGGAAAAGCAAGTGGCAAACATTTGGAGAGAACAACAGCCAACAACCCAGCAACTGCTTGACAAAAGCCGTAACCTCATAAATCTGTCACATTATCTCAGTCAGGAAATGTCCTCAATGATGCGTTCAGAAATTAACTTCAGCAAAACTGAATCAGGAACACAAAACAAAGATATGAAAGTACCAGCTGTTTAACAGCAGATACTACAGTCCTAGCTTTGTCTTAACTCACAGTATATATTCTCTCAATACCTTAGAAACACTCATATATGAAGGTACGAATACTCATATGTTGATCTGATGAGGAACCATTCTGCCTAATCTCTAGTTCAAAACTCTTGCAAAACAAATGTGCTCAAATCCTTGCCACCTCCAAATATTTAAATATTTAAAAAAACAATCACGAACAAGACAGCAGTCATTAGACACACAAAAGTAAATTAGCGTCATTGTTCTTTTCAGCCAAAATAGAAATGATGCATGCTGCCAACACAGCAGAGACAGCAGCAGCCTGATGAGACGCTCAGCGGCTTCACTCATGAATAAACTTATAGCTAAAAAAAAAAAAAACTACAGCATTCACACAAACGTATAAAATCATGGGGCTTATTTCCCTTTTTTTTATTTCTTCCTGAGTGTACCTGACATACAGAAACTTGATTGATTTGCTCACTTGTGTTCTCTCGTCTTTCTCTCGTCTCGGTTGATCAGCCCTCAGAGGAGTAAGTCTGGTAAAGTGTCTGATCAGAGGCAACCAGCAGGTTTCTATGGAGATGTCACGAGTCTCACAGTGGAAAGCCTTCTGCCAAAGCGATGCATGAAAAACATTAATTTATCTCTCTCATAAACAAGAATGGCTGCAGCTCCCTGACTACAGTCGCTAATAACATCTAGAAGTACAGCGACGCCGTCGCATCTCAGTGGGTTCATTCAGCTTCAGCAAAGCACAAATCCAGCCGGAAGTGATCATTTAAAGCAGCTACGAGGTGACAAACTTACATTTTCACCTAGATTAACAAGTAAAATGACACGTGCATATTATTGGCGTTCATTAAACACCTCTATTGCAGCACAAATCTGCACTAATCACTGCAGCTTGAAGGAAGCAGCCTTGCTGATAAAATATCTACTGAGCAATCCAATTAAGTCCTGCAACAGCAGAGTCAAGGAAAAAGAAGCAGAGAGAAAGCTTCATACACTAACATCCACCCTTCATTACTCATCCTTTCCGAGGCCATGGAGGAACGAACACAGCAATAAGAAAAGAGCTAAACTGTGACTGTTATTTATGCTCATCTGTACATGAAAATTAAGTTGAAAAAGTTCCATTTCATCACCACTTTAGGGTTTTATTATATATCTTGAACTGAACTTTAAATCCTTCACATCAACTTAGTACAATTTCCACACTTTATAAACATGTGGCCAATCACTGCTCTGGGCACTGAACATCCAAAAACATGGGATTCAGTTTGACTAAAAGGGATGGAGGTGCATTTCACCACTCTCAGCAAAGCTGTGTAATTCTGTTTTATCTATTCCAAAACCTTTTGATGAATATATTCCCCCTACAGGTCAAAAACAGCCCAAAAGCCTGAGCGTAATCAGCTCCACCAGTGTGCATGACAACAGTCATGTCTAACTATTTCCCTGAGCTTGTTTCTGTAGAAGGAATTAATCTAACCTGCATTAGTGTTGTCTATCATCAGTACACCTCCAGAAACAGGAAAAGCCACCATCAAGCTTTAAACAAAGAATGAACAGGAGTTGGCTTTTAAAATATGAAATAGGAAAGTAAACGGTGGCGCTCTCTTTCTCCCGCTCCTTAAGCAAACACAGGTGTGTGTGAATGTGTGATTTCTAAATGGACGACAGACAGGAGGAAGATCAGAGCGCGACACGGTGACACAGACAGACAGAGAGAGGCTCTGAATTAAAGCCGAGGCAAATACAAGTTCCTATTCAAACCAATTTTGTGCCAGAGGGTAATTTCTGCTGCGGCAGGCACACTCAGCTCTCTGGATACTGGCCCACATCCAGGTACGTCTGAGCAGACCGATGGCATCAAACCAGCTGGACGAGGAGAGAGCGTAAACACACAGCATACAGACACCATATGGTCCAACCCACACTGAGCAATGATCCTCAAACTAATGAAAAAATGGAAGGAAATCTACATCTATGCATGGGAGTACAAATAAACAAGCAAAACAAAACAAAACAAAAAATCATGCAAAATGAATTATTGTTGATTTTATTTGCATCTTTGAAAGGGCCAGCAGGTAGAGTTAGAAATGGAATGATACAAACAGGATCAACAGCTTGTTCAAAATATTAATAAAAAATTACAAAAGTATGTTTTTTCTGTGGAAAGGCAAACTCATCCTGGGCCTCAGAAGCAGCTACCATCACTTGTTGACCACTCTTAACTTGAATGTTACAAATCATTCGACATGTGATGACTTGTTAACTGACTCTCGCTCTCCGCTGCCACAACCTTACAATCCAACATCTCCCTCAGGTTACCTCTTCTACACAGAATGTAGTCTACCTGTGTACTCCTGCCTCCACTCTTATAGGTCACCC
>JAOXNZ010000001.1:17513250-17532917 GCA_028566095.1 Kryptolebias brasiliensis | reverse complement strand
TTGTATTTAATTATTGCTGCTGAGCAAATCAAAAAAATAATAATTTTCCTGCAAATTTATCTGAGAAGAGTTAAATAAGAAACACAGATAAAATTCTACTACGTAGTGCTTCACAATTTAGCATTAATAAAAGATCCTTATTACAACATGTAACAAGCATTTTCTAAGTGATTTTACCTCATGTTTATGTTGCACATTTTTAGATTTTAAATGCATGTTTTGATCCTCATCTTCAAACTGTCTTGCCTTAAACTGGAAGCATGTTTAAAAATGGTAAAGGTGGAAATGACATTGTGCCTCTCCAGAAAAAAAAAAAACATTTTCACTCTAACTAAAGACTGTTAGGATTTCTTTTTTTATTTTTCAGATGTACTTTTATTCACAAGTGTTAACTTATCTTCAATGCTTTCTTCAGATGATTATGTGATGATTGTTGTCTCCTCCTGAACACAGTTTCTGTAAAGAAGTGTATAAAGTGATTATAGTACCAAAAAATCTAGTTTGTTCTTGTGCTTTCTTTCATTTGTGAGGATTTAAATGAACAACAATACAGTTCTGCAGCGTTAATTTCAAGTATTTAGTTTAAAACAAACATTGATGTTATTTCATCGTTGTTTACTTACTGTTGTTTCTCAGCCTCCACATTTTAAAGCTGCAGCTCTAATAACATGTGGAGCTCCACAAGGATCCAGTTCTAAGACGTTCTGTTTTCATTATACATTACCTTTGGGGTCTGTTTTTATAAGGCAGGATATTCCTTTAAATCATTTTGCCAATAATGTTCAGATCTGACCATAAAAATAAGAACTAAGACACTCTGAAGTCTCACTTGTACGGTCAGGACATCATCAGAACATGGATGAAGTTAAACGTCCTTAACCTCAATAAAAACAAAACTGAAGTCAACTTGTTTAGGAGACCAAACCTTGTAGATGACCCTGACAGTATTTTGAAGGCCTCTAATGTTATAATTTAGATATAAGTTAAAAGCCTCTGTGCAACAACTCTTTAAATTGTATATATCAGATCAGTTGTCCAAACATCCATTCATTTTCTTTACCTGCTTTTTCCATTCCGGGTTGAGGGGAGCTGGAGCCTATCTCCAGCAGTATCTGTGCGAGAGGCGGGGGACACCCTGGACAGGTCGCAAGTTGTCCAAACATTTCTTTCCCAATTGCAACTTTCAGCCACGGTAAAGCCCTACCTATGTCCCAAATTATTCATCACAACGTGTATGAATTCCTGTAACACATAGATCAGTCCTCTTTTCATCATCTGCAGCTGCTACAAAACTCTGCTGCTCGTTTGTTGACAGAAACAAGAAAAAAGACTGTTGTTTCGTGGATTAATTTACGTCTCCATTTAAAACCTGCTCAGAGCTTCCAGTGTGCTGTTAAAGACGCACCTGACTCAGCTGAACCCTGACTGGCTCATTTAAACATTATTTTCTTGGTACCACGTTACAAAAAGTGTACCCTTATAAATGACTAATAAATACAGTTTAAATTTCAGTTAATTGAATGAGCTGTAAACACACAATAAACCATTTATGAGCAGTTACAGATAAAAGAAGAGTAATGACCCGTTTCCTGCCAAATAGTGAGCCTCCATTCTCATCCTCTACCTGCATTCGTCATCATTTAGGTTTTAAATCTCAAACGTTGCCTGCATATAAACATTGTGAGCGTTTGTAGATAGAAATATATTTATAAAGCCTTATAGTGGTACCCTCAATGTAAAGTGGGAGCTTTTTTAGGGATTTCACTACTTTGTTCATTTGTTTAATTTATTTTTATGCATACATTTTTGTTTGGTCGAGTTTTGCTGTACAACACTTTGGCACGTTTGTTTCTTTATAAAGACCTATATAAATAAAACAAATATTGTCGCAAATCTCTAAATTAGAGCCAATCTTGTCTCTGTTCGCCTCTCTTAGACATTCAAATCAACAAACTAATCTGCAGAACTTATCCTCTATAAATATAGGCGAACAAAGCAGCATAAACCCTTAAATTATCCTTTTTAAACTTTCACACACAGATACAAGCTGGACCTCACATTTTTCCTTGTTCGTCCTAAATGAATTCCCACCGGGCCTGATCGCTTTGAGGACGACAGGTCTGAACATTCGGAGTAAAGAGTGGTTCAGATGGTCTGATTCCCCTCTGAGCTGCTGCTGGTTGGTGGATGTGAGGATCAAAGTCCTTTTGTGTCAAAGATGCTATTGAAGCAGAGAACAGGCACATAAAAGAGACTCCGATAAACACGGTGGCTTCTTCTCAAACTGACACAAACGGCTTGATATAAAGTCTAACAAGGAGAGGACGGCCGCTGATACCATCGGTTCTGGTAAAACATACGAGAGAACCAAAGATAAGACAAAAAAAAAAGAGTTGAAGAGTAAAAGTTTTCTAGTTTATTGGGATTATCGTTGCTCTTCCCTTGCAAACTGTTTGTTAATTTGGTTAAACTTACAATGACTCCCTTTGGGGCAGCAGTGGCTCAGGAGGTAGGGGTTCGTCCTGTAACCGGAGGGTTCCCGGTGCCGTCTGTTTCAGCCGTTGTGTCCTTGGGCAAGACACTTCACCTGCCTTGCCTACTGGTGGTGGTCAGAGGGTTCGGTGGCGCCGGTGTAATGGCAGCCTCACTTCTGTCAGTCTGCCCCAGGGCAGCTGTGGCTACAGTGTAGCTCACCACCATCAGTGTGTGAATGTGAGGATGAATGGGTGAATGACTGACTGTAGTGTGAAGCGCGTTGGGGTTCTTGGACTAAATAAAGCACTATACAAGTGCAAGCCATTTACCATTTTACCATTTTTCACTCTGCCTGCAGTCTCACCGTTTTGGTTTTTTATTAATTTTTTTCTGGATCACAGTTTCAAACATTTTGGTATGAAAACATGTACTAATTAAACTCCTTTTATCTGTTTTTGGAAATACATTTCAAATGTCACAATTGTTACTTCCTGTTGATTTAGACATTTTCTGCTTGAATTCATTTCATGTTCAAGAAATTCATTTACACCATAAATGAACATCAGGCTTATTGGCAAGCTTTACAGTTTCCCATATTACTGAATTTAAATACACATTTTAAGCATCTTAATTCAACAGATTAACTTCTATAACCGAGATCTTTATTTGTTTTCCTTTATTGAATTATCTGTGATAACACCTTTTTGGCTTTCTCGTTCCTCTTTTTAAAATTTTGCAAATAACTTGATGTCATAGAAATAGAGGATCAAATCAAAACACGTTCTCAAATATGAAACAATGAACTCTGAATGGCATAACATAAATTACTGTTGGGCTCAAAAATAAAGTCCTAGAAATAAAATAAGGAAACCGAAAATGTGAAGTAACTAAATGAACTTTTTGAACTTTGTATACATTTTTTCCCAGATAAATAAGTTAACAAATCCCACAGCAGTGCCCTCTTGTTTGTCCTATTAACCCTCTTAATGCACCTTCTTGGTTAATCAAGTCAAACCACATAAATATGTGCAAATATTTCCATATTTCCAATTAAAACAGGACCTCTGGCTCCATGCATCAGGGAAGCCTCCAGTTTTAATTTCAGGCCACCGTGAGTGACATTTCTTAATGTTCATTAGTCGTTTCTAACAGTTTTCTGCAGAGGAGACTGAATGGTCGTCCCATCAGTCATCCAGAGGGATTATGTCATGATATCACCCTACGGAGCTTGACCTTTCTGTCCGTTCCTTGTTGCTCCCTGACATTTCAGACATGAGAAATGTGGCAGAGGTCATGAACTTGTTCAGTGGTTTTACACTCTTTGGATTTTTACAGTCGAACTACAAGGAAGCATGCGACGCATTCAGTTTTAGAAAGCTTCTGCACTTCCCTCAACCAATGAGCAGAAGAAATTCTTTGTTTTTTTTGTCAGAATTTAGTCTTGCACAATCAGTGGGATAAGTACCAAGAGGCTCAGGACTTTTGGCTGAACTAGTAAAGAAGCAATTTGATCAATTTCACCTTTTCTTAAAAGATCATAAATCAGATAACAGATTATTCAGCATCATTCTTTATTATCATGTGATAACTGTGAGGTTCATCTCTGGGTTTTTTGTTTCTGATTTTCAGAGCTGCAACAGTTCAGCTGCTTCCACCTACTAAATCCCAGGATGACTGATTGATTGATTGATTGATTTAAGTGTACTTAAACACTTGTTTTCAAAGTGCTCTCTGGGGTTGAAAATAAACACTCGCACGCACAAACAGAAAACAAGAAGAATAAGTACAATATCAAACATTAATAGGAACAAAAAAATGAAAAGCATAAAAGCGTGGATGCACACGTGTGCAAATCACAAAAAAAAAAAAAAATCCAAGGAATACTCCAGAGATGAGCCCAAATTTGGCATCTAACGCTTAAAGATGCTGCAGACAGTAACGTACGTGCGAGGCAAACCCAGAATGAAGACTCATCTCAGAATGAACAAAACTGATTTATTTACAAAAACAGGAAAACAGAAAGCTGACGTGGCAGCAAACAAAACAAAAACTTAAACAGGAACACATGGAGCGGGACCAGACTGTGACATGAACAACATAACCGAGAGATACAGCATAAGCAGAAATAACTAAGTGCAACCAGAAGCAGAGAGAACCAAATACAAATAAGCAGCGAGAAATGGAAGCTAAAGAACAGATTATACAGGCAGAGGCTGAGGAGGAAGTGGACACAGGTGACTGATTACAAACTAGGGGCAGGTGCAGATGGGTGTGGCAGGCTGAGTGGAAAACTACTGAACTGAGGGCAGGTGAACAGTGGAACAGGAAACACATGAGAAGAACAAGTGTGACAAGAACACAGAAACACAGCAGTGACAACATGAAAACAGGAACATGAAATCAAGTACAGAAAAAGAACTCAAAAACTCACATCGTGACAGCGGGCCTAATATTAAATGTGAAATTGCTCCATAAAGAAACATCTTTGGAAACTGAGAGATGTTATAAAGACTAAGTGTACAAAAATGAAATTAGGAAGAAGAAAAGAAAAAAACTCACAACTTTCTTCACCTCTTTCAAATCTGGAAAATTCAAGTGCAACATCCTACAAAGTCTCTAATGTCAACAACTCCTTGGGAGGTTTTCCAGGAGGAAATCATTTCACTCGGCAACATCTTCTGGAAACCTAACCTAACCAACCTACTTCTCAATGACTGGATAAACTGTGTGAGGTTGGCACAGTACCACATAAAAATAAAAGCTTAAACAAATTTGACTTTGAAAGCGCCGTGTCAGGATCTGTGTTTTTTTGGTGTTTAATATTTCCAGTTTTGTTGTTATGTTTATTTTCTGGGTTTTCTTGTTGTTTTATTTTAGATTTCTTGTGTTCAGTTCTGTTCACCTGAGTTTCTCTGAGCCATTCTTCCTCAGACAGCTCCTCAGTCTTGTCTCTCATCTCAAACCTGTTTCTGTTCTCATTAGTTTTAGCTGCATTACTCCTTCAGTACTTTTATACTCTGCAGTACTTGTATACTCTGCAGTACTTGTATACTCTGCAGTACTTGTATACTCTGCAGTACTTGTATACTCTGCAGTACTTGTATACTCCTGGCGCTCTTTCTATCCTCAGTCCATCATACTGGTATTTTGCTCCTTGGTTCTTAACGTTTTGTGTTTGCTGCCTCGCCACGTCTTTGTTTTGATTATTAAATCTTGTTTTTCCGTTTTTTTTTAAAGGATTTTAAATAGTAAAGCTCAGTTTATTTTACACTTATAATCAGCTGCGGTGTTTCATCATTAATACAGTTCTTCAGTCTACTTATATTACATTTATTATTGTTTAACAATCATTGTTGTTTTTCTTTAGTTTGTTTACTTGTTAAACAGTTTGTTTCTCTGTTTTATAATGCCACTGATTAACTGAAAGAAAATATTAAAGCCATAAAAGCTGTCAAAATACAAGTTTGTTTTTTGATTTTTTTTTATGGTTCTAACACAATTTCTACATCAATAAATGACTGGTGGTTAATTTACCTCAAACTCATCAGGGGTTTTCATAAAAACTGCGTTAGAAAACAGCAAATATTCATCGCCTTTGTTTGCAACTAAATTTGTCGATGGGTTATTTAAATTCTTTCCACTCGAGTTCTTCTCCCAGAATGACTTCTGTCGACGCACGTTCTCTCAGCTTTTAGTCATCATTTCTTCTCAGAAGAACTTTATCTTTTCTCTTTCGACCTGGCGGCTGATTCCATGGTTCTCCCTCTGACTCTGTTCACATCAGGGATTATTTATATCCGTTGCATCAAGACTGTCTGTAGTGTACTCATTAATGTCCGAATGTAAACAAATTACTTGTAATTGTTGGCAACAAAACATGACTCTGCTGAATTGGCTCATTTCTTACAAATTATGCAGTAGACCTGGTAGTGAATGATGCGCATTTAGTGGTTATTTTTATTATGTATATGATAAACATTGTAAAATCGCGTATTTTGACAGCTTTTATGGCTTTAAACTGACAAGCTTTCGCTGTGCCATCAATCCAGACGTCAATACACAACACAGAGCTGTCTTCTGTTATTTCTTCTTCTTCAGGCAGTCTCTACGCCGTCACAGCAGCGCCCTCCAGCGACAAGGAGTAGTAACAGCATCAGTCTAAACCTGACCCCTCTAGGACCCTGACAGAGCGGAAGAACCGTCTCCTCCTCCTCCTCCTCCTCCTCCTCCTCCTTCATCCTCCATCCTTCATGATGCTGCAGCTCGTCCCTCCAGCTGTAATCATGTGTTTCAGTTTCAGTGGGATCATCAGCGCCCAGCAGGACGAGTCCAGACTGGCGGACAGGCCGTATGTGGTCCTGCTGAAGCAGAATTTAGGTGAGACCGGAGACCCGTCCCGAGACCCATCCCGAGACCCGTCCCGAGGCCCGTCCCGAGGCCCGGCTCGAGACCCGCCGCGGCTCTGCTGTTGTTATCGCCAGAGGCGGAAGGGCGACCATGATTCTGCCCGCCTCTGTGTGCTCCTTCGTTTGTCTGTTAGCAAAATATCCCAGGAACCACTGGACGGATTCATTGAAACTCATTAAGTAACCATTGGATGTACATCTATAACTCATTTGGAGTCAAGGCAACTCAAGATGATCCACATTAGTTGACACCAGAATGGCTGTAACTCAGTAAATTTTGCACATATTGATCTAAAGTTTGGGGTGGTAGTAGCTGAGAGTCATTCACAACACATGCTCATAACAGATTGTATAAGATCACGTAAGATATTGTTATTTTAAAGGTTTGACCAAAACGAACATAACTTTGTCTCTTCTCAACATAAGGGGATTTAGTCTAAAACTCTGGCGAGAAAGGTGGCGGGCGATGTGCATTCCTTCACGTATTTCTAGGCCTTTAATTACTGCGTCTTCTCGTCTTTTCAGTCCTGTTGGGGAGTGTCGTCGGAGTCCTGCTGCTGCTGATGATTATCATGGCCGTGTGTGTCTACAAACCTCTGTCCCGCCGCTGAAACTGGACTGAAAGAGGACCCAGCCCCGCCTCCGCAGTCCTCCCAGAGGACAGACAGATCAGCTCTCTGGTACCTGACAGTCAGGAAGTCCTGCTGAAACACAATCACTGCTGAAAACGTATTTTCTCAGGTCAATGAAGGATGTTTGTTTTGATAGTATGAGCTACTACAGCTGGGTCCGAAAGTCTGTGAAAGCGTTCAGGACAACAGTGGGTTTGTATTCGTGGACGGGCTTCAAAGCAGTTTTGTTTTTTAAGGAGATGAGTTATTAAATATTAGTTACAGTAAACACATCAGCAAAGTGTCCCACATGGTGAAAGCATCAGATTAGGACATAAAACGTCATGTAGAGGAAGACAGACAGTTGAATTTGCCTAATAAGGAAAACAGGACGAGTATCATCTCTGCAGAGCTAAAACAGCTGGAAATGGAAAAGACACATCTGCATTTCACAGGATGACCCAGAGAGATTTTCAGCTGTGTGTCGCAGACACTGTGGTGGAAATATTTCAATCTCTGGGTTTGGTCTTTTTAGGGCTGGATATGTAAAAAGCATCCAGACACTTGTTTGGACTTTTGTAGAGAAGGAAGAATTCTTGCTGCTGCTGAATATGGAGTCCCAACCCCCTGAAAAAAACAACAACTTTAAAGCAGGAGTGTCAAACTCCAGGCCTCAAGGCTCCGCTGTCCTGGAAGTTTTAGGTTTTTTCTGCTCCAACACACCTGATTCAAATGGTTTAATTACCTCCTCACCAAATCATCAAGTTCTCCAGAACCACGTCCACAAGTCACTCATTTAAATCAGGTGTTTTAAAGCAGGAACACATCTGAAACACGCAGGAGAGCGGCCCCCGAGGAACAGAGTTTGACACGTGTGCTTTAAGAGAACCTTTTGAGTTGAAGCTGATGTTGGACGTTTCTGTGAACTCACCTGAATATTGATGCCGGCCCTCGAAGATCGCACAAGACATTTAAAAGTTTTAACCTTAGGACTCTACTGTTTATTTATTTATTTCTTGTGAAACAACTTTTCTAATGATTTTCTACATTTATGTCTGAAGGAAACCCTGTCACTGGATGGCTTTTGTTCATGAACTAGTGTTTGTTGTATTGGACATGTGAAAATGTGATGCATGAATCTTAAAACTCTGCCACGATTTTGGTGAAATCACAAAGTGAGGAAGTTTCTGTTGCTTTTGTCTACATTGGGTCAAGTTTATGTAGATTAAAGTTTGTTTGCAGGTTTGAGGTGACTTTTACTCAACCTATAAATGTAGAAATTTGCTCATGAATTTATTGATTAAATGAACTATGAAATCATCATTTAATTTTTTTTTTTTTTCCAAGAATTGAACTTGTGGCACAAATGTGTCACATCTTTATAAACTGCTGTAAGTCGATGTGCTCAAATAAATGTGGACGAATAAAACAAAAGTTTTCATTGTTTTTATTCAATATTTTGGTCAAAATAATTAAAAAGAAAACAACTTTTTCAGCAAAAATGAAAAAGATAAAGATGGACACAATAAAAGGTTAATTAGTTGTTTTATAAATGACTGATTTCATCAGCTGTAAAACTAAAATCAGTTGTAAAAACTCTCCAATCATTTGTTGTTTATTTTGCAACATCTACAGTGTTTTTGTCACAGATAGTTTCCTGTATTTCAGCTGTAAATCAATCCACACCTCAAGCTACTGCTCGCTTTAACACTTTAAAGACGTTAGAACGGAGATGAATTGTGTTACTTTGAAACTTTTTCCAAACAACAAAACCAAACAACTGCATTAAAACCTTTAAGAACTTCACGGGGGCGCTGTAGTCTTTATGGAAATAAAGTGCTTTTATTTTAGAACATTTTAAAAACAGCATTTTCAAACAGACATTTTTATAGTTGTTTTTTTTTTTTTTTTTTAAATTACAACATATTAAAAACAACTCCTCAGCTCAAGCGGAGCGTTACAAAAACCTGCATTAGTTTCGCCTTAGCTAGCCTTGTTGACGTTGACCGCTCAGCAGTTTGGCAACTTGGTCGTTACAGATAGTTACTGAGTCGAAGGCCCTGAGGGGCACAGAAACACAGGAAGTGGTTGGCTGTCAGTGGAATCAACTATAGTGGTTAATTCATGTTACTCAGCATCACTCTGTTACAAATGAAATATGGCTGCCTCTTTTTGTTACACATTTCGTCTTAGTGGTCACCACACCTCGACCCCCACAGAGCCTTTCAGAGCTTTGCGTGTGCTTAAAAAACTACGGCTAAGCATGCTTCATCGTACACACTTTTGTTTTGTTTTCCTTGACGGAGATCTTAAATAGTTCACAGCTTCAAACTGTTTGTCGGGACTTGAATAAGTTCTGCTTCAGCAGCTTCTACGCTGTAGAAAAGTTGTAAGCCTACAGGCAGACCGGTCTGCTACTGCATTATTTATTTATTTATTTTTACAGAGTTGCTCAGAGATGGTTTACAAAAATTTCTTTTTTTTCTTTTTTCTTTATTACCACAAGTTGAGGGGAATCCTTGTCGCAGCGCAGATCTGTTGCCATGCAGCCAAATTTCAAATATCCCTCGCAGCAACATGCTGTTTTTTCTCGTTTCCCCACCTGGACGTTGTACATTCACAGAGTACATAAAAATGCATTTTAAAAATAAATATTTGGCTCAATGATCCCCAATTCTGAATCTATAATTTAGTATAGTGATATGGATGAGCAGTACCATTTTGCACCACAATCAATCATCAGACTACAATAGAAACAAAAAATGTATATATATATAAATCAAAATGAAGGGAGCATGCGTAAAGTTGGAACCCTGAGAATTTCATTATTCAAAGAGTCAATAATGTTCAATAGCTGTGACTCTGTAGGAAGACCTTTTGTTGATAAAACTTTTGTTTTAAAACTGCAGTCCTTGTCGCTTTTTTGTTGTGTTAAGATGTTTCCATCATAGTTTCCTAAAATGTCAGCGCTGAAAACATATTAAAAAAAACTGAAGCTTTTCCTTTTTCACTGTAAGTGCCACGGCTCTAAATCCACATGAAGTTACTTTAAGTCAAACATTTTTGTTCATACGCGACTTCGTCACAAATATATCCCTCTTCCAGACGGCAAAATGACAAATACATGTGGATGCTACTGCGAGACAGTACTGGAACAAGTTACAACAAATTCAATTTCAAACACTGTGAGATTTAGTCAAGATGGGGACAGATGTCAAAATGGAAATATATAAAAGTGGATGGCCTTATCAAAAAAGTTTAATTTTACCTGCACGTGGCTAATTCATTACAGAGAAAAATCTGCGGTTGCATAGGTGGATACAGAGAGGTTAGGAAGGAAATCTGAGGTGTGGTGGTTGCTTCTGGGATCTGGAAAAGTTCCCTCTTTTTCCCTTTTTATTTCTCCGTGAGCGATAGCTGCAGTATCCTCTCCAGCTCCTCCTCTTCCTGCTTCCTCCTCTTCTCATCTTCCTCCTGAGCTTGAGTGGAGAGCTCCATGGCCAGGCGGAGGTCTGTATCGAGGCTAGGGGCAGGGCGGGAGGCGTCTTGGTATTCTACCAGCACCCCCTCTGGGACACTCCTAGAAGGACATTTACAGGAAGTAACATCCAGCTGTGCTCTGTTGCTTTCATTGATGCACAGAGAAGGTTAATAGAGTCATCTGCTCATATCTGATCATGTAGTTAAACTAACAAGCTGTGTTCCTACCTGTCATTTTGGGTGATTGGCACTAAATTTGCAAAGTCCTCCCCCCCATCATCCCAGACGCCCTCCTACAACCACCCAAACACCACAGGCAGGTAAAAGATGAGGCACATTGAAAGGTAAACATAATCCACGGCACGTATGTGTGTGTAAGGCACATTTGCTCTGACCTGGCCCGGGCCTCTCTGAGAGTCGAGGAGACTCTGATGGATGGCGAACTGCAAAAGCTCCTCGTCGTTGTTGGGCGTGCGTGCGTGGCGGCTGCCCCCCCTGCGGTGATAACTCGCAGGAACCTCAAACACTGAGGGACACACCTGAAACGGAGGGGGCGCTAGGAGAGGGAGAATGCACACAAAACGTTTAGAAATCCCAAACACCTCATCGCAAACTGTAAAATATAACATAAAAAGGTTCATCTGAACTTTATCAAGTGGTGCAGTTTCTAAGGGTTTATTCCAGAAGGTTTTAATCAGCTGAAAACCACGTGGACCTACATTAGTCTGTGTAGGTAATAAAAAAATGGCAGAACTGGACAAGCATAGAATCTTAGAGAAGATGTTTAGGAGAAAATCTGAGAGTGAATCTGCTGCTAAAAAAGCGAGTAAGACAACTGTCGAGGATAAAAATGGGGACTCAAGCAGGAAGGTGGAGCGCCATAAAGTCAGGCTTGACTTGACACAAGCAGGGTTTGGAGTCTGAATGCTTTTTTGCCCTGTCTGCCACTGGCATTAATCAACAGAGCAATAAGATGATGACCCCAAACAGCTCGCTATAGTTGACCTATTTTCATTCACCGTTTCCACAGGTAAACAAACGTAGGCGGCAGTTGGCAGCTGTTCGCAAACTTTGCTTCCAAGTTTTTAATTTAAGGACACATTTAAGGATTTTGTTTCTGACTTTATGAAATTGGTTAATAACAGGTCTTCATGACATTGCAATGAGTACCTTTAACAGACCAAATATTCGGCTGTGTTGTTCTACCTGTCGCCGCTTCGTTTTCCTCTGAGGAAGTCGGTGTGGTGGCTGAAGATGCGCTCACTTCATTTTCATCTTTGCAGTTATTTAGATTACAAAACGTAATCCTGGCATTAAGCACATGAAACAGAGGAATCTCTGCAAGAAAGAAACCAAGAAGAACAATGCTTTTATCACAATGTAATCTTAATTAAAAAAAACAAATCAAAACAGGGAATGCCATACCTATTTTAACAGGAAATCCAGGGGGAAAGTTCAGGGTTACAAAATCTCGTAGCCTTGCAAAATGGGAACTGGTTCGAGCCATGAGGTCAATGATGGGGGTCACCTGCTCCACCAGGGACAGAGGGTGTTCCTCGCTCATCCACAATGTTCCTTTGAACCTATGAGAAACACGATTACATCAATCACAGCTCAAATATGCTTCAGACTGATACAGAATCTAGGAGAAATAGAGAATTGTGTTATAAAACCCTTTAAAATCCATTTTACTTTTGTGTTCGAATGGTCAGCTCAATGGGACGGCCGATGTCTCTGTTCCCCAGCTCAAAGTCAGGGTCAAAATACTCATCTGGAGTGATTGCAGTGGGATTCGTGGCTGTTGCATACTCAAGTGTTAGGTCCTAAAATGTCAAGAAATCACCTGAAAAGAGCCAATTTCGACAAACAGAAAAATAAAGGCTGTTTTTAAATAAACTGCACGTTACCCCCTGTGCACTTATGTGCTGCTCCACAGTCCCCAGCAGAGACTCCAAGACATTCCTTTCACCTTTGAACAAAATGTCAGATGAAGTTTTATAAGTCTGGAGGATTATAAAAGCACAATCTGTAAATGATTACAAATACTGTCCACCTACTTTTAATCCTGGCTTTCTCCTCATCTGTTAGATGCTCTGTTCTTGTCCTGATTATGACATTTACATTGTTGACATTGAAAACCTGACAAAACAACCACAATCAAATGTCATATAACACAGACGAGCTGCACTCTTCCGCAAACATGTAGTGTGGTTTAAAAATAATAATACAGAAACTTAATAACTTATGTGAACCTTTGCTTCAAATCCTTGGATCACTTCTGTTTTCTCAGTTTTCCAACCCCATATACCTGACTTGCTCCTGTTAAAAAGAAAACAAAAAACACAGAGTCTGGTAAAACTGCACCCTGCCTTTAGGGAAGCTATCCAGAAACACTTTACCTGATGAGAAGTTCATATAAAAATGGGTTTTTGATGTAAAGACAGGACACCAACTTAAAAGTTAGTATAAAATAAATCATTTTGTACAATTATTTGCTAGAATAAAAAGCCCAATAACATCAGATCAACATAAATCATAATCAACAAGTCTACTACAAATATCATTTATAAAATAAGCTCTCTATGATGTTAAAAACAGTGTGAAAACGCATTAAAACATCTCTGTGGAGTTTAAACTCTACGTGTTGTGAGAGAAAGAATGCAGGAAAAGCTTCTTGCCTTTCAAAAGCAATATTCTTTGTGTCCAAGTAGGTGTTGACAATCGGTGTCGTCAACCTTTTGGCAACTTCCTGTTCGGCGGGCTGCATCGACTCCAACGTGACGTCTTCCATTTCTTGAGATATGTTGAAGCGTTCAATGTCGACAACTTTATCGTCATGGTTCACCTCCATCAGCTCTGCACATGATTCTGGCAGAAGGCAGATGGCACTTTACACACGCAGAAACACAAACAAGGGCACAGCTTTGTGTTCCGGCTCGAAAGCGAACACACACCATCTCCTCTGAAGATGTAACTTCTCTGGCCTCTGATCCAGGTCATGTTTTCGAAGCCTAGGAGAGTGGCATCCACTCGCAGGCAGGCACCGCTTTTCCAAATGCGACAAACATCACTCGGACAAACTCGGGACAGAAGAGGGACTGTGAAGCAACAGCATGCCAAAAAAAACAACAACAATATTAATCCCCAATGAAAAGAATGTGACTCATAAATAACCAAAACAAGAGCAGCAGGTATGCAGTTCTGCCTGTATGACCTGATGAAACAACTCAACGTTTCCTTACTGAAACATTTTACCTTTAACATACTAAGCTGTTGATAATCAGCTTAAATCATAATGTTTTCATACACACAGCTCTATTTCTCATAATAAAATAAAACAAAACAAAACAAAATAAAACTTACTCCAGCTGGTAAATTCCCACTTCATTTCCATATAAAAGTCTGGAGACTGCGGATAAACAAACACAGGTCAATTGTTATTCTTCAGTGAAACATTTCCAGGATCGCATCTCTACTAATGATGAGAAGGAAAGGAGAAAATCTGTGACTGAAAACCTCTCGGATCTTCAGCAGAAGTTCAGGCACTCCTCCCAGCGCAGTGGAGGCTTTGAGGTAGTCTCTACGTTGAAGCACTAACTGAACCATCTCTGGATCTCCGGTGCTGACTGCTTCCTGCAGCACTACACAAAACGCAAAGAAGTGTGATAGAAACCACTAAACCTTTCAAAGGAACGCCATCTATCCCCGTGGTGTTGCAGTTGCCCATTAGAAAACCTCACGATGACAGTAAATGTTTGACTGTGACTGTAAGGAGTGTGTTACGTATAAACCAGAAACCCCATTAACAACGGACGAAAAAAAGATCGCCCAGAAAATGATGTAAGACGCCCGTTTGAAAGAGAAGTAAAAACATATTAATGGTTTTAAAGCATCCATTGTGTGTCAGGCTGCAAGCTTTAAAGCTAACCTGTCCAGCTGTTGGCGTTTTCTTTAGTCACTTCAGCACCGTGTCTCAGGAGGACTCTCACTGACTCCAGGTGTCCGAGAGACACAGCCAGGTGCAACGGGGTCCGACCCCTGGGGTCCACAGCTTCAACGTCATTCTGAGAATAAAAGAAAAATTATACATTAAAATGAATAAATAGATAAATCTGTTCCACGTGGGCAATACAAAGGTACATTAAATAGCGGATGGTCACAGGTGTGCACAGTAACAGCTCTTCAGACTATCATTTAGGACTTTGCTGATATTGACGCAGGACTAACTGAGGGACACAAGCATCACGTCTGCTTCTCGTCACCCTGCAATTGCTGCGTTAATCACTGGTGATTAGCACCAACCACACTGTGACAAGAGTCCAGCATTTAAAATGTCACGTTTAAACTATCTGAACGCAACATGACTATTTTATCATGGATTGTGTTGATCTCCATTGACTGATGGCATAAAAACGGTGTCAAATAATCGCTAAAGATTGACAAGAAAATGTCAATTTTATGGTAGCTACGTATATTATAATCAATTTATGAACTCTTGGGTTAAGTAATGAAAACCAAATCACAGATTTTTAATGCCTTTGTACATAAACACCTCAGTTTACACATTAATTACACACTAAAGATGTCAGAAAACCTTTTTTAATAACATTTTGTGTTTACACTGTAACACTGATTTTGCCTGTTGACTAGAAATCAGTGGATTTGATCCTTATTACTGTAAGTTACTCGCTCATCTAAAACTGATAATAAATCAAATAACCACAGTAAAAACAGACACTAAAGGACTGATTGTGTGTGACAGCAGAGCATCTGTCAACACCACTGGCCTACTTTTAACTAACAGCTACTCCCAGTTTCATTTAGCAATAAAAACCAACATGACGGAGGAATTAGCCATAAAGCCAGTTGTTCTGTGTTGTTTTACCAACCTGTGATGATCTTAATTCCTCTTCCAGTTTCCTGTAATCATTCCCCCAAACTGCGGAATGAAGGGGAAACTTGACTCGGATGTTCTCGCTAACATTAGCCGTGGACATCTTCCTCTTTCTGCAGCCTCTCACTGTTGACAGCCTCGGATAAAGTCGTCCATTAAAGAAGCTGCGGTAGCTACACGCTAGTTACAACTAAAATGTGCAACACATAATCCTCGTTTTCACAGCTGACAGCAGAGTCGAGAGAGAGAGAAAAAAAAAAAAAAAAAAAAAAAAAATCCAGCGGCCAACTTTTACCCTCCGAAGCCTTCGCCTAAATGAAACTTTTGAACAAGGAAGTGGCAGGAGCAGCACCGAGTAACGACAGGGGTGTCCTACATATGAACACGTTCGCAAGTTTTGTCCCCGGCATTCGACATAAAGCAGCAAACGTCTATAAAATGACAGTTACTTTAAGAATAATGGCTGTTGGTTTTTTGTCCAAGCGAAACAGAAACTAAACTGGCCGCTAAAAACGTATTTTTGTTAAAGAAAAAAAAAAACAATAGTCAGTTCCAGTTAGGACGAAACCATTTTGACACGTTAGCATGGGGGAGGTTGAAAACCTAGCTAAATGTCACACAGAAATAAACTGAACGCCAGTTAATCCCGCGTCTGTTAAATATTTGAATAATGGATTTTTATGATGAAAACATGAACTAAATACACTTTATGTGCTCTCATATAGAAAATAGAGTTCGTGTTTGGACTCTGACGGGGTGGTATCGTCGACGCTTTTACGTGCTGCGGAGGGAGGTTGAAAATGTGAAGCCGTACCTCCTGTTTGATGAGGTGTCCCCTTATAATTATTTACTTTAATTAATTTCTTTTCTATATTAATTCTGCCACAATGATGCGATGCGGTATAATAACAATAATTATTCTGAAAACTAAGACAACTTTATTTATTTGTTTTGTTTCAGTTGTGAATGTTTTGTGTAACTTTAAATTGCCTATTTTATTATTGTAATTTTGCTTCTTTTTGATTTTCTTTATTTGTTTGAGACATGTCTGTTTGTGATCTTTAAGTGAACCTTTTCTTTCTTTGTATTTGTATGTATAATTGCATTTCTTGTTTGTTATTTTGAACGTCTCTTCAGTTCCTGTTTTTATGTAAGTTCTCAGTTTATCATAGTCAGTCCTGTGTCTCTTTGACCATTTACTGCATTACTTAGTGGTGATATTATTTGTTATTGGTTTTCATTTTATATTTCTTGTCTCTTTTGTCAATTTGCATCTCAGCTCAGTACCTTTGGATCTTTTTCACTTTGTATTTCTGTGGATAAAACAATTTTCTTTAGAGAAAATAGGCATGTCTATGATTATGTGAAGTCTTTTTACATTTATTTTGGATATCTTTAATAATTTTATATACAATATATCCTTATTTTGCACCTCTGTGACCAATATTTTGTCCTGTTGTGTCTGCATAGATGAATTTATTGCGTCTCAATGTGTCGTGGCTCTCTCTGCGGTCACTTGCTTCTTTTGTGATCTTAAATATCTTATTGTTTTTGTGGGTGATATGAGAGGAAAGAAGATCCAGCTTGTTGATTTTATATCAATTTATTATTTACAAAATGTCAAGCAGAAACTAGAAGTACCACTAGAAGAGATGACCTGGTATCAAAATGTGATCCGACATGTTCTCTACATGACAATTCTGCGGCAACTAATATAACATTTCTCTAAATCTTATCTTGGCTTTAAAAAGGGGCATTTGTTAGACCATTCATTTAGAAATGTCTCTACAACCAAACTCTGAGCAGACACCCATACAATCCCTGGGCCCAGTTAATTATTTGATTATAAAATTTAACCATGTGACTAATACTAATAATATTCTCCTTTGTGTTTATTTTATTTAACAATGCATAAGTCTTTCTTTGTTGTTTTTAATGACCTTCAAGGGACGTAAATCCATAGCATTTTCCATATTATCTGCTGTGAAAGTGACTCCTGCTCCGCCGGGTCACAGGGTGCGTAGATCAAACGCACCTTCTGTGAGGCGTTTTCTTTTTGTGTTTTATTGCCCTCAGTATTGCCTGCCAGGCTGCGTAACGGACATCACCTTGCGTTGTATTCAGGTCTCATTTGTAGTTTGTGCTCTAAAAATTAAACATTTAGACTTTAGGTGTTTATTTACCAGGGTTTTTCCCCAAGTGGCGTTATTTGCAATATAAAGGTTTAGCTCGCCAGTTTTGTTTTCCTGACAGTCTACACTTCGGGCGTGCCAACCCCCGTTAATAGGTCACAGCAGCAGCTGTCTACCAGAGACTGTCTGCAAACTACCAAATGAGCGAAGGCTAGTTAGCGAGGCAGGTGGGTGCCCAGTCAGCCATAATTCAGGCGAGCAGCTTGTGTTGAGTCCCGAGAGGTAGTGTTATTATTGGCCGGGCAGGAAAGGCCAGGTGAACTCAAAGGCTAGCAGCGTCTAGATGAAGGATTTTAACAGGTCGGGGTTTTGATTTGTTTATATTAGCTAAAATTAGCTAACGCGGAAGGCGTCTCCGCAGTCAGTGCAAATGGTTATATTGTCGGAAATGTTATTTTACACCTTTTAAAAAATAAAAATAAAAAAAGGGGGCCATTTCCTCACGAGTTCGGGATGTCTAAACGTCTGCGAAACACCGAGGTCTGCGCAGACTGCAGTGCTCCAGGTAACAACAAGTTAATATTTATTTATCTGTTGACATGTGGTTCTTAAATCATTAAACCAGATTACAAGTGTCGTCCCGCGCTGCTTGCTGAACTACCTCGCCCATGCAGTTTACTGTAGTTTTCCAGGGCAGGCTTAAAGGCTTATAGGTATTGTTTTGACTTACTTATGTGTTACTGCATATTTATAACAGTGGTGTCCCAGCAGAAGTGGTTTTTACTGCCTAATCTAGTTTGACATGTAAACATCTGTTAAGAAGTTAGATCCTAAAACGTGATACACTAAGGTTGGCAATCATAAAAATCAGTGATTAAAGTGGTGACTAAAACTAAACTCACTGCAGGACTATAAAGACAGCACTTTCATCCACTGCTTTTATTGTTTGTTTGTTTGTTTTTTAAGATTAATAACCCCCAAAAAGATTGCACGTAACAGGGGAGCAAGACACTTATTTATTTAACCTAACAAAACTTCAAGAAGGTCTTCATGTGATGTAGTGTTTTTCGGCAGATTCGTAGCTGCAGAACATCTGGGTTTCCAATCTGACGCCAGACCATTGATCCCTTCTGCAGAGATCAGATTTACAGAGTTCAAAACAGTGTTGTTCTTTTTTTTTTTTTACAGACGAGTGAAGCTTTGTGCAGTCAAATGTTTCTGTGTAAGAGGAGGGAATATCCGTTGGATTGTTTCTGAAACAAAATCCCTGTAAAGTGTCACTTACAGTAAAGAAAAAGCAATGACGTGCTGTTTTCTAGCAGGCACAGGAAACAAAACAGGATGCCGTGTCTGCGTACGCTCATTACAGGAGAATTCTTCGGCTATTGTGTCACCATAATGAATTGCCTGCTTTTTACATTAAAATAAAAGTAACATGCGTAGTTTATTTTAGGCTTTTTCACACGTAGGACAATCTCTTTGCTCATTATTGTTAAATGGAAAGAAAGAAAAGCAGCAAGTATGCAAAGTCTTTGGTATCTTTTTATGCCTTTCAGATTAGTTGACCCTGAAGTTTCCTCAGCAGCTGGCCCGGTGTGGGGGGGGGGGGGGGGGGGGGGGGGGGGGGGGGGGGGGGGGGGGGGGGGGGGGGGGGGGGGGGGGGGGGGGG